>CM056449.1:33551587-34044017 GCA_029783895.1 Triplophysa bombifrons
GCGTAAACTGGAGCGATAATGGAAACAAACCCAATTAGAGGTCTTTAAAATTGCATGGAAAGAGAGCGCAAGTCTACTTCCGTAACCTCATAGAAAATAACAAAAACAATCCAAGGTTTTTATTTAGTACAATTGCTAAACTAACAAACAAACAGACTCCACCTGACCTGGGGTATTCCGCTGCACCTTGGTAGCAATGAATTCATGAAGTTTTTTACTGAGAAAATCGAAATAATACGTGACAACATAGCTAAAACCAAACCTCCAAGTGTGTCGGAAGAATTAGTTTCAACCGTCACCCAAAAAGAAAAGCTAGAGTGTTTTTCTCCTATAAATCAGGAAGAATTAATTAAAATTATTGCAACATCCAGATCGACGACATGCTTATTAGACCCCATTCCGACTACTTTATTAAAAGAGTTACTGCCTGCTGCAATTGAGCCCTTTTGTAACATAATCAACTCATCAACTAATCTAGGCCATGTCCCAGGACCCTTTAAGCTGGCTGTAATTAAGCCTCTTATCAAAAAACCAAACTTAGACCCCAATGAACTTGGAAGCTATAGACCGATTTCAAATCTCCCGTACTTGTCTAAAATACTAGAAGAAGTAGTGTCAACTCAACTGTGTACCTTCCTACAAAATAATGACATGAACAAAAAGTTTCAGTCTGGCTTCAGATCGTATCATAGCACTGAAACTGCGCTCGTTAGAATTACAAATGACCTTCTTATTGCATCAGATAAAGGTAACATCTCACCTTAGTGCTGCTTTCGATACTGTAGACCATAAAATACTACTAGATCGTTTACACAATTATATCAGTATTCAGGGACAGGCACTACAATGGTTCAGATCTTATTTAACAGACAGATATCAATATGTCCATTAAAATGGAAAATCGTAAAATCTAACGCAAGTAAATTATGGATTACCTCAGGGATCGGTTTTATGACCCTTGCTTTTCTCCATATACATGCTGCCCCTTGGCAACATTATTAGAAAACATGAAATTAGCTTCCACTGTTACGCAGATGATACTCCGCTATATATATCATCAAGACCAGATGATTCCTTCAAACTATCCAAACTGGCAGAGTGCATAGAGGACATAAAACATTGGATGACTAGTAATTTCCTTCTTTTAAACTCTAGCAAAACAGAAATATTACTTCTAGCACCAAAAACACGTAAACAGAATATCTCCGATTACAACCTGCAAATTGAAGGCTGCACTGTTACTCCAACAAATACAGTTAAAGACCTAGGCGTTATATTAGACGGCAACCTGTCATTTAAAAATCACATCTCAAATATTACAAAAACAGCCTTTTCCAGCTTAGAAATGTTGCCAAATTACAAAATATTTTATGTGTTGCTGACGCAGAAAAGCTTATTCATGCATTTGTGACCTCACGGCTTGACTATTGTAATGCTCTACTTAGTGGTTGTCCTGCATCATCGATAAACAAACTACAGTTAGTTCAGAATGCTGCTGCCAGAGTTCTTACTAGGTCAAGAAAATACGATCACATAACCCCAGTTTTATCATCGCTTCACTGGCTACCCATTAAGTATCGTATTGATTTTAAAATAATTGTATTTACTTACAAAGCCTTAAACGTTTAGCCCCTACTTACTTAACTGAGCTTTTATCATGTTACAACCCATCACGCTCTCTAAGATCTCAAAACTTTGGACTTTTGATAACACCTAGAATAACTAAATCCACTAAAGGGTGTCGAGCTTTCTCATACGTAGCACCTAAACTCTGGAATAGCCTTTCTGATACTATTGTAGGGTCAGACACACTCTACCGATTTAAATCTAGATTAAAGACACATCTTTTCAGCCAAGCATTCACTTAATGCATAGTTAATAAACAGCAGCAACACAAATTATGCCCATCCCGAGGTAGGGATAAATTCCGCCAGGTCCAGATGATCGACAGATTCCCATCCCCAACTAGAGATTACGCCAGCTACAGCTGCAGACTGACTGACCGTCCCAGCTCCCTCTAAGGCAATTCCACCACCAGCCAAGAGAAATACAACCGTCTGACCATCCCAGCTCAGACCACTCCATCCCCAACCAAGAGCAAAGACGGACTACTTTGTCACATTAATGCTGAAGATACACTAATTGGTATTTAATGCTAAACTTACATCACATGTCAGCAGTTTGAAGTTATAGCTGCATTCAGTGGCCATGATTTGAGGTTCCTGGGTGGGTGTTTGTGGGGAGTGAGGGGGCTCGTTGGTTGTGGTTAGGGGGATTCATTGCTGGGACTGAAGATACATTAAAGCTCCAAACATAAGGTTTAACAATATTAAAAATAAGGACAAAATTGAACAAATAATACAAAGAAAGGTGAATAATAAAATCATAAAATAAATGAATGAATAGATATGATATGATATGATACAATTATATGTGATAAATTAAATGCAATAAATGGCTAATACTTAGTAAGGGTTAGTAAATATACAATCAAAATAATAATAGATAGGATAATGTAATAAATACAATTAAATATTAAAATAAAGTAAATCAAGAAACAAATGTATGTTTCTACCAACATCTATTATCCTGTTCAAAACCAATTCTGTTGAATTAATGTTTGATTGTTTTGTGGTGCATCAATGTTGCGCTGTACCCTTGTTAACCACCTGGTGTCATCCCCACACATACAAACACACACATACGCATGCCATTTGACTATCAGTCGACTATAGGCAAAACGTGACATTTCTGATTTGACTAAGTAAATCCTTAGTTGAGGACACCCCTAGTCTAAATATGACCAGCATATCTACTATTTTTGTTTTAATGTTTTGTGCTTTCTTCAAGATAAATGCCACTTGTTTTAACATGTTGTTTTCGAATGCAGTGAAATTCATCAATTTGTTCTTGTGGCATAAGTTTGAAAAACTTATAAGTGTTCATGTAGAATGGAGGGAAACAGTCCTATAAAGACACAGCACTTCTTCTCTTTACATGTTTTAGACACAGAGACAGCGAAACATTATGTCCAATGCGGCTAAAGAAGACACAGGGCCCTATTTTAACGATCTGAAACGCAAGTGTCAAAGCGCGAAGCGCAAGTAACTTTGTGGGCGGGTCTCGGCGCTGTTGCTATTTTCCCGGCGGGATAAATGGCTCTTGCGCCCGGCGCAAATCTAAAATGGGTTGGTCTGAAGTAGCTTCATTATTCATAGGTGTGGTTTGGGCGTAACGTGAAATAAACCAATCAGAGCGTCATCCACCATTCCCTTTAAAAGCAGGTGCGCATGTTCCATTATGGATTGCTATTATTATGGCGTATTTACCAGGCGCACGCCAGGAGCGGTTTACAGCCGAGGAGACTGATGTTCTTGTAAGAGCAGTGAAAGACAGAGAAGTTGTGTTGTATGGGGATGGGAGAAACCCACCCAAAATAGCGTCGGTTAAACAGGCGTGGGAGGAAATAGCCACAATGATTTCCGTCATCTCATGTGTTAATATTTTTTTAGTGTAACAATTTATGATTTGCAAAAATAACTGTTGCATCTGTGTAGATTACATGAGCAAAGTGTATGCGCGTTGTGCACGCTATACATTATGGTGAAGCATGCGCCCTTAAAATAGCATAATGAACAACGCGCAACGCCCCACTGACTTTTTTTTCTGGTCAGTGGCGCAATTGTTTAATGGAACAGCAAAATAGCACCAGGGATTGTTTGCGCCGGAACACGCCTCCTTTTTTGCGCTGAACCGCCCAGGGAGCGCAAGTTCATTCACTAGTTTAGCGACGTGCTTCTGTGGAAGGAAAAGCGCGCTTTGCGCGGGTGCAAAATAGGAATGACACATGCGTCGGTGTACAAAGTCAATTGCGCTGGGTGCAAGATAGGGCCCACAGTGTGGATCGGGTTCATGGACATCTTTCCTGTCATCGGGGCAGTGAAAGAGGCAGTGGAGCTGGTGTTGGCTGTATACGAAGGGAATAAAGCGGTGATACAGGAGAGTGAGAAGGCCATTGAAAACATTATGAAGGAGTCTTTAAAAAAACATGTGAATGCGAGTCATATTTGAATATCATATATTCATTGATAGATAGTAAAACAAATTCTCCAAATGTTCAAAAAAGTCAGCAGTTAAAAACTTTGATATGAACTGAGCTTCAAAAACACACAAAAATCATAGCACACCTGCTATTATCATGGTGCTATTTTAATGTTCTAAGCGCAAGGTCTAAAGCGCATGATACAGGTGCATTCAGGGCGTGTCCGAATTCCCTTTTGCTAGTTTAACTACGAGAAAACGGTCGACGGATGTCTAAACGGGTTGTCTCGATTCTCTTAATGAGTAATGGGTCTTTTTTGGCGTAACGTGCAGTAAACCAATCAGAGTTCCATCTCTCATTCCCTTTTAGAGCTAGTTGCGTTCGCACCATGGCGGATATGCTATTTACACGGCGGAATTTGCAAGAGCAAAGACTGGATGCTTCTCCAGAGAGTAAACACATACCAAAATGTTTAATTTTGACTTTTTTTTACATAGTTCAAAATAACACAATGGATTTTGTTTGATCCTTGTGTTTTTATTAAGGGTACATCTCCTGGTGAGTGTTAAAGAAGACTAATAAGCTGTTATAGTTGTTTAGTATACTGTACACATCTTTGGTGATCCATTAGTATTTGTATACATGTCTTCTAAGTTGTGTGAATGAAAGCATAAGGCAAAAAAAGTATGGGTATAGGATTAAAGGGCAGGAAAAGCTAAACAAGTAAAAAGTTGAATACGTTTCAATTTATCACATTTTATTAGTGCTGCACACTCTGTATGCAATTCCTATGCAATTCGTTTCAGTCTCTGCAGTATGAAACTAAACATGACAGTTATTGATTGTACGGTATGTCTGCGTTACATTTACATTTACATTTACATTTCTATACTATACTGAAATAATGTAAATTAATACTGAAACAGAAAATTGAAAGCTGACTATTTGTTCAGCTATGTTGCTTTTATATCTAAGTATAAATGTAATTTATTCAATAAGCAACATTTCAAAGCTTGCAACAAATGTAGTTGTATTTTTCCATTTAACCCTCTGACTAGAATTTGCTAAATCATACTCTTGGCATTTTATCATCCAGCTTGAGGTCTTAACCTAGGTAGCGTTTTAAACAGCACTGAAGTAATTTCTATCTTTGCTGGACTCTAATGTGCTGCTTTTTATTCACTATTTCGTCCAAGTAATCCATTTCAAAATATGTTTTAATGAAATGTACTTTCCAATAGAATTAATGTTTACAGAATTATATTTTTGTCTAAAAAAGTAAATGGAAATATGCACTCTTATATTAAAATATCTTTAATATCATGACAAACATTTTTGACAAGTGTGTCTTTTTTTCATTTATTGTATACAACCTAGCCTATCTGACTATAATGGTGAACCACTCTTGTTACAAGATAAAACTTGACTAATCAAATGGTAAATAAACAGCAGCTGGGCCAGGCTGAACAACCACCCTGGCCAGGCTGGATGACCAACTTGACCAGCCTGAAATACCAGCTTGCCTGGCTGGAACACCAACTTGACCAGCTTGCCCAGGGTGGAAGACCAGCTTAAAACCGCTACATCCAGCTTGAACCAGCTAAAACCAGCAAACCAGCTTAGGCTGGTTTTAGCTTTCTTTTTCAGCAGGGAAGTACTTTTTGTCAAAAAAAGAAAAAAAAACTTTTGGACCAAGGGTGAGTGTATTTCACATGTTCTTAGGCCTTGTAGCTTTTCGACTCATAATTGAGTATGCTTACTACTAAGTCAGTGAAATTTTTGTCAATGTTCATGGAAATATAGGGGACAAATTATACACTATTCACACTGCATGAAGATGACTGTTAACTTGGGGTTATTTTTAGAATTGACAGAACTAACTCCTCACCAGTCTCCTGGATCCAAGGACACAAGGAATCAAAGTTTGACTTCATCGACCCATAGTTCTAGCTTTAGCTGACGGCAAGTTAAAGGAGAAGTTCACTTTCAAAATAAATGTTCATGATAATTTACTCACCCCCATGTCATCCAAGATGTTTATGTATTTGTTTCTTCAGTCGAAAAGAAATTAAGATTTTGGAAGAAAAAAATCCAGGATTTTTCTCCATATAGTGGACTGCAATAGACTCCAAATGGTTGAATGTCAAATTTCACAGTTTCAGTGAAGCTTCGAAGGGCTTTAAACGATACATCATGATGAATAAGGGTCTATTATCATGAACATTTAGAAAGTGAAATACTCTTTTAACCTTGATTTCTACTACACTGATAAAATCACCTGCCCATTATTGTTAAGTTGTGATTTAGAAGTTTGTGTGACTGGAGGTTTTAGTATTTTATCATGGTCTTAATTTTGTTCTATTGTGTCATACTTATATCTCTATATCCTCTGTATCTTGCAGAGAACAAGAAGAATTACTGCTGTGTTCACAGTTGTCCAGGTTAGTAAATGTTCCACAGACATGATATAAAGAAGTATATGTAAAACTAAGTTGTTTTGGAAAACCAACCTCCTCAAACCATTCGAGTCTTAAAAAATGTGAACATCATTAACATCTTCACTTATGAAAAACACAACTTTCTCTTCATTGAAGAGTTAGATGTGCTGCTCTCATCATTCCAGGGGGATGTTGACTCTCTTATTGTCTTTGGGGACTTAGGAAACCCTATGCTACTGACTTCCACACCCTCACCACCTCATTTGATCTCATGCGTGTCGCCACATCCCCCACTCACAGATCAGAAAACCAGCTTGATCTCATTAATTAACTAATTAATTATCAATAATGAGGAAATGAGAGGACAGCAACACTGACGAGACACAAGAAAGCTCATGGCATGCCAGTACAAACAAAGTCTTTCTCAGAATAAACATGTGGGTCTATCATGATTCATGACATTTAAGTATCAAAAATTGCACCACCTCTTTCGGAGCAGTGGTGCTACCTCTTCTTGGTGATGAACAGTTTTTCACGCAAGAATACAATTAAATATTTGAAAAATATATTTTAAAATACAAAATACAGTCTCTCAAAGTATTTAATTACAAATTAGATGCGATTTTTTTGTGAAGGAAAATGTAAATTACAAAAGACTCCAAAGTAATTGGATACGTATTTCAAATACATTTAATTAAAATACTGCCCATCTCTGCCTGCAGTAACTAGCTGGCAACACTGTTTTTGCCTATTTTTTTGGATGGTAAGGTCTAATAGTTTACAGTATAAGAGGATGAATGTCTGTTCTGTGTTGCAGGTAAAGGGGCACAATGAGAGGTATTATCCCCAAATACAAAATGAAAGGTGTTGATATCTGTGGAGACAAGACCTACACGTATATAATCCGCTCTGATCTGGGATGTTATATGAGCACAAGTGATTTACATAAAGGTTCAGACCCCACTGTTTTCAGACTGCACCTCTCCTGCCAAAATGAAGACCATTATCTTGTGGGCAAGGACGGCTGGTTTTATGTCATTACGGGTAAATCCTTCCGGAGAGTCAAAGATCTGTCAACAGATGCTGATAAGGAAGTTAAAGACCTTCCTCCCAACCTACAGGGTGGAGATCACTACTTCACTGCCTTTGGCTTGTTTTACATCATCTTTCAAGAAAGAGGAACTTTCAGAATAACAACAGATCTGAGTTCCGTCCTCTTTAATAGAGAATATGAGCTAAACCCAGATATAAGTGATGGTCTGTATTACTGGGGTCTGTCAGAACACTTCTGTTTCCTGAAGCCAGTCTGAGTGGGGAATAGAATACTACGAAGGCGCCGGGTTTGAGACTGACAAGAGAGTTGGTGTCACGTCTGTTCACCCTGATGTTCTGAACTTCCTTCCTGGCGGCCTGTCCATAACTCAAGGTCCAGCCTTTGGCAGGTGGGAGAATATTAAAGCCATACGTAATAACAGCGACACAATACTGACATGGCAGAAGACAATTGTCAAAAAGAATGGATACACCAAGGAGAAGATGAAAGAGATCACACACAACTTCAAGATTGGAGGGTCATGCAAAATCAGCCTTGATGATCTCACAAGGTTAATGGCCAAGGCCATGTTCTCTCTTTTTGCAGAATATGGATATTCACATGTGAACATTGATAAGGAAAGCTGGGATTCAGTGACTGAAGTGAAAGAGGAACTAAAATTTGAGCTGAACCCACACAAGAGTTTGTATGTTTGGCAATACAAACTGGGTCTTGGTGATGAACCGGTGTTGTTCTGTTGTGACATAGAGATCAGCAATGACCCGAATCCTCCAGCTGAAGTCCCACAGCATTCTGGATTGTGAGCTGACGATCAACGTTTCTTGCAAAAATAAATGTTTTATATTTTAGCTCCTGTGTTTCATTTCAAACAGTTCTGTCCAAGATCAGGCTCCATACAATGCCGAATTATATCTAGCTTTACCGGTTGCTATATATTTTTTAATAGCAGTAAAAAAAAGAAATATAGACAATCCCAATCAAGATAGGAGACATAGTATCTGTTCTGTAAATACACAGCAATACACAGCGTGTCTCATATGTCAACATTCACTAGCAGTTTTCAACAACTTTAATCCCAAGAGGCGCTTGGAAACTAAGTGTTTATTCTCAATAGCATGCTGTAATAAACATGAAGATGGATATGGTGTTTGTGAGTCCTCCTCTGAGAGATTTAAAGGTGTCAGTTCTTGTGTTTCATTCATGTTCATGTTGTTCCTGTGTCCATTATCTCATTAAGATTCATTGTTACATTTACCACCCTGTAGTGTGCACACTTATCAGTGTTCACTTCTTCTGGGATAACCCATGTGAGGCCAACATGGAACCCGCGGACAAAACTGGCTGCGACCCACTGACTTTTAGATAGCCCACATCAGTCGACAAACGCATTGACCTAAAAAACATCATCATTTTTTTCTAACTAAGTAAACATGTCATCTAGATCTCAGATGGCCTGGGGTTGAGTAAATAAAAAGCATATTTTTATTCTGTTAGATTGTCTTTCTGAAACTGAAGAAATAGAAACGTGAAAACAGCACATTTTTCGTTTTTCATTCATAACAAATATATGAGGATTTGGCTTGAAAACAGATTAACAGCTTGAATACTTGTTTTACACACATGGGCATTATAAAACGCCCCTTTGAGTGATTGGTCAAGCAAATACCATCCCCGTCGGGATCGACTCTTCATCCTCAGTTTCATTGAACAGAATAATAGTCCTCCGCTGCTTTTTTCAAATCTCTCACTACTGGAAATATTAATCTAATACTATTAACACTGCTCTGATGTAAAATTGTGTGGAAAAGCTCACGCACAACACATTTGACGTAGGTCTTGTGTCTTTACGTAATTCAGTCTAAGGGTGGCGCTCTTATGTTGATTAACAGGCTCAGTCTACAGTTATACTTCCTCCGCAAACTGAGAAGGAAAGAGCCCCAGCCCATCATGTGCACCTCCTACAGAGGCACCAACAAGAGTATTCTGACTGGCTGCATCATTGTGTGGTACGGCGCCTGCAACGCGTCCTGCCACAAGACCTGCTGTGCCGAAATCTGTGACTAGAGAGCGCTGTTTCATAATTATTCGTGAGAGAACGTGCTCAGCAAGTGAACGTTATCGCGAGCGCGGAAGGGGTGTTTCTTAACTATTTACATGACCCCCCATTCTACGATGATGTCATGTTGCCACGCGCTCTTGTGTGTGTGTAGCTTATGTGTAACCGGTCCTTCCTGACCGCTGTCACGACTGATAACTCTGCATTGTGTGTTATAAAGAAGACTGGACAACCAATAGCTCTGGAGATCTCAATGAGGTTTATTTGCTATGTGGTCTGCAAATTATCAGAATTCAAATGTCACCATCAGGCACGACACAAACCTTGTTCACCTCCTCTCCCCAACGCTCAAAGCATGAAGAGCGCCAACATAACGTCAAGTTCACAACAGAATGTGTCAAAATAAAGAATAACACGTTTTTTAAACTTTTGATGACATTATATATACACCCTGGTGATGTCTGATCTCATCTATTTTATATCATTAAAATCGTTTGGACCTGAGATGAACACACAGCAGAAACAGATGTGTCAAAAAACAACAAGCATCACTGTGTTAATAGCGTAATGACACATGTTGTGTAGATTTCTTCTATTTATTTTAAATCCCCCTGGATAGATTAACACAGTAAATGTGTTATTTTCTAAAGGGAGTGCGTATTTATAAGAAATAAAAATTACTTTACATGGTAACACATCAACAGCTTTTAAATAAATAAAAATTACAAAAAAAATTATCTTAAAAAAAAGGGTTAATGGCTGTTTTTTCGCACAATCACGTCAAGCCTTGTGTCTTTTTTATGTTCCCGCTCTTTTCACTCTTTTTCATTTACAAATAGCTGCTAATGTTTAATATTGTAATAATATAATTAATAATTGGTTATAGTCATTTGCAAATTTTCCACACTTTAGCGTGTTAAAATGACATTTGAGTGTATCACACATTAACCCAGCTAGCAAAAGGTGTTCCATAGACCACCCCAGTCCACCTGCCTTCACACCCTGAATGTTTTGGATGTCTCTCTAAATAACACATGAACAAGTTAATGAGTTAAATCATGTTGAGCTAAGTAATCAATCATCACTTCATTATCTCAGTAATGATGAACACCTGCACTGCAAAAACTGATGTGTTAGAAATGACATGTTGTGTCAAATTTTTACATATGTAGGGAGTGTGTTCAGGGACAACACATGTTGTGTCAAATTTAACACAACATCTGTTCAAGCCATGTTAACACACAAATTGTATCACGTAATTTAACACACAAAATGTGTTTTTATACTATTCCCAGCAGGCAAAAATATGTTTCTTGACATTCTTTAGACGTTTTTTTAGACCACTCTAGTCCACGTGCATTCCCACCGTGAATGTTTTGGATGTCCCTCTAAATAACACATGAACAAGTTAATGAGTTAAATCAGGTTGAGTTAAGGCATCAACTGTCACTTCATCATCTCAATTAATGATGAAATAACCACAATCAGTGAAATAAACCAGAAATAATGAGAACTCACCATAATAGGTGTTTCCTTTAATGGGGCTCTCATCCTTGATTCATTATGGAAAGTTTGTTGATAATCTGGGGACACATACGTCTAATAAATAACACACCAGCACTCAAAGTTGTGCGAATTTTCCCAACAACAAGAATAAACATATTTGTCTTTTCTTGGTGGCTATATTTGTGCTTCAGAAAACTTCCAATAATAAATCAAGGATAAAGCTCAACTAAAGGAAACACTAAACACTATCAGAGTGAATTCTTATTGCTCATGTATTCTTCAGTGATTGTGTTAAACTGGCCTTAAAAGTTAAGATAAAACGTCCAAACGGGGCCTCACAATTTTATGCGAATTAATACAGCTTCCTCATCTACGGGTTCCTGAATAAACGGACATGCCATTGTAAGGTCTGTGTGATTAAATTGAGCGCGATTAGGAACACGAATCAATAAACAAATGGCGTATGAAATTTCAACACCACTCGCGCTTCTAAAAGGGGGCGGAGATTGTAACAAACCCTGGGTTTGTGGAATAAAACCTGCTCCCGACCAGGTTAGGTTCACGGAGTGTGTTACTCTGGTTACTCACTCGGAGTATAAGATACCTCGATTTCTGAAATGGGCTTGACTTACCCCGCGGTCGCGGGTTTGACATACCTCGCGTTCTGAAACCCTGAGTATTCCGTTTTCTGGTGTTAACTTACTCCGAGTTTGCACTTACATTTACATTTACATTTAGTCATTTAGCAGACGCTTTTATCCAAAGCGACTTACAAGTGGGGTAGGTAATGGAAGCAATTAGGACATCATAAGTACAACAAAAGCATAAGTGCAATCAAAAATAAGGTTCATATAGTCCAACACAGTATACAGAATCATTCATACATTTTTTTTTTTTTGTTTTGTTGTTTTTTTTTTTTTAAAGAAGAGAAGAAAAGAGTAGAGAAGAGAGTTGAGTCAGAACAGATCAGTCAGATGTCAGATGTTGGCGGAAGAGATGTGTTTTCAGGCGTTTCTTAAAGATGGCTACAGAGTCTGCAGATCTTGTAGCAGCAGGCAGATCATTCCACATAGGTGGAACAGATCCGGAGAAGGTGCGCGAGAGAGATTTTTTACCTTTATGGGATGGCACCACAAGACGCCGTTCGTTTGCAGATCGTAGGGATCTGGCGGGTACATATGTCTGCATTAGTGAGTGAAGATAAGGTGGTGCCAAACCAGTCGTGGTCTTGTAAGCCAGGAGCAGAGTCTTGAATTTAATGCGAGCAGCTATAGGGAGCCAATGTAGCTTAATGAGTAGAGGAGTGACGTGTGCCCTCTTCGGTTCATTAAAGATAACTCTTGCCGCAGCATTCTGGATCATCTGTAGAGGTTTGGTTGTGCAAGCTGGAAGTCCTCCCAGTAGTGCATTGCAGTAGTCCAGTCTGGACAGGACTAGAGCCTGTACTAGGACTTGCGTAGCATGCTCCGATAGGAAGGGTCTAATTTTCCTGATATTGTAGAGGATGAATCTACAGGACCGGGCGGTGCTGGCAACTTGATCTGTGAAGTTGAGCTGATCATCGATCACCACTCCCAGGTTTCTTGCCTTTCTGGAAGGTGTGATGGTTGATGAGCCCAGTTGAATGGAAAGGTTGTGATAAGTCTTTAAATCAGCCGGGATTACAAGCAGTTCTGTTTTTGAAAGGTTCAGCTGTAGGTGATGGCCGTTCATCCAGAGTGAGATGTCGGCTAGGCAGGCTGAGATGCGTGCAGAGACAGTCGGATCGTCAGGGCGAAAAGACAGGTAGAGTTGTGTATCATCCGCATAGCAGTGATAGAAAAAGCCATGTTTCCGGATGACAGAGCCTAGGGATGTCATGTAAACAGAGAATAGCAACGGACCAAGCACTGAGCCCTGAGGAACACCTGTGTCAAGATGTTGGGACTCAGACACCTCACCTCTCCAAGATACACTAAATGACCTACCTGAGAGGTAAGACCTGAACCATTGTAGCACCATTCCGGAGACCCCCATAGCCTTGAGAGTGGACAGGAGGATGTGATGGTTAACAGTGTCGAAGGCGGCAGATAGATCCAGTAGGATGAGAACAGATGAGTTGGAGGAAGCTCTTTCCAGTCTCAGGGCCTCAATGACAGAGAGCAGCTTACCCTGCTTTCTGAAACGGGCCCCAGTTGTGTAGTCAGAGCCATACGCACGTACAACATTTGCTTACTTCTCCACAGCGCTGTATGCGTATTATGACTTTTAAAGATCTATATTAGTGTGTACCCTTCCTATACCCGCTTGTTTTCCTGCTTAAAATGTCTAAGAGCTGCAGTTACTTTAAACATCCTCATCGTGTTTATTCATTTCTACATTTAAAATAACGTTTTATTTTATATCAAGTATGATTTGCCTTGTCATTCCCACAGAGATGTCAGTTAGGCTTCATCTTTAACGTAATCTGTACAAAGTTAAATCCTGCATGTTTTTACGTAATTTCGTGTATGTGAACGTGTTAAAAAATGTGTTATAACTTTATTATTAAAGCATAACTGAAGAATTTTGCATAATTATGAATAAATGACTTATTGAACTGTTTTAATTATTATGTTACCTGAAAAACAAAACTGTCCTCTTTTGGTCATTTGGGATCGGCGGTAACATCGTTGAAAACCACTTTTTTTGGTAGGACTACACCAGTGGACATATTGATATAATTTGTGACAGAGTTAGTGTGTTTAGTGTGTTAGTCTGTTTATCATGACATCAAGATTAGATTACTGTAATGCACTTTTAGGGGGTTGCCCTGCAGGCCTATTACAAAAACTGCAACTGGTTCAAAACGCGGCCGCTCGAGTTCTTACACGTACAAAAAAAGTATGAGCATATAACCCCGGTTCTGTCAACCTTGCACTGGTTACCTATAAAGCATCACTTTAACTTTAAGATCTTGCTTATTACCTATAAAGCCCTACATGGTCTAGCGCCGCAGTATTTGAATGAACTTCTATTGTATTACAGTCCTCCACGTACATTACGCTCTCAGGCGTCCTGTCAGTTGGTAATACCTAGAATTTCAAAATCAAGTACAGGTGGTAGATCCTTTTCTTATCTAGTGCCTAAACTTTGGAATATTCTTCCCTTCACTGTCCGGGAGGCAGACACACTCTGTCAGTTTAAATCTAGACTAAAGACTCATCTTTTTAATCTTGCATACACTACACTTCCATAATATTAATCCTCAGAGGATTTAGGCTGCATTATTATCAACCGGAACCAGGAACACATCCAACAACAAATGATGTACTTGTTGCATCAAAGAGTGCAGAACAGTACTCTACTCTCAGCCAGTCTTGTCTCTTTGTTCCAAGGTTACCGCAGGATGCAGTTCATGCCCAGACCTGATGGCAGAGCTGAGAATGGGAAGCGGTGACCTGACAAGAGCTGAGATGACAGAGCTGGATAAAGGACGCGGCAACTTGACACGATTTTCCTACAACATTTCAAATGCTATTAGATTGTTAATGATAATCTTAAATCTATAATTTACTTTATTAAGTTTATTTATTTTTTATTTAGCCTTGTTGTGCAAGCACTGTTGAGCTTGTGCAGAGGCAGCAGCTTTTGCCAGAGGGGAACTGGAATCCCCTGGTTGGGCCTGGGTTCTCCTGAGGTTTTTTTTCTCGATTGGAGTTTTGGGTTCCTCACCACTGTTTGCATATTGTTTTGCACTATCTGCCTGGCCGGGGGGGCTGCTTTAGAATTCAGAAGCTAAACATAATTAATATTGCATATAAGAATTTATAGTCCGTTTAATATTTGACCTGTGGTTCTCTCTCCTTTATCTCAAATGTGTGCTTTCACTGTGTGTGTGTGCGCGAGTGTGTTTGTGTGTGTGTGCGTCTATGTCAATGTGTGTAAGTATGTAAACATATTGTGTGTGTGGAGCATTTGTATGTCTGTCTTTGTTGTTTTCACCTTTTTCTTGTTTTTACAGGTATATGCCTTTAGTTATTTTACTTATATTCAATGTGTCTCATGTACAGCTGCTTTGTAACAATGAAAATTGTAAAAAGCGCTATATAAATAAAGTTGAGTTGAGTTGAGTTTATTAATGTGTGTGTCTGCTGCATCCTGGGTAATCTGCCGATCTGTGTTTTGGAACAAGTGTGAAGATGACCTCACTCATTTTTTCTTTTGTGTTTGTGCGAGAGAAAAGAAGAACGGAGGTGTAAACAGCTTTAATGAAGGCTGTGCGTCTGCTCTGCTCGGGCAGGAAAGTCTTGTGTTGAATGAATTTGTAGAAAACCTTCATCATGTTAGTCCTGTAAAAGTCTCAGACAACAAAAGTCATCACTGAGCACTGTGTCCAATTATTTTAAGACAACAGAAGTCATTTACAAATATCACCATTAAACTACAGAATATGTTCTAGTCTATAATAGTGTCATGACTCAGTCGATGAGAAAAGAGGAAATGAGACAATAGAGGAAGAGCAACAAATTTTCTCACGAAGAACTATAAGTAGATGATGAGAAGAGACTCAGTAAGAGAAACACAACATGACTGAGAAGAGTGATATATGTCTGCTGGGACTGATCCTTCTCTCTTCACTATTCACAGGTAAACTATACAACACATTTATTTCATCACATTTCATTTCATTACTCTCACTGACATTCTGACAAACATGTTCAGTTTCATCTCATGTCACATTTATCATAGAGTTTGTGTGTCTTCCCTTACGGATCAAACATATATGAATATACTGTCAAATATAATAAATTATATTACATCATACATTTCCATATATTGGAAGCTGGTACTAATGTTTTTTGATATAAAGCAATATATGCATTTACAATATATGGATATTTATTGAACATAAAATATATTTAGAAACAAAGAGAAAAATAAACTTGAAAAATGTTCACATATAAATGTGAATTTTTAGTATACACATATATGAACACGTCCACAGAATGAGTTACAGCAGATTTCTTGTTCCCAGCATGCTTTGCTTCTGACTGATAAAAGAGAGTAAAATTGTTTAAATGTAGCTGTTATTTCATGTGTTTTGCAGAATATGAATATAGTGGGAGATCTCTGAGTGTTTAATGTTGTGTTACTGTGAAATGTAGAAGGGTCTCTAGTGTGTAAATGTGTAGGGTTACCGTGGTGATGAAGAGTAGAGTCTGTGGTTATAACGATTGACCGAATATCTTGAAGATCATATATTACTTTATTGAGTGCTCTTCATTTCAGTGATTGTCTGTTCAATAAGTGCTTCAGTTTGAACAGGAGTGCTTAGGCTATTGTAAAGTGGCTATGTTTTAAAATATGAAACATGTATGTTGTAATTCTTAACTTAAGAAATATTATGGTCAATATATTTTTACTCATTCAGTCCCATATCTTATCACGTGTACATCAATATATTATAAAGTATTTTACTGATTGTAAAATTACATATATTTGGACATATAAGTAAATATATTATGGTCAAAATATGTTTCAATATATGAAAAACGGCAATTCCTTATTTAGTATTTAATATAGTGTAATATATTTACACAATTTATTATTATCTATATTTTCTAATATACCATTATGTCATTTAATATATTTTACATTCATATATTATGAAATATATTTTCTTTCCGTAAAGGTTACTCTCACATTTAAAAGTCTGATGTCAAATCACACGAGATCTTTTACTTGACCACTTCAGCTTTATTCTTCACATAGGCTATTTTTGACTGTCAAGAATGGGTTTGACTGGCATGCACAGCGCCATTGGTGTTTTTAAACGTGTCATTTGTTTATTTTTATGTCACAGACACGAATAGCAACACTATACCAGCTTGTTTCCAACATAGTCTACTTGTGTGTGTGTATTTACTGTAAAGCCTACAGTGTAAATACTCTTCATTTTCCTGCTGTCCCGAGGCCTGTTGTGGTGTCTCATACCGTCCCCAGAAGACAGAAGCGTCACCCGCGCAGCTTGAAACGCAGCTCTGAATACACCATATATATCATTTACACACAGAAACAAGATTGTATAGTGTTCCTTATAGCTGATGTCAGTAAACACGCTCTTTAGGGTGCAGACCAAAGAAACGACGTGCTGTCACTTTCAGCGAAACCTACACAAGTAACACAGGATAGTCCCTGGTGTCAAATGTACACCCGCTGGTGTATCTATGAGTCTGTACCTACGGGTGTACAAATTTACACTGAAACTGAGTCTTTCTGGTGTGAAATGTTAATTTATCCATGAGGTTAATTAATCAATTGAGTTCACATTACAAGTGATGATTGATCTTTAGTGACACCTGCTGTTCATGAAGTGTTTAGATACACAGCTGATGTAAAGCAAACACAACAAATCTATGTGTAGAACTAATGTGGTCTCTTTATATCACAAAATATCAAAATGCTTCAAACCACTTTAAACAGTCATGCCATAATCACTTATTAAAAGAAGTTTGAGTGTCAAAGATGTTCATGTAGAGTTAGAGGTTTAGCTGCAGAATGAAATGTTTTAGATGTGACATCATCATTAGGGTGTTGAGGATTCTCTTTAGTGGGGTACCTGTTTCTTTTGCTGTTGCAAAATGAGTTAAACAGACACACTGCCTGTGGTTTAAAATGTTTTTGCTTGAAGACTTTGCTTGAAGTCATAAGAAAATGATGATGGTGTAATGAAATGTTTAATTCAAGCTAGAGATGCAGATGTTTGTCAGCAGTGGTGTGTAAGATAAGATACTGCCTTTGTCAACAATTGTAAAAAAGATGTTTTAACACACAGACATCAAAACTCAGCATACAAATATCAATAATGGTTACAATCAATAAAACGTTAATGCTGCAGTGCATGCTGGGTAATAGAATAGCATCAAACTTAACAGTGACACCCAGCATGCATTTGGTATTTTTTACCACAACTGTTGAGTTTTGTAGGATGAGTGTTTGTGTGTTTGAGTGCTGTGTGAAATATATCCGCTACGGGGCTCTTTTTAAATTGCAGACTTATTAAAATAATGGGCGGGAAACTATAGAGATCCAATCAGATATCCAGATGTGGAAGCTGCTTGATGTTGACATGTGTAAACACACTGTGTCCTGATATGTGTCCTGATATGTGTCCTGACTGTCTGAAGATCTGATCTGCTTGTTCGGATCACATAGATCGCATGTTAATGCCAAATATAAATGCACCCAATGATAGAGGAACTAGATCACTTTTGTTCTGTCAAATCTTCTGATTTATGTGATGTAAAAATAATAAAAGTCTATCTGTCATTAAAAGGGGAATCTCCAATTTCTATTAGCCGTAGTTGATGTTCAAATCACCAAAACAGACACACCCCTACCGTTATCTTTCGCTTTCGTCAGCGCTCGGCTCGACTAATGTCCATCCTGTGCACTGTGGATCTTACTGCTGATTGGCTACAAGGTTGTTTTTATACTCGACCCGACTTTGTTTATTCAAGCACAATTCGGAAATCGAACACCCCGCCTTTAAAAGATAAATATACCTGTATTTCCAGACATTTTAAGTTGAACTTAAAGACTATTTCCTGAAGAAACATGTTTTTATAAAAAATAAAATAAAGACAGTCTTTCTTGACCTGACATATTTAATTGTTAACACTTTAATAATAGCAAAACATACTATTTATAATCTACATTATTTATAAATGTAACTATTAATTTCTTTCAAAAAAAAATTATGAACATTGAGCCTGTTGTTCACAGCATTAGAGCGGCAAGGAGTGTATTTACAGAACAAGTGTAAAACGGACAAAACGAGAGCGAGTCAACCGTGTTTAATGGGAAGAAATTCCTCTACAACATACTGCCCGAAAGAGATAGCCGGATAAGCTAAAATGTCACCGCTGTTTCAAATAAATTATCCACCCGCCACCCGCCTGCAAGTATAATTTTCTCTGATATAGATATCCGCACCAGACCCGGACTCAATCGTCACTTAAATTACTCAGTTAATTTTCTAGCACTGCCTTTGTCTATAAATACTTAAATCTAATATTTTGATTTAGCACACGCATGATGTACCATTTTAGAGGTACCAGTCTAATGACTTTCATATACATACAGTGCCTCACAGTCGTTGCATATTACATACCCAGCACTTGATTCAGCCTTGTTAAAACGCTCCAACACGGTACTTTTCTTTTCTATCTTTTTTTTCTTTTTAATTCTCCCTTTTTGCATTTCTCTTGGATCTGTTTCGCTTCCATTTCTGCTTTAAGAAATAGACCGTCCTCTGCCATATTTCTTTTAAATTAGTGCAAGTCAGCGCCTGATGAAATATGCATTTAAAACATATTCATATTTTTTGAGAATTTTTTTTAATATTGTATATGATAGCAACCCCCTGACCCACCCGACCCGCGGATCATCCACAGCGCCTGTGGATTTAACCGCCATCCGCTCAGCACTACTGCCTGACCAACTTCTTCAACTCTCCCCCACTTACTGCTTTTGCACCAAAGTCCAGCATTTGTTGTTCTGGTGGTGGGGGACCTGCTGCTCTCTGCTTCGCAACACCAGGGCCCGGTTTTTCAAAAGTAATCCACTAGGATTTTGGATAACGGATTGGATCAAATCTTGAAAATGTGTTTTTCAAAAGAAAAAACGGATTACATAATCGGATTAGATCACGTAATCCAATCTTGGTTTTGATCCGGATCAAACCTTTAGTTTGGGTTCTTCAGAACTTTTTTGTAGGATTTGGATCACTATTGTCAGGCTGAGGCCTGAACTCGGGTCGTTGGGATAGCGATCAGATCAACTACCACAGAGCCAAAGGGTGTAGATGGAATCCAACAAGCAGAGGCACTCACGTTAAGAAATTAGTTGGTTTATTATCCACAAGAAAATAATAATCCTCAAGGCAAAAAGCAGCATCCACAGAGAGTATAACAAAAGTAATCCATAAAACAAAAATGTCGAAAAAACCACAAGGAGTACAGAGAGCTAAACAGAGCTTAAGGCTAGAGATGACTAACATTTACAATAACCAAGCAAAGACAGACAGAAACAGAGTCTCTTACATAGTCCACCTAATGGGGAAAACAGGTGCAAACAATGACGCTAATCACAGGTCTTGATCAGTGCCTTGATAGTATAGAGTCCAGGGCAAAACCCTCACAGGACCCCCTCCTCTAAGAACGGCTCCTGACGTTCCCACCAAGACGACTGGCGTTGAGAGCGTGGTATTCTCTAACCAGTTTCGGATCGAGGATGTCCTTGGCTGGAACCCAGGAGCGCTCCTCAGGACCATAGCCCTCCCAATCCACCAAATACTGCCTGGAACCGCGAACTTGGCGGGTATCCAGAATACACCGGACAGTGTAGGCAGTTTGGCCGTCAATGATCCTGGGGGGAGGAGGAGGTTTGCCTGGTGCGAGAAAAGGAGAAGTCAACACAGGTTTTAACAGCGAAACATGGAAAGTGGGGTTAATTCTCAAAGACCTGGGTAGGTACAGCCTATAAGAGACTGGGTTAACTTTCCTCGCAATCTTGAAAGGCCCGATGAACCTTTGAGACAGCTTGCGAGACTCCTGCTTCATGGGAATGTTCTTTGTGGAAAGCCACACCCTTTGACCGGCACGTAGAGTAGGGGGTGCTCTGCGTCTGCGGTTGGCATATCGTTGATATTGCCGAGAAGTCTTAAGGAGCTTGTGGCGAGTCCTACTCCACACCCGGCGGCAATGCCTAACCCAATGTTGGGCGGAAGGAACATCCACTTCTACCTCTTGCTCGGGAAACAGAGGGGGGGAATAACCAAACTGACACTCAAAGGGTGACATGTCAGTGGCAGAAGATTTCAGGGTGTTGTGGGCGTACTCTGCCCACATCACAAACTCAGACCATGAAGACGGATTGCTAGCCGCCATGCACCGGAGGGTGGTCTCGAGATCCTGATTGATCCTCTCAGTTTGTCCGTTGGACTCTGGGTGGAATCCCGAGGACAGACTAACTGTAGTTCCCAGGGACTGACAGAAAGCTCTCCAGAAGCGTGAAGAAAACTGCGGACCTCTGTCCGAGACGATGTCCTGAGGAATGCCGAATACTCGAAAGACATGTTCCACAATTAATTTGGCAGTTTCTTTGGCTGTGGGAAGCTTGGGCAGGGGAATAAACCGGGCGGCTTTAGAGAACCTATCCACTATAACCATGAGAGTGGTTTTGCCGTGGGAGGGTGGAAGGCCGGTGACGAAATCCACAGAGAGATGTGACCAGGGTCTATGGGGTATGGGAAGGGGGTGTAACAGTCCTTGGGGTAGGCGGTGGGACACATTGTTCTGGTTGCAGGTGGGACAGGCTTTAACAAATGTTATGACATCCTCTTTAATTGTAGGCCACCAGAACCGCCTCTGGAGGAATTCGAGGGTGCGTCCAATACCCGGGTGACATGTGAGTTTTGAGGAGTGTCCCCATTGTAATACCTGTGACCGGACAGTCTTGGGAACAAACAAACGGTTGACAGGTCCACCTCCTGGATCTGGTTCTCGGGATTGTGCTTGCTCAACCTTGTGACTCAGATCCCACTTGATGGGGGCGATGATCTTGGCACTGGGGATTATGGGTTGAGGAGAATCCTCCTTAAGGGATTTTGCATAGATACGGGACAGTGTATCTGGCTTCATGTTCTTTGACCCGGGGCGATAGGACAGTGTGAAGTGGAAGCGGTTGAAAAATAGCGACCAACGGGATTGACGTGGATTGAGTCGCTTAGCCTGTTGAATGTATTCAAGGTTTTTATGGTCCGTAAGAACTTGAAACGGTTGTTTGGCGCCCTCAAGCCAATGCCTCCATTCTTCCAGTGCCAATTTTACCGCTAGTAGTTCTCTATCCCCTATATGATAATTCCTTTCTGTGGGTGTGAGACGATGGGATAGAAAGGCACATGGGTGCAGCTTGCCGTCCTCTCCCCTCTGAGATAACACTGCTCCAACACCTATGTCTGAGGCATCGGCCTCCACAATAAAGGGTTTATCCAGGCTAGGGATAATCAGAACCGGAGCAGTGGTAAACATCCTCTTGAGGTGGTTAAATGCAGACTCGGCCAAAGAACCCCAGACAAAGCTGCCCATGTTCCCCTTTGTGAGGGCCGCTAGAGGAGCAGCCACAGTGCTGAAGTTCAATATGAACTTGCGGTAAAAATTGGCGAAACCAAGAAAACGTTGCACCTCTTTTACCGATGAGGGGGAAGGCCAATCCACAATAGCTTGAACCTTTAAAGGGTCCATCTCTATGAGACCAGGTTGGACTATGAATCCCAAAAATTGAAGCTTGGTGACATGGAATTCACATTTCTCGGGTTTGACATAGAGATGATTCTCCAGCAGGCGTCTGAGAACCTTGTTGACATGAACCACATGCTCTTGCAGAGAACTCGAGAAGATGAGAATATCGTCTAGATAGACGAATACGAACAGGTTGAGCATGTCTCTGAGGACGTCATTGATAAGGTTTTGAAACACCGCAGGAGCGTTGGTGAGACCGAAAGGCATGACACGATATTCATAGTGACCCGTCGGGGTGTTGAAGGCCGTTTTCCATTCATCTCCCTGTTTGATACGCACCAGGTGGTACGCGTTGCGCAAATCAAGCTTAGTGAAGATGGATGCCCCTTGTAGGATCTCGAATGCTGTGGCCATCAGAGGTAAGGGATAGCGGTTTCTGACTGTAATCTTGTTCAGTCCTCGATAATCGATACATGGCCTGAGACCACCATCTTTCTTACCCACAAAGAAGAATCCAGCGCCTGCGGGGGAAGTTGACGGGCGTATTATGCCTGCTGCCAGAGCCTCATTGATGTATTTGTCCATGGCCGAACGCTCGGGGGATGACAAAGAAAATATTCTGCCCCTAGGAGGATGACTATCCGGAAGTAAGTCGATGGCGCAGTCATATGACCGGTGAGGTGGCAGAGAAGCAGCTCTTCTTTTGCAGAACACCGTCTTGAGATGATGGTACTGGGATGGGACTCGGGAGATATCTGGGGTTTCTTGAGACTCAATGACATGTTTGGGAAGAGTAGGTGTCAAGCAGGCAGTCTGACAATTGGAACTCCAGTTGATAACAGTACCAGTGGTCCAATCGATGTGTGGGCTGTGCTGGAGGAGCCAGGGGTGGCCCAAAATTATGGGGAACTCAGGGGATCGAATGAGGTGAAAACTAAGTTTCTCATGGTGTTTGTCCGTGGTGAGCCCCAGCATAGAGGTGAGATGAGTAATCTTCCCCGGGGCTAATGGTCTGCCATCCAGCGCAGTAGCCGTAAGAGGTTCAGGCATGAACTCTGTGGGAATCTGGAGGTTGTTGGCCAGGGTAATGTCCATGAAATTTCCAGCAGCGCCGGAATCAATAAAAGCGTGTAATTCATGTCTGTGATTTCCCCAAGTGAGGGTGACAGGAAGGAAAAGTCCAGAGTTAGATGGTGAATCTGAACATGTGACTCCCGTTACAGTCCTTCCTTTCCTGTGCGGGGCTGATAGTTTCCCGAAAGTTCAGGGCAAGTTGATCTAAAATGGCCATGTCGACCACAATAAACACAGCAGTGTTCTCTCATGCGACGATCTCGTTCTGAGGAAGAGAGCCGGGTCCTTCCCAACTGCATGGGCTCTGGGGTTTCTTGAAGCCCTGATAGCTCAGGAACACGGGTAACATCAGTAGGTGGATTATGGAAAGCAAAACGAACCTGGTTTCTCTCTCTCAGGCGGTTATCCAGCTGTGTGGCATGGTCTATGAGTAACTGGAGGTTACTTGCTGGTTCTCGGAATGCCAATTCATCCTTAATCACCCCTGACAATCCATTAAGGAAGCACACCATCAGAGCCTCGTCATTCCACCCACTTCCTGCTGCCAGTGTTCGAAAGTGAATGGCATAATCGGCAACGCTACCACGGCCTTGTTGTAGATTCAGGAGCCTTCCGGAAGCTTGTCGACCACTGAGGGGATGGTCGAAAACACGTTTGAACTCCTCTTCAAATCTTGCAAAGTTTGCACAACATGGATCCTGTGCCTTCCACACCGATGTTGCCCAGGTAAGTGCCTTGCCCGAAAGGAGGGTGATTATGTAAGCTATTTTGGCCCGATCTGAGGGAAATGAAGTGGGCTGCAGTTCAAAAGTGAGGGAACACTGGGTGAGGAATCCATCACACGATCCAGGGTCACCCGAGAAGCGCTGTGGTGGGGGTAGGCGAGGTTCCACCAGAGGAACAGGCCCCGGAGGAACCACAGGACCGACAGCTCCCGGTGGGGAAGACCCGGATGGTGCAGGCAGTCGCTCAGAGATCTGACGGACAGACGAAAGTAGATCCGAGAGGATTTGAGAGTGTTTCGTCATCAGACTCTCTTGTTGTGCTAGAGCAGTGTCGTGTCGTCTTACCATGGAGTCATGCTGAACTATTGTGGCCAAGACTTGTGGGTCTTCTACCGTTGGATTCATAATGGCTTGGTTATTCTGTCAGGCTGAGGCCTGAACTCGGGTCGTTGGGATAGCGATCAGATCAACTACCACAGAGCCAAAGGGTGTAGATGGAATCCAACAAGCAGAGGCACTCACGTTAAGAAATTAGTTGGTTTATTATCCACAAGAAAATAATAATCCTCAAGGCAAAAAGCAGCATCCACAGAGAGTATAACAAAAGTAATCCATAAGACAAAAATGTCGAAAAAACCACAAGGAGTACAGAGAGCTAAACAGAGCTTAAGGCTAGAGATGACTAACATTTACAATAACCAAGCAAAGACAGACAGAAACAGAGTCTCTTACATAGTCCACCTAATGGGGAAAACAGGTGCAAACAATGACGCTAATGACAGGTCTTGATCAGTGCCTTGATAGTATAGAGTCCAGGGCAAAACCCTCACAACTATGATCCAAAAAATCTGGATTAAACTGATCCCATCAGAAGGGTGGATTCAGTGTGGATTTCATGGACAAAATGTAATGAAACTTTAAAAATGTATCAAATAATACTATATTTGGGTCATGCGGTATCTTACAAGATATCCTATTTATTCATAAGGTTTTAATTTTATTTGTTCATCCATCAGGCTACAGTGATTAGGTAGGCTTTAACGTATTCAGCCTTTCAGTATAGACCTACAGCAAAGTAGAAAGAGTTTGGCCTCATAAAATAATCCCCCAAACAGCTGTCAAAATTTACCAAAAACAATACATTTTATTCTGTCACTAATTGATATATACATTCATCACAATAGAAAATATTTTTGTTTTTAGAATATTTATTAGTGAGGAAAGGCTTGAAAGTGCCCTTCATCAAACAAAGATGATGATTACAAGGCACTTCTGCAAAAAGAGACTGAATGGGCTTCTGGAAGTGCCTGCACAGCTTCGTCTGGCAGAGGAACAACTGACTCTGACCAAACTGCAGCAAACCAAGGCCAGACTTGAGATACGCCTCCTAAAGGCTACGCTCAGACAAGCTGGTCTCTCCGCATCAGATGAGGAAGTCTGAAATTATTGTGGAGTATTTGACATTAAGTCTTTTTTTTAATTCAATATATCTATACTTGATACGTGTTATAAATATCCTCAATGTACGGTGTTTGTGGTGTAGGTCTCAGATGAGCGGACTGCTGGAAGAGGATAAGGTGGGGTTTTTCTTGTTTTTAATTTTTTTTTAAATGTGTGTGTTTTCATTTCAAATAAATAAACTTATATTGACCCCACTCTGGCTATTCTACTTGGTGCTCTATACATATCTATAGTTCTACATTGTGATTTCCTATCCTGTTTGAGCACTGGTTATCCAGATTTGGTGATCCTGAAAAGTTCCTATCCGGATCAGATTGATCCAATCCGATGTTGCTTTGAAAAACTGGCTCCAAAAGTAAGCTACGTGATCACGGATCGCAAAAAAAGGATTACTAAATCCGGATCAATTTTATTCGGATTAAACCTTTTGAAAAACCGGGCCCTGGTGGGACTTGCTCTGTAAATTGGACTGTGCAGTGCTGCGACTCCAATTGTTTCTTCAAATTTGATGTAGTGTTTTTGTAGCAAGATAGCACTTTGTCGCCAGCACAGACAGTACAACGAACCTTAATATTGTCATCTAGCCGATACAAGCTCGTGACTGTACATTTTTGTGTTACTAATATTTGCACATAATTTTTCCTAGGAAACATATGTAACTCCCTCTATCCATGTTGAATTGATGTAGCTATGCCGACGTCACTCGTTCATGTGCATGCGCGCGCTAACTAATCTTATCTTCAGGATCAAAGCTTGACTTGACAAAGAAACTCCATGAGCTGCTTCATGGTACCAACAAAGCTCGATCACGTTGGTTTGGTTTTGTCGACCCAAAACTAATCCTGTAACCCAGAGTTTGTTCAGCAACATTCATGCAGGCCCCAGTTTTACTGCACTTATGCTTTTTGTTGTCCTGATGTTGTTCCAATTGTTTCTATTGTTCACCTCATTTGTAAGTTAATTTGGATAAAATTGTCTGCTAAATGATTAAATGTAAGCACATATCTATGAAAATCAATGTACACTACTGGTCAAAAGTTTCCAAACACTTAATCGCTCATTTATTCTTACTTTTTCCACATTTAGAAAAAATCCACATCAAAACTGTTGAATACTACAAAGGCAACTGTGGACTATGTTGTGCAAAAAAAATCTGAACAATTAAATAAAACCTGTTATGTATCTGCTATAAACCTGTTATATACATCTTCAATGTAGTCATTGTTTCCTAACATTTGCAGAAATTAATTTTATCATCCACCTGCTTGAGCTTTGACATAGAAGATGCTTTTTAAACAACACTAAACACGTTCCCATCTGAGCTCTTATTGGCTGCTCTTTTTCATTATTTAGTCAAACTCAGAATAAAGATTAAAGGTTCTGTGTGTAAGTTTCAGAGGCCACTTTGGCGATGTAGGAAATTGCAACCTACAGCTCCGCCACCCCCCTCCCCCTCCCATTAGAAAAGCTACGGTTGCCGTCACAGTACAAGGGTTCTGTAAGATTAGATTAGATTAGATTAGATTAGATTCAACTTTATTGTCATTACACATTTACAAGTACAGTGTAACGAAATGTAGTTTAGGTCTAACCAGAAGTGCAATTAGCAAGTGCAGATATACAGTTTGTCTTTACGATGTCTTTATAGATAGATGCCACTGATAAATAGACAAACAATTGCTCAACTTCAAATAAACTAGACATGTTTTATTTTGATAAGATATTATCTCGAAACTTAATGACAACATCACTGGTTTTGCAGATATTAAATACAGTGATAAGTCCAGCTACTCTTTCACTGAAAATATGAGTGATTACAATCCTGACAGAAAGACAATTATATATTCAGTTTAAATGTTATGTTGTATTTAATTTAAGTTGGTGAAAACGTGAGATTCTGGCAAACACAAAGTGTTCCTGTAACATTAGTATAATGACTTATACAACTTTCCCAGAACACTAGTTTTTTTTGCTTTTTATAACGCATCTCTCACTGCAAATGTGTGAGAGTTTGTAATCCTGATATAACCACAGAGTGAATCAAACACTATTTTCTAATTTTTCTGTAAACAAGTTCATACACTCCACTATTTAACAAAGTGATTCACTAAACCCCTGATGATAGACTCCAGACACCAGGAAACTTTAGTCTTAATAGGGGGTTTCAATAGAGGGAAGATTTTGTTGTATCTTGTACTCAAAAGCATTTAGGTTTATAACTTTATTGAACACGCTTGAAATATGGCAAAATAATAAAGATGTGTGCACGATCTTCAGCTGACACTGTGCATGTATATCACGCTCTCAACAATGCATCTCTTAAGAACACACACCACATGACTTCTGCTGGTCTTCTGAGTTATAACAATAACAAAACGCAACAAATGAATGAATTATGTGGTGACAAAAGAGGATGCACTTTTTCGAGAGACAACATTGTTGTATTTCTGTGAAACCAGAAGCAATAATATTTGACAAATGGAGAAGTGATGTCTCTTCATAGACCACAACATAGTTCATTTTAATTATGTTTTGTTTTTTGTGCTCATTTATGAGGAATATACAGTCAAACCAAAAATGTATTCAGACACCTTCAACATTTTTCATACGTTCACAGTTTATTCACTATAGTTTATAAAACAGTAATAAAATATGACAAGAACTCAGAGTTAAACTGTGTCAGATCTAAACCATGTTGATAATGTCATGTTACTTTGACAGAAAGTTATGGGTTCGGTTAGAGTCATGTCTCTCTCAGGAGTGAGTGGTTGTGCTTCTGTGTTTCACCCCTCTTGCTTCGAGGAGGTAGATGAGATGTGGTGGGAATGGATTCAGGGGATGTAGACCACTCACACACATCTTGTCTTCTGCCTGTGAGGAGCTTGTGGAGGCAGTAACACAGACAGTCGCTCAGTTAAATGTTTACCTTAGTTAAATGTTGGCCTAGACTGATCCTTCATGAATTCGCTGCTTGATTTTGTATATGCATTTTCAGAGGTGTGTGCAGGATTTATGGCCACTTTACTCTCATTGGCTAGTGAGTTTTGATTGACAGCTCACTGACCAGGAAGTTGATACTGAAGACTGTGCAGTGATTAGAGACAGATCTGAATGCAGTTTTCTGTATTGTTTTTTTATTAAGTGCTTGTACTTAAATCACTTTCTTATTTGGTAAGTATTAGCAGGGTTGCTAACTCTAACGCATCTAGAGTGGGACACACACTTTCAGGCTCTAGCTGTCAGGATCCCAGTCTTGTCATGGTCTTGTGTGTGTTTTGTTTTGTCTATTCGTGGAGAATCGTTCTGTCATCCTCCACGTGTTTGGTATCTACGTCACTGGCCCCGCCCCCCGTGTCTCCTCATCAGGCTTTCCACTCACCGGGTTTCCATCACCTCATCACCCACACCCCTGTAGCTTGTTCCCATTAGTACTCTCCCCTGGTTCCTCCTTATTTACTGGATTATTATTATTTTCCGCTGATAGTTCCCCTCTATTTAAATCCCTTTTGTGCTCTCGTCCAGCGTCAGACCGTTGCGTGTTATATGCCAGTTCTGACTGCCTCAGTCTAGCGTATCTAGCACTGTTAAAGTCTTGTTAAATATTCTTAGTTACTCTATCGTTCCGCTTCTCGGATTCGTCACAGCTCAAGTGTTTTTGTCTCGTTATTATTTCTACCTATACCTCCTAGTGTTCTCTGGCGCTCCAGATCTCCGCTCTTCCCACTACCAGCACCTCTCCACTAAAGAACGTCAGGCGCGTCTGCATTCAACCGGCGGGTCGAGACTCCTCCCCGCTGATCGTTCGCTCCTGGAGGACTCAAGAGATCCAGTTCGGATTATTCTCAGATTCTTACCGTGAGTGTCGGTGGTTAGAGGCTTCTCCCCACGCACTCACGAAGAGACTCAGACCTAGTTTCTCCTCTCCTTTCTTTGTGGACTGTACCAAATAAACAGATTTCCAGCAATTGAGTCTCCGACCCTCTGTTTTCCCTACAAGCCATGACACTAGCCCTCTGTGACAACAAGCCAACGTCGAGTAAATACAGGATTGTTTACATTCATTTTTATTGAAACAAAAATAAGTCCATATATATTCAGCCTCTGTTTTCCCAGAAAGCAAATATCTTCATCAATATTGCTGGTGTTGCTGAACATGGGTTAGGGGCGATGCCGCAGGTAGAACAAGCACTATCTAGCTGTCTGTCCCCTGCCTCGACATCGTCCCTGAAGACTCCTGTCCTGTCACCCAAGCCGTGGAGAGTTACCCTGGCTATGGTTGGCAAGGCGTATGTGGCAGCTAGTCAGGTTGGTGCGTGCCTACACATGTCACTGAAGCCATGAATGAACAAGGAAGTGCGCCTCCTGTTGAAAGCACGCAACACTGCCTTCAGATCAGGTGATGCACAGGCCTATAGTACTTCCAGGGTATCAAAAAGGCCAAGCACTGCTACAAGTTGAAGCTAGAGGAGCATTTTTCCAATTCTCACCCTTTTCGCATGTGGCAGGGCATCCAGGCCATTAGTGACTACAAACCCAACCACTCCATCCCCATAACCACAGATGACGCCTTCCTGAGCAACCTTAATGACTTTTATGCACGCTTTGAGAGAGACATTAAGGAACCCGCCACCAAGCTCACACCCTCTACTGACCACCCAATCATCACACTTAACTCCACAGATGTTTACACTGCACTAAGCCGGATAAACGCACACAAGGCTGCTGGCCCTGATGGCATCCCTGGTCGCGTACTCAGGGCATGTGCGGAGCAGCTCGCCGGGGTCTTCACGGATATCTTTAACCTGTCCCTCGCCCAAGGAGTGGTTCCAGCTTATTTAAAATCCACCTCCATTGTGCCCATTCCGAAACATCCCAGCCCGACATGCCTGATCGACTGCCGCCCTGTATCACTCACACCCATTGTTATGAAGTGCTTTGAGCGGCTGGTCCTGTCACACCTAAAAGACTTTCTAGCATCCACACTGGACCCATACCAATTTGCCTATCGTAGCAATAGGAGCACAGATGATGCTGTGTCTATGGCGCTGCACTCCGTGCTCACACATCTGGACAATAAGGACACTTATGCACGCATGCTGTTTGTAGACTTCAGCTCTGCATTCAATACCGTCATCCCTTCCAAGCTAATCATCAAACTTGAAAACCTAGGCATAAACAACTCAACCTGCAACTGGATTATGGATTTCTTGACGAAGGTTAGGCAACATCTGCTCCACCACCATCACCCTCAACACTGGTGTACCACAGGGCTGCGTACTAAGCCCCTTTCTCTACTCCCTTTTCATACTCGACTGCAGGCCTGTGAATGGAACTAACTCCTTCATCAAGTTTGCAGACGATACAACAGTGATTGGTCTCATCAGCGACAACGATGAGATTGCTTACAGGGAGGAGGTCCGGCACCTGGCCACATGGTGCTCAAACAACAACCTGTTCCTTAGCACCTCCAAGACAAAGGAGATCATCGTGGACTTCAGGAAGGCGAAAGGAGGCACACACGACCCCATCCACATTAACGGGCCGGCTGTTGAACGTGTTTCCAGTTTTAAGTTCCTGGGGACCCATATTTCGGAGGACATGTCCTGGACCACCAACACCTCATGCCTGGTCAAGAAGGCTCACCAGCGTCTCTTCTTTCTGAGGACACTGAAGAAGAACGAACTGTCTTCAACTATCCTGGTGAACTTCTATCGCTGCACGATAGAGAGCATACTGACCAACTGTGTCACAGTCTGGTACGGGAACTGTTATGTTGCTGAGCGCAAGGCACTGCAGTGGGTGGTGAAAACAGCCCAGCGCATCACAGGAACTACACTCCCTTCCATTGAGGACATCTGTCACCATTTGGCCACCAGGGGTCGCCTGGGGGTCATGTTATACTTATTTGTTTAGTGATTGCACCTGTGCCTCGTTTGTTTGAGAGTTTTTATACACCCTTTTATGCCCTTAGTTCTTCCTGTTAAGTTTGTATGTTACTGCCCGTTCCGTATTGCGGTGAGCTCTGTTTTCTCCTGTTGGTTTCAAAATACCCTTTTTGTGGATTACCTTTTATGGATGTACCTTTGTTGGATTTATCATTTTGTGGATTATTTTTGAGATGGATTGTGCTTGATGGATTATCTTTTTGTTTGACCATTAAATCCTCCTTTTGCAAGCATCGTTGTGTCTGCCTCACATTTTGGGTTCAACCACTTTCCACACCGTCTACCCAAGTGTGTACCGGGTTCTGACAGAAACTTAACAGCATCATGAACCCAGAGGCAGTCAGTCTCAAGAACCTTCTAGCCACGCTGTCTCATCAAGGAGAGATGGTCCAACACCATGCAGCAGCGCTGGGCCAACAAGAAGCTTTAATGGGGAAACATTCTCAACTACTGTCGGAGATGCTGACATCCATCAGGGAGATAAGTGCTCGGATTCCACAAACCACCTGTCCGGCAACAGTTCCTCCAATCCGTGTTCCTGTGGAGGTTAATCCCCTGGCTGAACATCGTCTTCCACCTCCGCAGCGATTCGCAGGTGATCCTAGTGCCTACAAAGGCTTTCTAACCCAATGCTCTCTCTCTTTCGAGCTACAACCTTCTTCATTTCCCACCGACCGGTCCAAGATTGCCTATTTAATCACTTTACTCTCAGATAAAGCCCTGGCCTGGGCTTATGCTGTTTGGGAGACCCAGAGTCCATTTTGTGCCTCGTACGTTGCATTCTCTGAAGAGTTCAAGCGAGTGTTTCAGGATGCTGTTAGTGGTCCGGAGACGACAAAACAACTTCTCACACTCCGGCAGGGACGGCGCAGTGTGACGGATTATGCCATACAATTCCGCACGATAGCAGCGTCCAGTGGGTGGAATGACGAGGCACTAACGGTGTGCTTCCTGAAGGGTCTTTCAGGCACTGTCCAGGATGAGTTGGCTACTCGGGAACCACCGGATTCGGCAACCAAACTAGCCTCACGCATAGACCACCGTCTAAAAGAGCGAGAGCAAGACCGGAGATTATTCACCCCAGCACCCACTCTTCCCAGATTCGAGTCTTTACCACCTTTTGACCCGAGTCCTACGGAGCCTATGCAGATCGGGCGCATTTCCCAGGCCGAGAGAGACCGTCGAATGAGGGAACGATGTTGTCTTTACTGCGGCAAACCAGGCCATTTCCGCACCACGTGTCCAGAGATCAAGGGAAACGGCCGGCCCCGTACAGACCGGGAGGGGCTGTAAGGGGAGACACCACTTCCTCCCATCCGTCAAACACCCGTTTGCTCCTTCCAGTCACACTTTCCTGGGACAACCGGGAATTCTCACTTCAAGCTCTGGTGGACTCTGGAGCCGCAGGGAATTTCATGGACGGTAGCTGGGCGCAGGAGAATAGCGTTCCCTTAAGCCTTCTCACAGATCCCATCAGAGTGAACACATTGGATGGAAGTCCTCTGGGTTCTGGACTAGTCACTCATGCCACTGCTCCTCTGAGACACTCAGTTTCACAACACCAGGAAACGACAACTTTCCATCTCATTTCATGTTCTGAGTTTCCCCTTGTACTGGGTTACCCCTGGCTTCACAACCCTGTCATCGACTGGTCTGTGGGATTTTTAAAGCAGTGGGGTCCTACATGTCAAGCCACCTGTGTTTTTTCGAGTTCCCCTAGTTCCTCTCTCAAGTCTTCCGAGCCCATTGATCTGTCCCGTGTCCCCGAATGCTACCATGATCTCAAGCTGGTGTTTAGTAAACGGAGGGCCGCAATGCTACCGCCCCACAGGCAATACGACTAGTCCATTAACCTGCTTCCTGGCACCATTCCTCCCAGTGGCCGGATCTTCTCGTTGTCCCTTCCTTAACGTACGGCATTGGACACTTATATCAAAGACGCACTGGCTGCAGGCATCATCCGATCTTCTACTTCACCTGCGGGAGCAGGGTTCTTTTTTGTGGCCAAGAAAGATGGGGATTACTTCCGTGCATTGATTACCGGGGGCTCAATGCAATCACTGTCTGGAACCGCTATCCGCTCCCCCTCATGGCCACGGCATTCGAACTGTTACAGGGGGCAACAATTTTTACCAAGCTTGACCTAAGGAATGCTTACCACCTTGTACGGATCAGACACGGCGACGAGTGGAAGACGGCCTTCAACACGCCTACAGGCCACTACGAATATTTATTGATGCCCTTCGGCCTGACCAACGCCCCGGCCATCTTTCAAGCGCTCATCAATGATGTGCTCCGGGACATGCTGAACCTCTTTGTGTTCGTCTATTTAGATGACATCTTCAACTTCTCGAGCTCCCTCCAGGAACACATGGTGCATGTCGGAAAGGTGCATAAACGGCTTCAGGATAGCCACCTGTATGTTAAACCTGAGAAGTGTGAGTTCCATTCCACCAGAGTGCAGTTTCTGGGATTCGTAGTGGAACCTGGTCGCATCCAAATGGATCCCAAAAAGGTTGAAGCGGTAGTGGACTGGCCTACCCCTAAGAACGTTAAAGAGGTCCAACGCTTTATCGGGTTCACCAACTTCTACCGTAAGTTCATCAAGAACTTCAGTTCGGTGGCAGCTCCTCTCTCAGCACTGACCAAAGGCAACAACAAGAGGTTTCAGTGGAACATTGAGGCACAAATGGCTTTTCAGAGGCTCAAGCAGTACATTCTCTCCGCTCTCATTCTTATACTTCCAACTACGGACAAGACATTCGTGGTGGAAGTTGATGCCTCCGAGCTCGGGGTTGGGGCTATCCTGTCCCAGAGGGGAGAGGACAAGAAGCTTCACCCATGTGCTTTCTTCTCACACTGTCTCAGGTCTGCTGAGAGGAATTACGATGTGGGAGATCGGGAACTTCTCCCAGTCAATCTGGCATTGCAGGAGTAGAGGCATTGGCTGGAGGGGGCTTCGCAACCATTTCAGGTGCTCACGGACCATAGAAACCTGGAATACATGAAGCAGGCTAAGCGGTTGAATACTAGACAAGGTAGATGGTCATTATTCTTCAATCGTTTCCAGTTCATTCTTACCTATCGACCCGGGTCCAAGAACTTGAAACCGGACACTTTATCTCGAGTATACGCTCCTACGATTCGAAAGAACGCTAACATGCCCATTCTTCCTAGTGTAAAGATCGTAGCTCCAGTTTCATGGCAAGTTGAGGATTCCGTCAGACGTGCCCTAGCCACCGAGCCAGGTCCGAACGGAGGTCCTACCAATCGGCTGTTTGTTCCGAAAGCTGTACGGCCCCAGGGTCTTCTATGGGGACATTCGTCACGCCTCACGTGCCATCCCGGCGCCAGCCGTACCCTGGAGTTCATTCGACGGAGGTTCTGGTGGCCCAGTATCGTGGACGATGTTAACACCTTCGTCAAGGCTTGTTCCATTCGCAGTCAGAGCAAATTATCCTATCTACTCCCTCAAGGACTTCTTCACCCGTTACCCATCCCTCACAGACCATGGTCATACATCTCACTCGACTTCACCTTGGGGCTTCCTCCTTCTCGTGGTAACACTGTCATCTTGGATATCATCGACAGATTTTCCAAAGCAGCCAGGTTCATACCCCTCTCCAAGCTACCCTCGGCCAAGGAAAAAGCCGAACTGATAATTAACCATGTCTTTGAGTCTTCGTTATTCCCCAGGATATGGTTTCCGACCGAGGTCCCCAGTTTTCCTCCAAGTTCTGGAAGGCCTTCGGCCAGCTCATAGGGGCTTCCACCAGCCTGTCTTTGGGGTATCATCCAGAGTCCAAAGGCCAAACCGAGAGGATGAACCAGGAGCCTGAAACTGCCCTCAGATGCATGGTTTCTAATAATCCATCCTCCTGGTCTTCATTCGTCGTCTGGGCTGAATATGCACACAACACTCTATGCTCCTCAGCAACCGGTATGTCCCCGCATGAATTTCAGTTTGGTTATGCTCCTCCATTGTTCCCGGATCAGGAGATTCATAAGACGTTGTCGTCTCACGTGGAAGAGGGCCCGCCTCCATCTCCTTCGCTCTTCACAACAGTACCAGCAACAGGCCAATAGACGTCGCCGCCTGGGTCCTACCTTGCGTCCGGGCCAAAGAGTGTGGCTTTCTACTAGGAACCTACCACTTAGAGTGGAGTCCCGCAAATTGTCACAGAGGTTCATCGGTCCATTCAAGATCTCCAGGAAGATCAACCCTGTTACCTACCGTTTGCAGTTACCCAGATCATTTAAAATTAATCCTACTTTTCATGTTTCATTGCTAAAACCTGTTGTTTTTTCTCCTCTTGTTCCCACAGACAGACCTCCCCCTCCACCTCGGGTCATCGTGCCAGCCTGCATTTACCGTCCGTCGGATACTGGACTCTTGTCGTGTTCAGCGATCTTGGCAGTATCTGGTGGATTGGGAAGCCTATGGTCCAGAGGAACGCTCCTGGGTTCCTGCCAAGGACATACTGGACCCTAACCTCATTCGTCAGTTCAGAGGCAGCCATCCCAATGGGGGTAGTAGGAACGTCAGGAGCCGTTCTTAGGGGGAGGATTCTGTCACCATTTGGCCACCAGGGGTCGCCTGGGGGTCATGTTATACTTATTTGTTTAGTGATTGCACCTATGCCTCGTTTGTTTGAGAGTTTTTATACACCCTGTTATGCCCTTAGTTCTTCCTGTTAAGTTTGTATGTTACTGCCCGTTCCGTATTACGGTGAGCTCTGTTTTCTCCTGTTGGTTTAAAGATACCCTTTTTGTGGATTACCTTTTATGGATGTACCTTTGGTGGATTTATCATTTTGTGGATTATTTTTTAGATGGATTGTGCTCGATGGATTATCTTTTTGTTTGACCATTAAATCCTCCTTTTGCAAGCATCGTTGTGTCTGCCTCACCTTTTGGGTTCAACCACTTTCCACACCGTCTACCCGAGTGTGTACCGGGTTCTGACAGACATCCAGAAGAAACGCTGTCTGCGTTGAGCTCGCAGCATTCTCAAGGACTCCTCTCACCCCGCTTATAGACTGTCTACTCTCCTGCCTTCCGGTAGGCACTTCAGGTCCCTCCGGACAAGAACCAGCAGACTAGGAAACAGCTTTTTTCCCAGAGCTGTTTCATTTTTGAACTCTGATTCCACTACCCCTCATAACTTTAACGCTGCTATTACATTGTTGACATAGGGCTGCCATGCATGACTGAACTGTACACACCAGTACTTCATGTATCTGCTCTATTGGACTGTTTACACACACACAGCATCATTTGCACTCTATACTGCTCACTTGCACACCAGGAATATTATACTGAATGCTCATTTGCACTAATGGACTACTTTCATAACTGCATTAACTCATCTACTGCACTGTAACTTCAATAACTGCACTAACTCATCTACTGCACTGTAACTCTATTAACTGGATCTACTCATCTATTGCACAATAACTTTAATAACTGTATTAGTAACTCTATTAACTGCATCTACTCATCTACTGCACTGTAACTTCAATAACTGCACTAACTCATCTACTGCACTGTAACTCTATTAACAGCATCTACTCATCTATTGCACTATAACTTCAGTAACTGCATTAACTCATGTACTGCACCGTACCTTTAATAACCGCATTAACTCATCTAGTGCACTGTAACTTTAATAGCTTATGTCTGTAATTAATGCACACTTAAGTCACTTGCACTATTGTATAGTCTAAATCTGTTCATAACCACCTTTACATTAATGTTCACAGTATATATCCTTCTGTATATATTGACCATAGTACATACCGACTGTCATATTGTCATAGAACATTTGCATATTATTCCCCTAATATTGTATTCTGTATTTATTCACACTATATATCCTGCACTTGCTAATTGCACTTCTGGTTAGACCTAAACTACATTTCGTTACACTGTACTTGTATATGTGTAATGACAATAAAGTTGAATCTAATCTAATCTAATGTCAAGTAAATGTATCTTGATTTCAGAAATGTTAGCAAAGTAAGAAGTTAGAAATTCATTTTTGTGTACCGAAATATGGTCAAACCAAGTGTAGGTACAGTATATTCACATTTCTACATTTCAAACAAAACACTATTACATAACAGAACAAACATGTTCCCTTTACGCCATGTCACATGATTTCAAGGAACACAGACACTAAGGTGTGGTTCTCAGTCCGTACGTCTACATTCTTCTCTTGCTTTCTTCACATTTTAGCTCCACCTTTAGTGTGTAAGGTAAGGTTAAATTTGAAGTTGTATACGCCTATTGTCTTACCATGTCTATATAAAAGAGATCTAAACTTTCACTTGCTGTTTGGAATTAAGGAGTTTAACAGACTGACACAAAGAAGTGCAATCACAGGTTTGACTTTATTGCTGATTATAATCCGTTTTATCTGTTTATTTTCAATTATTCTGTGTCTTAATATATTTGCATCAGTCAGAAATGAGTCTAGTTTTTATTGTAATGTGGTGCAAGTTTGAAAAGGTTTATGTTGGCTATATTGTAGTGATGTTACGTTCTGTGCCGTGGCTTCGGAGCGTGTGCCAAGAAATCCCGGAAGCTTTCAGTGAAGCGCGTGTCGAGGCTTGTATCACTTTAGACCAAAGATGTCATATGCATGATTAATGACAACTTTTTTAACTGCATCTACTCATCTATTGCACTATAACTTCAATAACTGCATTAACTCATTTACTGCACTGTAACCTTAATAACCGCATTAACTCATCTACTGCACTGTAACTTCAATAACTGCACGAACTCATCTATTACACTGTAACTGTATTATCTGCATCTACTCATGTATTGCACTATAACTTCAATAACTGCATTAACTCATGTACTGCACTGTACCTTTAATAACTGCATTAACTCATCTACTTCAATATAACTTTAATAGTTAATGTCTGTAATTAATGCACACTCAAGTCACTTGCACTATTGTATAGTCTATATTGTTACCTGTTCATAACCACCTGTACATTAATGTTCACAGTATATATCCGACTGTCATATTTTCATAGTACATCGCCATTGTATAGTATTTTCCTAATATTGTATTCTGTATTTATTCACACTTTATATCCTGCACTTGCTAATTGCATTTCTGGTTAGACCTAAACTACATTTCGTTACACTGTACATGTATATGTGTAATGACAATAAAGTTGAATCTAATCTAATCTAATCAAAACAAGACTAAATATCTCAAGTAATGTTTTATGTTGTCAAGTAAATGTATCTTGATTTCAGAAATGTTAGCAAAGTAAGAAGTTAGAAATACATTTTTGTGTACCGAAATATGGTCAAACCAAATGTAGGTACAGTATATTTACATTTCTACATTTCAAACAAAACACTATTACATAACAGAACAAACATGTTCCCTTTACGCCATGTCACATGATTTCAAGGAACACAGACACTAAGGTGTGGTTCTCAGTCCGTACGTGTACATTCTTCTCTTCTTTTCTTCACATTTTAGCTCCACCTTTAGTGTGTAAGGTAAGGTTAAATTTGAAGTTGAATATGCCTATTACCATGTCTATATAAAAAGAGATCTAAACTTTCACTTGCTGTTTGGAATTAAGGAGTTCCCTATCAAAAAGGAGTTCCCTACACTCGATGCTGCGTTTCAAACGCTTTGGGAGAACAGTGTTTGTTCGACCGGTTGTGAAGCACGTGTGTCAAACACGCCAAAAATTATTTTGGCTTCAAATAACCTCGGCAGGTGACGTGCCTAATTACACCCGCACCTGCCGGTTATAAATACGCTTGAATGCGGACGCCCCATCAGGTTTTTGGTCTTCAAGGACCGCTTTGTGTGTGCGTGTGTTGTGAGGGAGAAGTCTCCCTCTGTGTTGTGTTCCAGTTAAACAAAAAGTAGATATTACCTAGATGCTTACATTAGTGTCCAAGCACTCGCTGAGTTACTTAGCCTAGTGTTAGAATAAAGGAACATTTAACAAAACCATGACCTACTCGGATCGGAGATGTGTTCCTCCCTGTGAGAGGATCTTCTCCGATTTCGACAAGCATGAGTTTTGGTTTGAATGCTTGGGGGCTGACCATGCCGCCCAGGGACTTGAGGGAGAGTGTGAACTCTGTGATGTTTTTGATTTCAGAGTTCTGCGTGCTCGGCTCGCCTTTTTTAAACGAGACCGAGCCACCTCTTCCTCATCCTGGGGCTCGCGGTTTGAACTTGCTGAGGCACGGGGACGGATCAGTCCGCTTCTCCCGTGCATTTGCCGAACCGCGATGTCCTCGCGTCCGCTTCAGGAGCGTGCCACGACACTTCTTCTGAGCCGGCGGAGGACGAGGCTTCCCTTGTTTCTGCGGGGTTAGATAGCACCGCCTCGGAGCGTTCCTCTCGCGATACTAAGGCGATTGAGGATCTAATCGGGGCAGTAACCAAAGCAGTCGATAGGCTCCACCTCGACTTGCCGCAGGAACAAGAGGCCCCAAAGGGTTCAAAGCTTGACGACAGATATCTGTCGGGTGGCCAGAGGGAGGAGCCCCATAATCGGGATCTCCCTTTCTTTGAGGATCTCCAAGGCGAGCACATGGCAGAAACCTCACTCCTCCCGTGTTTTTGTGCCATCGACGTCGATTTATTCGACCATTGTTGGTGCGAAGACACGGAGATACATAGCGATGCCCAGGGTGGAAGAGACGCTGGCTAGCTATCTCTCCCCTGGGACATCGTCATCCCTGAAAAAGCCTTCTCTTCCCACCAAGCCATGCAGAGTCGCATATGCGACCCACTCCGGCCCAGTTCCCCAGTCGCGACCAGTCACATAGTCTCTGGTGGGTCCAGTCTACCTGAGGCATGATATCCTCAGGGAGAGTGTGGCGAGTTGTGCCCCCCCTCGCAGAGGCAGGTTCACTTTCGGGGGAGAAGCTTACCAGTATCGGGTTCTTCCATTCGGCCTTGCCTTGTCACCCCGCACATACAGAAAATACACCCTGCAACTCCAGGGCTTTAGCTCAGTCTTGCGAGTTAGCGTTTCGACATCGGGATGTCGTCCTATCTCATCTCAAAGCTCTCGGGTTAAGACTCAACGCCACAAAGAGCGTTCTCTCCTACGTAAAATACAATGTATTTAGGGATAATATGGGCCTCGACCACGATGCTGGCACAACTGTCTTCTGCACTTGTCGAATGCATCCTGAGCACCCCGATAAATCAGGCTAGGCCAGAAAGCTACTAATCACTTTCAAAGAGTTCTAGGTCTCATGGCAACGGCTTCCACGGTGATACCTCTGGGATGCCTGCACAAGAGACCGTTTCAGTTGTGGCTCAAAGCCGGGGGTTTTATTCAAGGGCCAACCCCCAGAGGCAGACAAGGGTGACGCGCCAGGGGCTTCTCACCCTTACTATGTGGTACAGACCTCGGTTTCTAACTTTAGGTCCCACTCTCGGTCCGTGTTGTCGTCGCAAGGTGCTAACGACAGACACATCCCAAAGATGTGGTCTTAAATGGCTGTCCAAGGGATCTGGAGAGGTCATCTTCTCGATTGGCACATCAATTCCCTCGAAATGATGGCTGTATTTCTGGCCCTGAACTACCTCCTCCGGTAGTTACGAGGCTACCACGTCCTAGTGCGGGGGGACAACACTCCAGTAGTCTCCTACATAAATCACCAGGGAGGACTGTGGTCGCGCCACCTGAAAACATTGGCCCAGCAGATTCTGCCCTGGGCAGAGGGCAAATTTCTGTCCTTCAGAGCAATTCACATCCCTGGGCATATGAATGTGGGAGAAGACTTGCTGTCCAGACAAGCTGTGACAAACGGGGAATGGAAACTCCACCCCAAAGTAGTCAAATCTGGGAAAGATTTTACGAAACAGAGGTGGACCTCTTTGCTACGTAGGAGACAGCACAATGTCCCCTCTACTTCTCTCGTACTCGTCCAGCTCCCCTGGGTCTGGACGCGATGGCCCATTCGTGGCCCAGACTGCGTCTTTACGCATTTCCTCCAACAGCTCTGCTCCCGGGAGTCCTGGCGGAGGTCCGTCAACAGGGCTCGCGCCTCTTATTGATGGCTCCCCATTGGCCAACCAGTATCTGGTTCTCGGACCTAGAATCAATCCTCGACGAATTGCCATGGGCGATCCCAGTCAGGAGAGATCTATTTTCTCAGGCGCAGGGGACAGCGTTTCATCATCATCCTGAGCTCTGGAACCTCCATGCCTGGCCCCTGAAGGGTACCAGCTGAGAGATCCTCCAGTTTCCGCCTAATGTAGTAGAGACTATTCTAAGTGCTAGGCCTCCCTCCACTAGAAGGAGCTACGCCCTAACATGGAGCGATGTTCACAGATGGTGCATGGTACACCATGCAGACCCAATTACTGCCAGATCGTTTCAGTTTTGGAGTTTCTGCAAGAGAAACTGTCCTCGGTGACAAGCCCCGGTACTCTCAGGGTTTATGTGGCCGCCATTTCGGCTTGCCACGCCCTGATTGATGGGGTTTCTGTGGGAAAAACCCTTTAGTCACCCGATTTATTGTGGAGCAAGGCGGCTGATGCCTCCTTCTAGAAGGACAGTCCCTCCATGGGACTTAGCGACAGTGCTCGAGGGTCTAGTTAGCACCCCCTTCAAACCTATGGAGTCAGCGCCTGTCAGGCGTCTGACCTTTAAAATGTTTTTTCTAATGGGAATCACCTCTCTTAAGAGAATCAGAGATTTGCAGGCGCTCTCGACCTTGCCGTCCTGTTTAAATTACTGTATGCCCCTGGGATGGTCAAAGCTATTCTGCATCCTCACCCCAGGTGTTTGCCTAAAGTTCCGTTCTCCAACGTGCATCCGGTTATTCTTGAGGCCTTTTGCCCTCCGACGTTTACGACGTCAGAGCAGGAACAATTACGTCTACTGTGTCCAGTACGTGCTCTTCAGACTTACGTCCACCGCACTAGCCAGTGCCGTAAATCAGAGCAACTTTTTATATTCTATGGGGGCCACAATAAAGGGGCGGCTGCAACCAAGCAAACAAAATCACATTGGGTGAGGGATGCTATTGCTCTGGCCTATGAGTCGCGCGGTCAAGCTTCACCTCAAGGAGTCCGAGCTCATTCCACAAGGGGGGTTTCATCTTCTATGGCCTTAGCAAGAGTTATCCCCTTGCAGCAAGTGTGTGATGCGGCGGGCTGGTCTAGTTTTTATTGTAATGTGGTGCAAGTTTGAAAAAGTTTATGTTGGCTATATTGTAGTGATGTTACGTTCTGTGCCGTGGCTTCGGAGCGTGTGCCAAGAAATCCCGGAAGCTTTCAGTGAAGCGCGTGTCAGAGCGTGTATCACTTTAGACCAAAGATGTCATATGCATGATTAATGACAACTTTTTTAACTGGAAGGTATTAAGACATAATTAACTAAAATATAATGAAACACTTAGGCATCAATAGTACAAGAGTCAAGCTCCCAGCTAAAGCAAACACTGATCACAATAATGTTGGTTTGTTGAAATGTCAACATTATTTCAACATTAATTTAAGTTGCTAAAGTGATTTTGATTAAATGCCATTAACATTGACAAATCAACCATTTTTCAATCGATTCAATGGTTTTCATCTGCTCTCTTGCTATCTGGATAACTAGCAGTTGAGTTGAATCGGGTGTTTTATAAAGGGTGAAATCTAAAACATTCTGTCAGGGGGTTCCCAGGATTGAGAACCCCTAAGGTAAACCACTGACTTGATATGACTAGAGACTTGCCCTTCTCCCACCTCTGGCTCATTGTCTTTATTGAAATGTAAAGGACATTTTCCCTGAGTTTTTATCTTTTAAATTTTGTTTTCCTGAATTATTTGTCTATGTTAGCGTTATCCTGCAAAGAACCGTGACAAAAGTCACACTAGTTTCTCTTCCATTTCTTTTTTTAATGGTAAAACATCAATGTCTTAGAAAAAATCAAATTGAACAGATTAAACATTAATAAAATGTATAAAAGTATTGCACCAATGATGCCGTCTCACAGATGTTTATTTATTTAGTTGTAGGTCTCATTCGAAAATGGAACAAAGATTAAACTTTGTGTTACTGGGGAAAAAAGGAGCTGGGAAAAGTGCATCTGGAAATACAATACTGGGACGACAAGCTTTCACATCAAATAAAAGCTTTAAATCTGTCACACCAGATGTGGTGGAAGAATCTGGAATGGTTGATGGGAAACAGGTCACTATTTATGACACACCAGGATTCTGTGACCCAGAGATGAGAGAAAATGATATCCAACAGATGATAAATAAAAAGGTCTTCCAGAAATGTGAATCAGGTGTCTGTGTGTCTCTCCTGGTCATCAAAGCTGAGAGGTTCACTGCAGATGATAAAGAAACTGTGAAGAGGATTGAGAAGCTCTTAGGAGAAGAACGCTTTAATCAAACCTGGATTCTCATCACCAGAGGAGATAAACTGAAGACAGAAAACAAGACAATAAAAGAATTCCTTGATGAAAATAAGAGCTTGAAGGAACTCATTCAGAAGTACAGTCAGAGATACCATGTGTTTGACAATGAAAATCAAGGATCTATTGACCAAGTTAGAATCCTGCTAACAAAAATCATTCAAAAATCATTGGGGTTAAAGGGTAGGTGTAGGTCTTCATAGCATTCATTGGAAATGTTTTTTATTTTTGCTTGAGTTTATGTATCATATGGTTAGTAAACATCTACATTACCTTTTTAAAGGTTTTGTCCTATTGTCTTAGACTGGCCTACTAAAGCTGATGAACTTATTTTATGCAACAATCTTTCTTTACTTTCTTTACTTAATCAGACTTATTCTAAGACGCTGTGTTAAAATCACATCAAAATGACAGAAAGAGTGGTTTTCACAAAAGTTTTTAACACTTTCTGTAGATATAAAGATTTTCATAATCATTGCACAGCACACAACTACAATATGGTGATGATATAAATTACCACCATCAACTCCATTTCATTAGATTCTCATGCACATCACCACAGCACACAGTTACACCATGCCAGAACTTGGACACATGAAAAGGGTCAAGAGCCCAACACAAGTAAACACTGATCACTATGATGTGGAATTGTACATCATGAACATAATACTTACATCAGTTTTTCTTGCATTCAGCATCCGATGGAGGGAGGCTCCTCAGACAGACTCCAAACAACGCAGCAAACACAGACGATGAACAACAAACAGCTCATGGTGGTCCCTCATGTTTAAGGATTGTGCTGCTGGGTAAAACTGGTGTTGGGAAGAGCGCAGCTGGAAACACAATACTAGGACAGGAAGCATTCGAATCTAAGCTGAAGTCTATTTCAGTAACTAAGAAATGTTCAGAGAGTCACACCACTGTTTCAGACAGAGAAGTGTCAGTAGTGGATACTCCTGGATTATTTGACACAAAAGTAAATCATGTCGATTTAATGAATGAGATAGCGAGAACTATTTATCTATCCAGTCCTGGTCCTCACACTTTTCTGATAGTTTTAAGAGTAATTGACAGATTCACTGAGCAGGAGCAGCAGATCTATGATCTTATTGAAATAATGTTTGGTGAGGAAGTTTCAAAATATGCCATTATCCTCTTTACACGTGGAGATGAGTTAGAGGGAGAATCTATAGAGACTTTTATTGATGAAAACTGTGCCTTAAGACAAATAGTTCAGGGGTGTGGCGAGAGATATCATGTCTTTTACAATAGAGAAAAGAATAACAGACAGCAGGTCAGTGATCTACTGCAGAAGATTGACACAATGATTGAGCAGAATGGAGGAGGACACTACAGTAATGAGATGTTTGAAGATGCTCAGAGATTTAGACAGGAGGAGGAACAGAGGAAAAAGATGGAGGAAGAGGAGATTAAAGCAACATTATGTGAATTAGAAATAATTAAAGCAAAGATAAAGACAGACAAAGAGACAAGGAAACAATATGTGGCTGAGAGCGAAGAAAAAGAGATGAAAGAAAGAGAAAAAGAGTTAAAAGACAGAGAGAAGGAGCTTGAGGAATTGACCAAAAGGTTAAAAATACAACGTGACAGTGGATTTAAAAAATTTTTTAGCAAGTATATGCCAATGTTTGGTCTATCTGCTTATGCACTTGTAACTTTACTTGTTGGAACTATTGGTGCCCGCAGTGGTGTTGTTTTTGGTACTGCTTTAGCTTGTGCTGCAGCAATACAAATATTTTCACGACGTTAATGTGAGTGGGACAAATTCTTAATGCACACCGATCCATGGAAATATTTGCTTGTTTGTTATAAGAAAATGTTTAAAGTTTTTTCTGTTCATATTAATTCAGAAGCAACTAATGATTATAATATGAATTATAACAGAATTGTGATATGATTTTGACAGACATATGATATTATATGATGAAGAGATCCAGCTGTGGTGATTAAGCTTGTTTTATAGACAAAACATAATATTTAAACAATATAATGAACCACATTACTCTACTGAGTCAATGAGCGTCTTGAGCATTCACTATGATTTTTTTTCATGATATTCTCTTAAATAGATATTTTGATGAATGCAGTTTATTTGTTCTATAATGTTCCATATGTTTCCAAATTTAATATTCTGCTAATACACATTAAATAAACTTTTCTGAATGTTTTATGTTGTCAGAACTCTATTTCTTAACACTAAAACTCAGAGGAATCTCTCACTACGAGAATGGCCGTAGCGGTCATTTTGATTGCTCATATTAGACTGTACTGAATGTCATTTTTGCCATTCAATATTTACATTCAAAGCTTCTATTAAGATTATAGGTTGAAGCTCTGAATGTCTGTTGTCATATATTATAATGTTATCACACTAAATAACTTCAAACGTATTATGTGTTTTGTCAATGCAGTTTGATGCTAGCAACACCTCCCCTGCAATGAAGCTGCCAACAGAAAACAGAAGCTGTTCTCTAAGCATCTCTCTGTGTGACATGCTCAGATCACTCAGGGCAGTCAACCCATATAAGGCATCCGGTCCTGATGGTGTTAAACTTTGCATATATTTTTCACACTTCTGCACATACAGTATACCTTTATTCAAATGTGTGCACACCAAACAAATTACAGCAACACTTAAAGCAGACATAACCCACAAAGCCAGTTTCATGTTAATCTTGAGTGCCTATAGAGTGATACAAAGAGTCTTTAGTTTCATCATATTTATTAAAGATAAAAAAATCCATGTACGATTGTTACAGGCGAGCTCCTGGATGCGTGCAGTGGGCAGAACTAAAGCAAAAGCACATAATACATCATCACATTATCCTTGAATAACTCTTGATTCACTATACGTTTGTGTTGTTTACATTATGCACTTACCCGACAATTGCCAACAAAACACAGACATTTGATACAGTTTCACTTACTGTCTGCTGTTCATGACTTCTTTTAGGGCAGAGACCGCTCCATATATCAGTTTCAAACAATCTGAAAATCCAGGGTCGCCTACTTTATAAAACATCCGTCACCGAAACGGCGTTCTCTTCCTCTCACCCTCGTTCTGGTTGATGTGTGTGCTTGTGGTGCTCTGGCAGAATTGTGTATCCCTTGTTAAAAATGGCATTAAAACACAACTGGTTTATATATCTGAGCCAAGGTTTTTGGGCAGTGGATTAGCCAATGAGAATGTGTAATGCTGGTTGGAGATTGACCAATGATGTGTCTGAGTATTATCTGGCGCTTTGGGCAAATTTTGCTACATGAATCTGCAATCAACATGTTTGTACTCGCTTGCATTTTTGAGAAACTGATCTACAGTCTCTGAAATATGTAAATTAACCTACAAAAAAAAAAAAAGAATTTTGAGTGTCATGGTTCCGCCATCTTGTCTTGTTTATTCTTGGTCCTGGGGCGGAGCCATGACATAGTCTAAGGTTTTTTGTGGAGAGAGGGGTTGGACCTAAGTGATCATCTCACTCTCTCTCTCCGTGTATCGTCGATGTTTCCCGCCCTTTTGCCTCGTTAGCTTTCCCTTAGTGTTTCATTACCCACACCTGCCTCTTGTTAATCATCCTGTGTTTGTTACCCTTTAGATCAGTGGTTCTCAACTCTGGCCCGCGAGATCCACTTTCCTGCCGAGTTTAGCACCAACTGTGATAAAACACCTGAAGAGGCTAATCAGCGACTTCAGTAACAGACGCGTTCAATTTAATGTTGGCTTGCGCAGATTGTTTGGCATATCGCATTCAAGTACCGCGAGAGCGAGTCAAATGCGTACCGCGCAATTTGCTATTGAATCTCTTTTGCGGTGCTTGAATGTCATACGATGATAGATTTGCGCAGCGCCGCATTAAGTTGAACGCATCTATTCTAAAGACGCTGATTAGCTTGTTCAGGTGTTTTATATCAGAGTTGGGGATAAACTCTGCAGGAAAATGGATCTCGCGGGCCAGAGTTGAGAACCACTGCTTTAGATCATCCTCATGTTCATTGTCTTGTGCTCGTTCATTGTACCTGTATGTACCTGTATGTTGCACTGCACCTTGTACTGCTTTGTATTAGAGTCTCCCCTTGTCAAGTAAGTCTAGTTTTTTGTGAGTTTACTGTGATCTTGTCAAGTTTATATTTAGTGTCTGTTAGTTTAGTATAGTCTGTCTCCGTTCCAGTTTTTGCCTGTGTCTCCTGTTTTACCCCATCGTGGGTCTTTGTTTTGTGTATATTTGTTTAATAAAACCTTTTTGTTAACTTCACCACCGTGCCTGCCTGCATTTGGGTTCTTACTCCATGAGATCCGTGACATTTGAGTATTCAATGTTTGTCGACTAGAAAGTTTGTTATAAAATATGTGAAAACCATTCTGCTCACTAATTCAAATAAAACAATAGTGATTTAACTTTTTGTTGTGAAATGCCCTTATGTGTGGTCGTGTCGATGGTTATGAATATTGATGTGTTTTACATCTGGGCATATAAAGATCAAACCCCTACACTCCAAAAAATAACTTTCTTTTTTTCTTATTTTCCAGTAAAAATGTCTACAAATCCTTGAATCAAGCTGCAATTTCTTGATGAGCAAAATTATCTAAGAAAATAAGTCTTGTTTTTAGTAAAAAAATATGAAATTTCAGTGAATGTTTGCTTAAAACAAGCAAAAATATCTGCCAATGGGGTAAGAAAAATAATCTTGAATTGAATGACTAAGAAAAAGATATTTTACTTAGTCACTCAATTCAATTACTTTTATTAATTGAATTGAGTTTTATTTTCTTTAACAGACAGCACACAGAAAATTAAATGATCAAAACTGCCTGTGAAGTGGAAGAAAAAACTTAAACCATTTCTTTAAACTAAAAGGAAAGGCAATGAAATTCAATATATGGATAAATGCAATGCGGATAAACATTTGTTAAACGATTCCTCATAACATTTTAGGCTGTCAGGTATGCCTCCATTTGCCGTGAGGTCCAAATGTCTGTGGTAAGGCTGACTGCCTTAAAATGCACAGCTCTTTGGACAAAATCAAGTAGATCTACCCTTGCATCAGAAACAGTGGAGGAAGTCAGCAAAAGAAAGCTCCTGGTACCAACATCCACAAGGTGGAATTCCTTTTTTGATGCAGTAAAGAGAATAGCAGAAATACCCATGAGTGAGCTGAATACTCTGTGCACCAAGCTGGGAGTTAAGTGCTTCAAAGACAAAGAGTTCCAGTTCCTGCATGAGTATTGCACCACCAAGAAGCCTCTAACTGCAGCACAGCACATTTTACAAGGCGACTGTCCTTATGGGACTTTATCGCACAACTGCTCCTGCAGCACAGAGCCCTGCCAGTGTGCTCACCACATCTGCCAGCCAAGGTGAGATGGACTTTTTCACTTTTGAGGCAGAGCCAGAGGCGACCTACTCTGCAGAAAATGAAGTCATGGACTACCTGAGGTCAGCCAATGAACTTTAGATTAGATTAGATTAGATTCAACTTTATTGTCATATACAAGTACAGTGTAACGAAATGAGGTTTAGGTCTAACCAGAAGTGCAATTAGCAAGTGCAGATATACAGTGTGAATAAATACAGAATACAATATTAAGAAAATACTTTACAATACAATGGGCATGTACTATGAAAATATGACAATCGGTGTGTACTATGAACAATATATACAGAAGTGACTTGAGTGTGCATTATTTACCGACAATAGTTATTAAAGTTGCAATGCAGTAGATGAGTTAAAGAAGTTAATAAGGTTATAGTGCTGTATATGAGTTAATGAAGTTATTGAAGTTATAATGCAATACATGAGTAGATGCAGATAATACAGTTACAGTGCAGTAGATGAGTTCGTGCGGTTATTAAGGTTACAGTGCAGTAGATGAGTAAGTGCAGTTATTGAAGTTATAGTGCAATAGGTGAGTAGATGCAGTTAGTTATGCGATAGATGCAGTAATGCAATAGATGAGTTACAGTGCAGTAGGTGAGTTAATGCAGTTATGAAAGTTACAGTGCAGTAGATGAGGTAATGCAGTTATGAAAGTAGCCCATTAGTGCAAATGAGCATTCAGTGTAATATTCCTTGTGTGCAAGTGAGCAGTATAGAGTGCAAATGATGCTGTGTGTGTGTAAACAGTCCGGTAGAGCAGATAACATGAAGTACTGGTGTGTACAGTTCAGTCATGCATGGCAGCCCTGTAGTGCAATGTAAACAGTGTAATAGCAGCATTAAGTTAAAGTTATGAACTGGTCACTTCACGTATCGACTACTGCAATGCTCTTCTCACAGGTATTCCCTCCAAATTGCTACATAAGCTTCAATTGGTTCAGAATTCTGCAGCTTGTGTTCTCTCTAGAACACCTTATACTGAGCACATTTCTCCAGTTCTCCAGCAACTGCACTGGCTTCCAGTTAAACATAGAATTGAATTCAAAATCTTGCTACTCACTTATAAGGCACTTCATAATCTTGCACCACAATATCTTACACAACTTCTTCATGCTTACACTCCTTTACGTACACTCAGATCTTCATCCTCAAATTCTCTTGTGGTACCTCGGATTCGACTTACTACTATGGGTGCCAGATCTTTAAGTTATGCTGCTCCCCGCCTATGGAACTCTCTTCCTCTTGATGTTCGCAATAGCGAATGCTTATTTACTTTTAAAACGCGTCTTTAGACATATCTTTTTCAACAGGCTTTTTCTTAACCTTTTAATATGATCTATTGAGACTTTACTGCATTTTATATGTATATGCTGTTTGCTTGTTGTGTTTCGTTCTATGTAGTTACCTGTAAATTGCTTGTGAGGTGACCTTGGGTGTTCTGAAAGGCGCCATGAAATAAAATGCATTATTATTATTATTATTATGAAGGGGTAGTGGAATCAGTGAGGAGGTGAGTTCAATAATGTAACAGTTCTGGGAAAAAAGCTGTTTCGTAGTCTGCTGGTTCTTGCCCGGAGGTACCTGAAGCGCCTACCAGAAGGCAGGAGAGTAAACAGTCTATGAGCGGGGTGAGTGGAGTCCTTGAGAATGCTGCGAGCTCAACGCAGACAGCGTTTCTTCTGGATGTCCTCAATGGAAGAGAGTGTAGTCCCTGTGATGCGCTGGGCTGTTTTCACCACCCGCTGCAGTGCCTTGCGCTCAGCAACAGAACAGTTCCCGTACCAGACTGTGACACAGTTGGTCAGGATGCTCTCTATCGTGCAGCGATAGAAGTTCACCAGGATAGTTGAAGACAGTTGGTTCTTCTTCAGTGTCCTCAGAAAGAAGAGACGCTGGTGAGCCTTCTTGACCAGGCATGAGGTGTTGGTGGTCCAGGACAGGTCCTCCGAAATATGGGTCCCCAGGAAACACGTTCAACAGCCGTCCCGTTAATGTGGATGGGGTCGTGTGTGCCTCCTTTCGCCTTCCTAAAGTCCACGATGATCTCCTTTGTCTTGGAGGTGTTAAGGAGCAGGTTGTTGTCTGAGCACCATGTGGCCAGGTGCCGTACCTCCTCCCTGTAAGCAGTCTCATCGTTGTTGCTGATGAGGCCAATCACTGTTGTGTCGTCTGCGAACTTGATGAAGGAGTTAGATCCGTTCACAGGCCTGCAGTCGAGTGTGAAAAGGGAGTAGAGAAAGGGGCTCAGTACGCAGCCCTGTGGTACACCAGTGTTGAGGGTGATGCTGGTGGAGCAGATGTTGCCTAACCTAACAAGCTGAGGCCTGTTCGTCAGGAAATCCATAATCCAGTTGCAGGTTGAGTTGTTTATGCCTAGGTTCCCAAGTTGATGATTAGCTTGGAAGGGATGATGGTATTGAATGCAGAGCTGAAGTCTACAAACAGCATGCGTGCATAAGTGTCCTTATTGTCCAGATGTGTGAGCAAGGAGTGCAGCGCCATAGACACAGCATCATCTGTGCTCCTATTGCTTTGATAGGCAAATTGGTATGGGTCCAGTGTGGATGGTATAGGTGTGACAGGACCAGCCGCTCAAAGCACTTCATAACAATAGGTGTGAGTGCTACAGGGCGGTAGTCGTTCAGGCATGTCGGGATGGAATTTTTCGGAATGGGCACAATGGAGGTGGATTTAAAACATGCTGGAACCACTGCTTGGGCGAGGGACAGGTTGAAGATATCCGTGAAGACCCCAGCGAGCTGCTCCGCACATGCCCTGAGTATGCGACCAGGGATGCCATCAGGGCCAGCAGCCTTGCGTACGTTTATCCGGCTTAGTGCAGTGTAAACATCTGTGGAGTTTAGTGTAATGATTGGGTGGTCAGTAGAAGGTGTGAGCCTGGTGGCGGGTTCCTTGTTGAACTTCAGATTCTGCATCAGTTTTCAAACATAAAGAACATTTTCTTGAAGTGTAACACTCCAACCCCATCAAGTGCTCCTGTGGAGTGTTTTTTCAGTCTGTTAGGTTTGGTGCTCACGCCTACAAGAAATAGGCTTTCTGACAAGAGGTTTGAGAAGCTTCTGTTAATGAGGTACAACCACTGGTTTACTCGCCCCACTCCACTGTTTCACTCATAACATGCGATTTCAACATAAGATTAGGCCAAAGGAACAAAAGTAGACATGTGATATCAGCCTACATGTGGTGTCATACACTTGTTTTGTTTTAAAAACCACTCCTTGCTGCTCTAACGCTGTGAACAACAGGTTCAATGTTCATAAAACATAAAAAAATAATTGAATAGTTACATTTATAAATAATATAGATTATAAATAGTAAGTTTGCCAATAATACAGTGTTAACAGTTAAGTATGTCAGGTCAAGAAAGACTGTCTTTATTTTATATTTTAGAAAAACAAGTATTTATGTTAAATCAAGAAAAAATCTCTTAATTTTATTTTTTATAAAAACATTTATTTTTTTAGGAAGTAGTTTATAAGTTCAACTTAAAATGTGAGGAGATACATTGTTGACATTACTGATAAAACCCCCCAACTTCCAATAAAGTGAGTGTTGGCAAAACCAGTTATCATATTATATTCAGCTGCTGAATATAACTGATGAAGTAACTTGTAATCTAATTTAGTTACTTTAAAAATCAAGTAATCTGTAAAGTAACTAAATTACTTTTTAAAGGAGTAATCACTAATCAGATTCATTTTTTAAAGTAACTCTGGCAACACCGATCCTGGCTCAAGTGTGTGCATTAATTCTTTAAAACCCAATGCCTTCCACGATGTTCACTCGCCTCATGTCAAGAGCCAGAAACTCTGCAATTTTGTCTGTAATTTCTATTTTCCTCTTCTTCGACGCTGGTGGTCTCAAATCTAGCTTTTTTTTTAATTAGTCTTGGCGCTGCGCCTGTACTACTAGATGAGCTGTCGTCAGTTACGGTGGATCTGAGGAGAGGAATATATCTTATAAGTCCCAATTAAACTTACCTGTTTTAAGTGCAAGGCCATGTTTGTAGTTGTTGAGTGGTTGGACATAATGTGAAATAATTTCACATGTTATTTACTGCATTTATCATAAAAAGGCTGTTCACTTATGGGGGTAAAATCAGTAGGTCTACCCTATCTATGTGAAATCAGACAATAAGCATCCCCATATAACCAAAATGGCGTGATCCTCATTTCCTAACACATCTGCAAAGATTCGACTCTGAGATTGTTAGTCGAATCAGGATCCTGTGATTGAATCTTCAATGATTCGGGGTCACCCCTAGTGCAGCGTGGTCCAAACGCACAGACAAACCGATAAACTTCACTAGGCACGCTTTGTTGTCCCAAATGTTTGTTTCTGATGACGCTGTGTGAGTTCATATACCGCTCTTGGCAAGGACTTTATCACATTGGAAAAAAAGAGCTTTGTTATGGACTAACGCAAGTTTAGTTTGTCCTGTGTTTGTGATCTTCAAATGCAGACATGCGCGCAACGTGAAAAAAGACAACATAAGTCCTAATAATCAGTTTTAATGTTCCAAATGGAGGCAAGAAATGTCGTGTTTATAATGGGATTTATTGTCTTTGATGAGTCGCGGCGAGACGTGGTGTAACACTGGTTGATCACTAACGGCAAATCTTTATGATGTTGTATATAAAAGGAAAACTGTTCGCTATAGTTTTTTACTATTTAACGGTGTGCTCTTCGTAGATGTGTCAACATGCTCTTCTTGTTAAATACCTGAAGGACAATTGACATTAGTCCCCAGCTGAATTCAGTGTCCACTTGATGTATCTGGCATGATATTATATGACCAAGGGCCCTTATTGTTTCCATTTTCCAATATGTCTAGTGTGGAATGGAGTGTTGATTTGTTATGAGCTCACTAACAACCAGTACTTGTTGTTTCCCATTCCCAGCAGTACAAGAGCATAGACTAGGGATGTGCACATTCGTCCTGTCCTCTACAAATATTGCATCTGTGTTTAATACAAAGTTCATATATCATATGTATTCATTCATATTCATTCCTATTAGTATTAGCTTCTATTCACATAAGATGTGCTGTACTTTGTTGTTGTTTAACCTCGTTGAAAGTTGAATCATGTGTTTTTGTGTCATATGCTGATATAAGCATCTGTTGTCTCCATCTCAAGGTTCCTAATGATGTCAAGGGACAATTGTTTTGATTACTTTAATGATAAATGTATATTGAATACATACTTTGTGATCATATCTGATTGTGCAGGAGGAATTAAGACTAAACAGAAAGTCTGGTGATTTTCCACATCTCGTGGTTTTACATGACGCCTCCTGTTACAAGTTTATTAGTATTAGTCCTTAATAATAAACTTTGGACTTTGATTGAACAAGCACCTGGTGTCTGTGTCAAACTTTGTCTCCAGATCTGCAAACTCTGTGTGTTCCGTCGACTAGACTCTACAACCGTAGAATATTGTTTAGACAAGGGGACGTGACAAGTTTACATTCTTTCAGTTTGGGGGCTCGTCTGTGAAAGCGGGGAAGAGAAGAGACTCTTCTATCTTAGAACCAAGGAGAACAAAGACCTGTCAAGCGCACTGACGATCGGTCACAGACCTACATTAAAAGGGGTAAGTGTTTTCTATACCGTTTTTGACTTACAGAAATCAAACGCTTACCCTGTAGGATTCTTGTAGTGTTTCAATTCATGTTAGTGGGAGTTGATTCTCCCATTGTTGTGATAGCGAGGCTAGCAACAGTGATTAGTAAAAGAATTATTAACTCACGAATGTGAATATAAAGCAGTCCTGATCACACTGTAATTTGGGATCAAAGTGTGAGCTTGGAAGAGGCTTTGTTACTCACAAAAAATTATGTTTAATGTTTATTCTAAAAGATAACATTCTCACAGTTAAAATTACAAATAAATTATTGTTCACGGTTAAGGCATGTATTGAAATATTGTTGTCAGGAAAAGAAGGTGAATTTAACATCCACATCTGATCACAATATAATACATGCAGCACTGTTGAAACTGTTGGTCGATTGAACACAAGGGTTCTTTTTTGTTTTGTCTGTCCTGTACTGTTTTATCACCGCCTGGTTTGAAGTGTAAGATGGGAAATTCTGTTTCAAGGCCACTGCCGGGCGAAACGGCAGGCGCATTTATGTACAGAAATAATCAAGGGTTTTATACTGATCCAAATGTTAGCAATCTCGCAGGATGGTCAGAGGGAATAAAACCGCAAATTGGTATTCCCTATCCGAGGGAAGGTTCCTTTTCTGATGAGTGTATGTTTTAGGCAAATAGCATGTTGAAAGAAGGTTGGGGAGACCCAATATGGGATTATCCATACATGAATAAAACTTATGCCGTATGGAAAAACATGAGAAAGGTTTGGGATCAGGGTCCCGAAAAACCAAAAATTGTTGCGAATGTTGCAAACCAAAATAGGTGGCCATTAGAAAAGCCGCCTGCATACTTTGTCCCTTGCAAAAACCAGACTCCAAAAGCACCCTCTGCACCTTCACTATCGATAAAACCCAAAGTTTCCGTAAAACTTAGCACAAATTGTCAAGAACAAACAGTCGAGATAAAACCGCCTAAAAAAACGGGGAAACAATAAACTGAAAATAAACCTGACACAACTACCAACCCTCAAAATTCAATGTTTTGGGTGAAAACTGGGAACACTCTAAATGAGAGATCGCTAAGAATGTCTGATATGGAGGCGATCTGTAAAAGTTTGCCATCCCCACAGGAAGCGGGTAAATATGTATCAATTTTGCAAACGCACACAAAATATGCACATTTTACAGGTAGAGATTTCCGAGCGGTGTTGTTATGAACACTAGAGAAAGATGTAACTGAGGAAATGCTGATTGAAAAATGTCCCGCATTATTACTTGACCATGATAAAATCACAAGCAGCGGTACGGCTGCAAACCCACATGAATTGTATTGGGAGACGTCTGCTAATGTTGAAGCATTTTTCAAACAGCTAAGCAGAAAGCATGGGTAGAAGATTCTAAATTGCCAATGAATAATGACATAAAGCCTCTGTTTGTCAACACTCTGTTAAATAATATGAATCCTAAACAAGCGCAGTTAATTAGAATAACAACCTCAAGCTTGCATGATATGACTTTAGAGGCTCTAGGAAAACGGATCAGGGAATTGGAAAGCTTGGGGGGGATTTTCTGTAAAAGTGGAAAATGCTATGTTTTCAGATTGTCCAGAAAAGGGGAACCCTGAACGAAAGTCTGAAAATCCTAGCCAAAGGAGGAAGTCTGAAGTGAAGTGCTATCATTGCGGAAGGAGGGGCCATTACAAACGAGATTGCAGACAGCTGCGCAAGCCGATTTCTGGTGAGACACACACACAAAAACAGCACCTGCCACAGAGCACACATGAGAACACTCCACAGATCACGAGTGCTTAATACCCAACCCAGTGGCACTCGAACCAAGCATAGAGGTGCCCACAGATTGATGTCAGTTATGATATATGTATGATGACCCTTACATTTTCGAATAATGGGGAGGATTTGCCTTATTTTTTCCTTATGATAAATGGGCAGCCTCAAACCTTTCTGCTTGATACAGGCGCAGATGATTCGTCTATGACTTCTAACAGTTATGAGGGTCCCATAACTAATCAAATTATTCACTCTGTGGGAATTTCCGGAACTGACATTGCTTGTACTGTAACACCTCCTTTACAGATTACAGCCTCTGGTATTAAACCATTTTTTCACAAATTCACAATTATTCCAGGTGCTCCACTAAATCTTTTAGGTCGTGATATGATGCATAAATTAGGCATGGACATTAAGTTTACTGATAACAAGGTTGTTTTTTCCTTTCTGTCTAGTTTACAGGCATCCGTCGATCCTCTGCCTACAAGTGGACTGATAAGCGACTCAAGGGTATCTGCCTCCGGTGGCAGCGTGCCTACAGGGATGGACACCATGATTAACCCTTTGTTATGGTCTCAGTTCAGGGATGACACTGGTTTCATTGACATGGAGCCTTACAGGGCTAAACTTAAAACAAACAAACCTGTCTACATTAAACAATACCCTTTGTCTAAAGATAAGGAACAAGGTGTTCAACATTTGATTAAAAATGTTGTCAAACAAGGTGTCCTCGAACAAACACATTCACCATATAACATACCAATTAATCCTGTTATGAAAGCTGATGGGAAAACTTGGAGATTAACTCAAGATTTAAGAGTAGTTAACCAGTTAATCATACCACTCGCACCAATTGTGCCTGATGTTTTGACTGTTATGAATTCAGTGCCACATTCGCACAAGTATTTCACAGTAATGGATTTGTGTGCAGCCTTTTTCTCTGTACACCCAAATACTTAGCCTTTGTTAGCATTTACATTTAAAGGACAGCAATATTCGTGGAAACGCCTTGCACAGGGCTATGTAGACTCACCCGCTGTCTTTTCTGCAGCAGTGCACAGAACTTTGGCCAAAATGACTGATCTGCCTTTATCAGTTTGTGTTCTTCAGTTTGCAGATGACATCCTCGTGTCGGGGGAGACGGAGGTGGACTGTGAAAAAGCATCTATAATTGTTTGCAATGTACTTGCCGAAACAGGTTTCAAAGCTTCGAGAGAGAAACTGCAATGGGTCCGAACTAAGGTGACCTATTTGGGACATGTGTTGATGCAGGGTCTCAGAGCAATATCCATAGATAGGGTCCAGCTAATCAGAAATGTTAAGTCCCCACGAACAGAACAGCAACTACAAAGCTTTCTGGGACTAATTAACTATTGTAGACAGTGGATACCGGACTGCGCGATTCACGATAGGCACCTGAGGGGTCTGATCGATCACAAAGCTCCGCCAAACACAGCATTGGAGTGGACTGCGGAAGCAGATGAACATTTCAAAGCCTTGAAAGCAGCCATCACAACCGCACCAGCATTGCGCCTGCCAGACTACACCAAGCCTTTTCACTTGCATGTTAGGGAGGCAGTGGGTGCGGCTTTAGGGGTCCTATTGCAACTTCATGGCTCAATATATAGGCCAGTAGCATATCTGTCTAAAAAGTCAGATAACATAGTCACAGGTATGCCAGCATGTCTTCGTGCTGTGGCTGCAGCGATTGTACAGATGGCTGAGAAAACTGTACTGTCACACCCTTTAATATTGTATGCATCCCATCAGGTAGGTGTAATTTTGCACAACATGCAAACACTGCACATGACAGCGCAACGACGTTCAGGTTACGAGGCTACTCTGCTGGCAATGAAAAATCTTAGCATTCAAACGACAGCAAACATTAATCCTGCTTTGCTGGGTATTTTGGGTATGGTAGACATGGCATATTTTAATGTTGAACAAGATTGCATCTTTGAACTGGCCACCTCTTACTCTTCTAGGTTCGATCTGTTGGATACGCCCCTAGAGGGGGGAGAACATATTTATGCTGTGGTTTCCGATACAGGAGAGGTAAAAGAGGCTTTTGCTCTGGACTAGAATTCGGCACAAGCAGCAGAGTTGATAGCATTAATACGGGCCTGTGAGTTGATGACAGAAAAGAGAGTAACAATTTTCACAGACTCGAAGTATGCGTGGAGCGTTCTCCACCATTACGCCAAAATGTGGGAAGAAAGAAGTTTCAAAACTGCTGATGGAAATCCAATAGCACATGCAAATCTGATAGGACAGTTAACTGAAGCAGTTCAGCTTCCGCTCGAAGTGGCCATAGTAAAGGTCAAGGGTCATGCTTCGGGGGACGATGAACAGGCTATAGGCAACAGAAGGGCTGATGAAGCCGCAAAGGCAGCAGCTCAAGCTCAGTTTAAATCACCATTTCATCCAAAAGATGAAACACAGGTAGCAATGACAGTGCACATAACGATTGTACCGGAAATTGATATTAAATTCCTGCAAGGTCAGCCAACACAGGGAGACTTAGAGCATTGGAGCAAAAATGTTTGCACTCCTGACAAGGAAGGGATTATTGGAGATGGACAGGGTAGAATAGCGCTACCGAAATTAGGGTTAATTATCCTAATTAGACATTACCATGGGTTATCTCACACCAGTTGTGCAAAAGTAGTTCAAGCAATTAATCAATTGTATTGTATAGCCGATGTTCATAAAACAGCCATGCTTGTTTTGGATGCATGCTTAACATGTGCTCAGGTAAATCCGCACAAATCAGTTAAGTACGATGCATTGACACATCCTGAAGCTCCTTTTCAACATTTTCAAATTGATTTTACGCACATGCCACCAATAGGTAATTTGAAATATCTTTTGGTAATTGTTGATCGATTCTCAAAGTGGCCTGAAGCATTTCCATGTGCAAAGGAGGACGCCAAAACCGTGGTAAAGATCTTAACGAAGGAGATAGTGCCCCGTTTTGGAATTCCGTCCACCATAGAATCGAATAACGGAAGTTCGTTCACGTCAAAAGTAATACAGCTCTTGGCAAAAGCGTTGTCTATTGATTGGCATTTTAATATTCCTTATCATCCGCAAAGTGCAGCAGTCGTGGAGAGATTTAATCGAACACTGAAAACACGACTAACAAAAGCGGTACTTGAAACAGGAAGGAAGTGGGTTGATCTGTTGCCCGCAGTCTTGGAAGAAATAAGAATGACTCCATCTTCCACGACAAAATTGTCGCCGTTCGAGGTACTAATGGGTAGACCTTTCCCGACACCGTGGGTCAAAGGCCGAACTGGTATTTCTTCCTTAGGTGATCTGCAGGTGATCCAGGAAGATTATGTGACTTCCCTAGTCGAGAAGTTAAATTCTATATGTGCTGATGTTTCTTTGTGCCTTCCTCTTCCCTCAGAAAACCCCACTCATAACTTTGTTCCAGGACAAAAAGTTTTTGTGAGGAGTCTGAAGCCAACAAAGGTTGGAGAACCAAAGTACCACGGACCAGCGACTGTGATTGCAGTCACACGGACAGGAGTTCTGACGGACTACCAGCCACAGTGGATACACGCTTCCAGACTAAAGTTGTTATCTGCAGGAGAGCAGGCAAGCTCCAATTTAACTTAGAATGTCAACAGGGGATTCACCTTACTACACCTCAGGGTAGAGAAAGCACTGACTAAGCTGAGGAAAGAACTTCCTTTCGTGAGGTAGGGGCCACCCAAAGCAAGAAGATAGAAGGCCCATTGAGCCAACAGTGCTGACTCCGTAGCTTCCCCTGAAGTGCATTGAGGGCCAAATTCTATTCTAAAAAGGGAAAAGGGAAAAAATTGTTATCCTAAGTGCAAATCTCCTATGGAATTCTTAGATATCAATTCCTATACTGCGTGCACACTGACAGAAGCCCTTATTGTGTTTGGCCCAGATCTTGTTAAATCAGTAAAAACGACGATAGAGATAGCCCCTCACACAACTAGAGTAGTGTTGCAACGTCCAATGCCAGGTAGCCTAATTCTGTATGCTTTCAGACTAGAAGAGGGAGAATTAGTTGTAAGCAAGAGAGATTGCCCACATCCACAATGATAGAACCTAACAGGTTCTATCATCCGTTCAGGCAGCCAGGTATGTGTGGACTGCGTGGAACAACGATTATTCTAATCCTAATAAGTATAATAATCACTGGTATAATCCTAAATCAAGAAGTAAAATTAGAGAGAAATGAAACTGTCGCCACACGACCAAAACGGGAAGTAGATGAAAGTTTCCCCTATAAAGACACGATCAAGGTCACTCTTAGGGCAGGCAGCAGCGCAAGCTTCCTTTGTGACCCAATATCTTTAACCATGGGGGCAGCTGAGAATACAGAAGCAGTTAGGGAACAATTCGGAGAAAGTCTGTTTATCTGCAAGGGATCTTGTGGGTGGTCAGAGGTAATAGCGTATCATGGCCCTGAAGCCACAGGCACCATCCCCAGGTTTGAAATAAAGATTGTAAAGTTACAATAGAGAGTAATGTGGGATGGAAAATGCTGTGTATATTGTGGTAAGACAAAGACCATTTCTGTAGGGGCTATTCCTTCGCTTCTGGCTTCAGACTATAAGGAAAGTTATGCAGGGATAATGAATGTTGCCATAAAAGAGGTTACATTGCAGGATGAAGGAATTTACTACTGCGCATGGGCCTTATCAGGTAAAGACCGTTATCAGGAATTTCAAATTAAAATAGAACCACCAGAAAGGAGTGACATAAAAGAAAGAATTAAGGAACTAAGTAAAAGCCTGGTACACAGCTACTTAAAGAAGCAAGGAGAATCATTGCAGGATATTGATTTTTTCATGGGTTCTAATCTCGACCAAGAAACAAAGGGAGTAAGAGTTGCTAAATCGAAATGTGGTGGTAACTACGCATGTGCCTTAGCCTTATTGCAGAGAGGAGTCTTAGCAGATGAGGTTAGAGGATATTGTTGGGTATGTCTACAGCTCCACTCAATGTGGAGAACGCAAGAGCTTACAGCAGACATGCTATTAAATGATGATGGTGACTGCGAGATGCCAAAACAAATGTCTTTAATTGTACAAATGACTCTGAATATTCGAGAAGGAAAACCACCAACATCCATAATGCGAACAAAAATAGGATGGTATTTTTTGTGGCACACAAGCAAACTGCAGCAAGCAATTTACATGTATTTGGAAAACGCATGTAAATCCATGTAAATTACGTTGCAAGACAAACTCACATTCTGTAAATGTAAAATTTTAGTGGTGAGTCCACAGGGACAAAAAAATATTTCAACAGAATCATGGCCAAGCATAATAGACAATGTTATGATTTTTATGGTCGTTGTATGGGATTCACATGAAATCAAAATATTGTTTTACTGGTATGTGATGGCTTCTATTGGTGGGTTGTTATCTGAATTTCGTCAAAATCTTTTGGTCGGGGGGCGTGGCTTGGCCGCAATGGAGTAAGCGGTGTTCGACGCGAGCTCCCGTTAAACCTCTATTTTAACCAAAAAACGTAAGGTGTAGTCCCCCTCATAAAAACAGGAAAATATATCTAAACTCCATCGGGTAGTGGAACGAGTCCACGGCAGGGCCCTGATGGACACGAGGCTGAGGAAATTTAAGTATACTGGATCCTCCAAAACAAGGCCTAATACCTCTCCGGACCAGAGTACTGCCAAGAGCCCAGCTAAAGTGACCCCGCCCTCACCTGCTTCGGGAGATATGGACGTTGAAGGCTTGAAATCAGAGATCCTTCTCTCTCTGAGAGCGGACATTTCGGCGGTGATAAAGTCAGAGTTGAAAAATGCTCTCGCTGATGACTTCGAAATGCTCAAGAATGAGATGAAGGCGGTGAAAACGGAGATAATAAACAACACCGCGGTGCTGAAGGCCGAGATCGACCAGGTGAAAGGTAGCATCAAAGAAGTAGAAGGGGGGTTATCAGCATGGTCAGATGAAGTGGCTACTTTACAAAAAACTGTGAGTGAGATGAAGGCAGAAATGGCAGAACTGAAAACGAAGTGTGAGGATATGGAAGGGCGGATGAGGAGATGTAATATAAGAATCATCAGAGTCCCCGAAACTCCCGACTCCAGCACTACAGCCTCTGTTTCAAAGTTGCTAACTGCAGCGCTACAGTTGGATAAAGAGCTGTTGATCGACCGCTCGCACCAGAGCTTAGGGCCGAAGAAGCTGGGCGGGAAACCTCGCGCCATCGTTGCTAAGCTTGATTATTACCAAGATTGTGTCCAGATACTACAACGCGCTCGCACTCGGGGTCCGCTCCGTCTCAACGGGGAACCAATTACCATCTTCCCGGACTACACGGCAACTGTGGCTAAAGCTCGGGCTGCATTCACAGAGGTGAGGAAGCTGCTTCGCGACCGACAGGGTGTCCGGTACGGGATTTTGTTCCCAGCGCGATTTCGGGTCACGTACAGAGGGGAGGATAGGGAGTTCACAGACCCGGACAAAGCTATGACCTATTTCAGGAAGAATATTCTTCCTTCCGCGTAGGCCGCAGAATGTACATGAGACTGATCTTTTCAACTGATCATAATACCTCTGTCGACCGACGGGTATGGTGAGCATGTGTTTTTTCACTGTGCCAGATGTCATCAGGTACAAATTCATAACACAATGTTTACATTTTCTATATACTGTCCCAGTTTCTTATTGGGAATGACGTCCAGCTTGATCTGTGTGCTCATAGGCTGACATACTATTTCATGTCCAGCTTAGTGTTACTACTAGTATTGGTTTGCTGTTTTTTTTTTTGCTTAATGGATCTTCCGAGCAAAAATGAAAGACACTCTGTGTCAGTTCCTGATTATTACTATGGGTTAATGGGGGCAGCCATAGTTGGCTATTTGTAAAGAGTCAATACACCTGCTGTAATGTTATTTAAGGAAGTTAATAGTGTATCGTTTTTATACTTAGCATGATTAATATATTCTCTACCAAGAATTACAACTTAAGTTCACTGTGCATTGTTCCTAGAATTGTATTACTCTACACTTTACTATTCCTTATCTTCTTTTTATTGGAGGTTCGACGGGAGCCCGAGTGCTTAGCTTTATAGAACCCATTCACAAACACTTAATGTGTGGATTTTTTTCTGAGGGCTGTTGGGATCACCTTGTTCATGTGGGTGATAGGGGGTGGGTAATTACTGGACCTATCTTCGAACTGAGGCTATTCTGCCAGACTCTTATCTTATTTTTGTCTATATTTGTTTTTTATGTCTTTGTGTCTTTGGGTTTCGTATATGGTGCTTACCTCTTTGTATACATAATATGGCCAATAAAAATAATACAAGAGGTTATGATGGTTGCCCTGTTAACTTCATAAGCTGGAATGTTAAATCACTTAATCACCCAGTGAAATTTAAAAAAGTATTATCACACCTAAAACAACTCAACGCAGATATTGCATTCTTACAAGAGACCCATATACATTCTTGTGATAGTTCTCGCCTGGTTAGGGGATGGGCTGGCCAGGTGTATCAATCTAATTTCTGCTCAAAGGCTAGGGGTGTTGCTATTATGATAAGTAAAAATGCACAGTTTACGGTGCATTTTCTCATGTGCAAACCGACTCGGCAGGGCGATATGTCGTCGTGGTAGGAAAATTATACTCGCTCCCAGTTATGTTAGCCTGTATTTATGCCCCGAACTGGGATGACTCTACATTCTTCACTAATTTTTTCTCTCGTTTACCAGACCTGACTTCACATCATCTTATACTTAGCGGTGATATTAACTATGCACTTTCTCCTCTTTTAGATAGGAGTATTTCTAAGAGGGCATCCCTGACGAAGTCAGCTTACTCTATTCAGCTTTTTCTGAAGACCTATGGTGTAGCGGATGTGTGGCGGTTTCGTAACCCCACCTCTAGGGCGTACTCTTACTTTTCCCCGGTGCATAAGACATACTCACGTATTGATTACTTTTTCCTGGATAAAAGAATTCTGCATCTCACGAAAGAATGTGACTATGGGGCATCTCGGATCATGGTCCCCTAATCATGAAATTGGACATTCCTAATGCACAATCTACATATCGCTCATGGCGGTTTAACCCTCTGCTTCTTTCAGAAGATGAGTTTACTAAGTTCATATCGTCTGAAATTAAATTGTTTCTCGATATCAGTCAAACACCAGGGATGTCATCATCTACTGTTTGGGAGTCGCTGAAGGCATATTTAAGGGGTCAAACTATTTCATACTGTGCAAGTAAAAGCCCCTCCTTGAACTGCCACCTTACCGTGGTGGAGGGGTTTGAATACCCGAAAGACCCTAGGAGCTATGTTGTCCGGGGCTATATCCCCCTGGTAGGGTCTCCCAAGCCAAATAGGTCCTAGGCGACGGGTCAGACAACGAGAGGTTAAAAAAAAAACTTATGATGACGACAATTTCGAGGACCGTGACGTCGCCCGGCATGGCGCAGCCGGGGCCCCACCCTGGAGCCAGGCCCGGGGTTGGGGCTCGTATGCGAGCGCCTTGTGGTCCCACGTGGACCCACCACCTACAGGAGGGACCGTAAGGGGCCGGTGCAAAGTGGATCGGGTGGTAGTCGAAGGCAGGGGCCTCGACAACCCAATCCCTGGACGCAGCATCTAGCTCTAGGGACATGGAACGTCACCTCTCTGACGGGGAAGGAGCCGGAGATTGTGCGTGAGGTTCAGAGATTCCGACTAGAGTTAGTCGGGATCACCTCTACGCACAGCTTGGGATCTGGAACCACACTCCTCGAGGGAGGATGGACTCTTCACCACTCTGGAGTTGCCTAGGGTGAGAGGCGGCAGGCTGGTGTGGGTTTGCTTATAGCCCGCCAGCTCAGCCGCCATGTGTTGGAGTTTACCCCGGTGAACGAGAGGGTCGCTTCCTTAAACCTCCGGGTCGGGGATAGGTCTCTCACTGTCGTTTGCGCCTATGGGCCAAATGGCAGTGTAGAGTACCCTGTCTTCTTGGAGACTCTGGGAGGGGTGCTGGAAAGCGCCCCGACTGGGGACTCCGTCGTTCTGCTAGGGGACTTCAACGTCCACGTGGGCAGCGACAGTGACACCTGGAGGGGCTTGATTGGGAGGAACGGCCCCCCTGATCTGAACCCGAGTGGTGTTCTGTTAATGGACTTCTGTGCTAGTTACAGTTTGGCCATAACGAACACCATGTTCAAGAATAAGGGTGTCCATCAGTGCACATGGCACCAGGACACCTTTGGCCGGTTGTCAATGATCGACTTTGTGGTTGTTTCATCCGTCCTACGGCCGTATGTCTCGGACACTCGGGTGAAGAGAAGGGCGGAGCTGTCAACCGATCACCACCTGGTGGTGAGTTGGATCCGATGGCGGGGGAGGAAGCTGGACAGACTCGGCAGACCCAAACGTACTGTGAGGGTCTGTTGGGAACATTTTGCCGAATCGCCTGTCAGAGAGATCTTCAACTTCCACCTCTGGCAGAGCTTCGACCAGGTCCCGAGGGAGTCTGGAGATATTGAGTCCGAGTGGACCATGTTCTCCACCTCCATTATCAACGCAGCCACTCGGAGCTGTGGCCGTAAGGTCTCCGGTGCGTGTCGAGGCGGCAATCCCCGAACCCGGTGGTGGACACCGGAAGTAAGGGATGCCGTCAAGCTGAAGAAGGAGTCCTATCGGGCCTGGCTGGCTTGTACGACTCCCGAGGCAGCTGACAGGTACCGACAGGCCAAGCGGACTGCAGCCCGGGTGGTTGGGGAGGCAAAAACTCGTGCCTGGGAGGAGTTCGGCGAGGCCATTGAGAAAGACTATCGGTCGGCCTAGAAGAGATTCTGGCAAACCATCCGGCGCCTCAGGAGGGGGAAGCAGTGCCCTACCAACGCTGTTTACAGTGGAGGGGGGCAGCTGTTGACCTCGACCGGGGATATCATCGGGTGGTGCAAGGAATACTTCGAGGATCTCCTCTATCCCACCGTCACGTCTTCCATTGAGAAAACAGAGGCCGAGGGCTCGGAGGCGGACTCGCCCATCACCCGGGATGAAGTCACCGAGGTAGTCAAGAAACTCCTCGGTGGCAGGGCACCGGGGGTGGATGAGATCCGCCCTGAGTACCTCAAGTCTCTGGATGTTGTGGGGCTGTCTTGGCTGACACGCCTCTGCAGCATCGCGTGGCGGTCGGGGACAGTGCCCTTGGACTGGCAGACCGGGGTGGTGGTCCCTCTTTTTAAGGCTGAGAAGTGTGATCCCCGGTAGTTGGAGCACACCCTCCGGTCCCCCTTCTCAGCCTCCCCGGGAAAGTCTATGCCAGGGTACTGGAGAGGAGAATCCGGCCGATGGTAGAACCTCGGATTCAGGAGGAACAGTGTGGTTTCCGTCCCGGTCGTGGAACATTGGACCAGCTCTATACCCTCTCCAGGGTGCTGGAGGGTTCATGGGAGTTTGCCCAACCAATCCACATGTGTTTTGTGGATTTGGACAAGGCATTCGACTGTGTCCCTCGCGACATCTTGTGGAGGGTTCTCCGGGAGTATGGGATTCGGGACCCTTTGCTAAGGGCTATCCGGTCCTGTACGACCGGAGCAGGAGCTTGTATCGCATTGCCGGCAGTAAGTCAGACTTGTTCCCGGTGCATGTTGGACTCCGGCAGGGCTGCCCTTTGTCGCCGGTTCTGTTCATAATTTTTATGGACAGAATTTCTAGGCGCAGCCAGGGGCCGGAGGGCGTCGGGTTTGGGGACCACACGATTTCATCTCTGCTCTTGCGGATGATGTCATCGTGCTGGCCCCATCAGACCAGGACCTTCAGCATGCACTGGGACGGTTTGCAGCCGAGTGTGAAGCGGCTGGGATGAGAATCAGCACCTCCAAATCTGAGGCCATGGTTCTCAGTCGGAAAAGGGTGGCTTGCTCACTTCAGGTAGGTGGAGAGTTCCTGCCTCAAGTGGAGGAGTTCAAGTATCTGGGGGTCTTGTTCACGAGTGAGGGAAGGATGGAACGGGAGATTGACAGACGGATCGGTGCAGCTTCTGCAGTAATGCAGTCGCTGTACCGGTCTGTCTTGGTGAAGAAGGAGCTGAGCCGCAAGGCAAAGCTCTCGATTTACCGGTCAATCTACGTTCCTACTCTCACCTAAGCTCATGAGCTGTGGGTCATGACCGAAAGGACAAGATCCTGGATACAGGCGGCCGAAATGAGCTTTCTCCGCAGGGTGGCCGGACCATCCCTTAGAGATAGGGTGAGAAGCTCGGTCACTCGGGAGGAGCTCAGAGTAGATCCGCTGCTCCTCCACATCGAGAGGGGCCAGCTGAGGTGGCTCGGGCATCTTTTCCGGATGCCCTCTGGAGGCCTTCCCGGTAAGGTCTTCCGGGCATGTCCCACCGGGAGAAGACCCCGGGGAAGACCTAGGACACGCTGGAGGGACTATGTCTCCCGGCTGGCCTGGGAACGCCTCGGTGTCCCCCCGGAAGAGCTGCAGGAAGTGTCTAGGGAGAGGGAAGTCTGGGCATCCCTGCTTAGACTTCTGCCCCCGCGACCCGGCCCCGGATAAGCGGAAGAAAATGGATGGTTGGATGGATGGATGGCAAGTAAAAGAAGGGCTAACACTGAGCGTATTAAAAAATTAGCAGATGAGATATTAGAGTTAGACAGGCTACACAGCTCTTCCCCACCAGCAGATGTAATTAAGAAACGCCTGTCATTACAGACAGAGTTTGAAATACTGTCCACCCGGCATGCTGAATACCTTATTTCCAAATAAGCCATGATAATTACGAACATGGGGAAAAGTCCGGCCGAGCACTTTCTCTAGCTGCGTCAAAGAACTGCTAATCAAACCATTGCTGAAATTAATGATGAATGTGGTCTAAAATGCACTGACAATGAGAAAATCAATTCCTGTTTCAGGAAATTCTACTAGCTATTATATACCTCAGATGGGCCCACCAACCCTGCTGTCCTAGAAGACTTTTTTAAATCCCTGAAAATGCCTTCTGTACATGTAGAACTCTCGGCTGAACTGGAAAGGGATCTCTCAGTTAAGGAGATAGTGTCAGCAATTTTTCAAAAAAAATTCTGACCAGCTATCTCCTCTGTTATTGTTAGTATTTTAAGAATCTTTAGTTACCAATTCCCTGCCCCCAACCATGCGGCAAGCAGTCATCTCTCTTTTACTTAAAAAGGATAAAAATCCCCTTAATTGCAGGTTAATACCGCCCTGTTTCGTTGCTGAATACAGATGCAAAGATTCTTGCCAAGATTTTGGCACGTCGACTTGAAAACATTAACCCCTCTATTATTTCATCTGACCAGACAGGATTTATAAAAATCGTTTTTCATTTTTCAATATTAGGCGTCTTTTAAATATCCTTTATTGTCCCACTCCTCCCGATCCTGGGAATATCGAGGTGCTGTTGGCACTCGACGCAGAAAAAGCATTTCATAAGGTGGAGTGGGACTACCTTTTCAAGACTTTAGAAACATTTAATTTCGGCCCTAAATTCATTTCCTGGATCAGACTCCTATACACGCTCCCAGTGGCTGCGGTACGCACCAATAATAACTTATCCACCTACTTTGAGCTGAAGCGGGGCACGAGGCAGGGGTGTCCTTTTTCACCACTCTTGTTTGCCGTTGCCCTTGAGCCACTTGCATTAGCCCTGAAGCAATGCCCCACCATCAAGTGGATACATCGGGCGGGTTCGGAGCATAAAGTGTCACTTTATGCGGATGACATGTTATTATTCATATCGGACCCCCTCTCAAGTCTTCCTGAATTATCGAGTCTACTCACGAAGTTCGGAAATATATCTGGTTATAAAGTTAACCCTCGGAAAAGTGAACTTATCTCTTCTGTAGACAGGTCATATCTTGGGTCAATCCCTTTTAAATTTAGTCCTAAAAAAATTAAATATTTAGGTATATGGGAAACACGTAACCACAAGGATCTTTTTAGGGCTAATTATCATCCTCTCTTAAGCATCCTTAAAGAAAGCCTTGAGCGCTGGGACCCTCTGCCTCTCTCCTTAGGAGGGAGGATCAATACCATTAAGATGAATATTCTCCCTAAGTTTTTATATTTATTTCAATGTCTTCCTATCTTTCTCACAAAATCTTTTTTTTCCAATTTAAATAGTCAGATCTGATCCTTTATATGGCATAAAAGGCAGCCCAGGATTAATAAAAATATATTACAGAGGCCTAGTGCAATGGGAGGTATGGCTCTTCCAAATTTTATGTATTACTATTGGGCTGCTAATATAAGAGCACTGCTCTATTGGCTGAGAAATGATCGCGCGGATGTCACTAGTACGGAATGGATGGTGTTAGAGAGGGCTTCCATTGGATCTAGCTCCACAGTAGCTTTATTATGCTCCAAATTACCTTTCAAACAGCCTATCTCAGCCTTCACCACTAATCCAGTTGTTAACCATTCAATTAAAACCTGGAACCAGTTTAGACGGACCTTTAATCTCATTGATCTTTCACTTCTTACACCATTGATAAAGAATCATATGTTTGTCCCATCAATGATGGATGAAGCTTTTAATGTTTGAGCACGAAATGGAATAGGTACATTATCTGACCTCTACACTGAAAATAGGTTTGCCACTTTTATACAATTGCAACAGAAATATTGTCTTCATAAATCGCATTTCTTCAGGATTTACAGCTTAGAGGTTTTGTGGCTTCCAACTCTGACTGTTTCCCGTCGAGCCCTTCTGAATCTCGGCTTGAAACGATTTTAAAATGTAAAGTTAACATGAAACAAGTGATAGGCAGAATTTACACATTGCTGAATACACATAACATGAATAGTCTAGATAGTCTTAGAATCAAATGGGAAACAGACTTGGAGGAAATGATCTCAGAAGAAATATGGCAAAAAATTATACAGCGAATCTACTTTTCCTCTATATGCCTTAGACACAATGTGATTCAGTTTAAAATAGTGCACCGTCTCCATTGGACTAAGGATAGACTGTCTAGGATTAAGACGGGTATTGACCCTACGTGTGATCGGTGCAGGCAGGCTCCTGCCACGCTGCTGCACATGTTTTGGTTGTGCCCTAAGCTGCACAATTTTTGGCAGTCCATCTTTGAGGCATTCGCCGGTATATGGGGAAGAACAATACACCCATCTCCTCTGATTTCATTGTTGTGTGTGGCTCCGGCGGATGCCACCTTTTCTGGGTCCCACCTAGGCATGATGGCCTTCTGCTCTTTGTTGGCTAGGAGGCTTATCCTGTTTAAATGGAAAGACGCACTCCCCCCAACATATGGCCAATGGATTAGGGAGGTCATGAGTTATGTTCACTTAGAAAAAATTAGATATACTGTAAGAGGGTCCACTAGAAAATTCTATGTCATTTGGCAGCCATTTATTTCCTTTGTAGAAGACATGACGGCTACTAACCTATCTATGTAACCCAATTGTGTGTCCATATGTATGTGTATGTGTATATGTGTGTATGTATGTATATATATATATATGCGTATGTGTTTATATGTATATATATATATGTATTTTTTTTTTCTAATTTTATTATTTTTATTTTTACTTATTGTTATTGATGCTGTCTTTTTCTCTTATTTACCTAGATATTTGAATTATATATGTATGAAACTGCAGACTCATATTTGAATATGTCGGGATGCATGGAAATTTGCTGAGGGTCCAGTACCTGTGGGTGGGGGGCACTGGGGAGTTGTTTTGTCTGTTAATTTGGACAGGAACTAGACTTGACTATTTCATGTGTGAATTGTATATCTTCTGTTTGTTATATTTGAAAATAAAAGAGACCTTGATCAAAAAAAAAAATCTTTTGGTCTCGAGTCAGATTCTTTATTCCCCACAAAACTGTTCTGGCCCCACCGGCACCATAAATGCATGCTTAGTGCCCCCGGTTCCGTTTGGCATAACATTACAACACCAAGACCATTTTATTAGGTGGTCATTTGCTTCTCTCAGCAACAGTGGCAAGTTCTTTGGTCCCCACTTCCTTAAGCAGCTTAGTAGTGTAATTGAAAACAAAGCCCCTGCAGCACACTTACACCGGGAGCATTTCTGCTGTCCATCCCAGATCTTCAGCATCCGCTGCCAAGTTGGCATACAAGAGGTTCTTCATTTCAAACGCTTCTTTAATGGCCTCTTCCAAAGGTACAGTCAACTCAACTATGAGGACTGTCCTACTGGAGCTGGACCGCAGAAGCATGTCCGGCCGCAGGTTGGTCGCTGCTATCTCCCCTGTGTCAAGCTCTTCTTACATCCCACAAGAATATATTATAAGTTTGCTGGAGCTGCACATAGGTGGCAGGCTGGATCCTGTCTACACCAAACATGCAGAGTTGTTGGTGAGGCCAGGACATCATATGTAGCTATTATGATAAAACTTAGCCTGTTTGTTTCTATACTCCACAGCTCACTCCAAGTGATTTTGCGCCGTTCAATGTCTTCTCACCTCATCCAGCAGCCTTGCTGGGCTTGAGAGAGCTAAATTATTACTTGTTTTTTAACACAACTATCGTATAGCTTCACTGGAGCAGTTAAGATTACCTCACCAATGTTGTACGTCTTGTGAATGGCCTTAACATCAGCATCAACGCATTGGCATAATGGTTATAGAGACTGTTTCCCAGAAAGGGCTTGAGCCTAGTCCCAGACCAAGTAAAGTTTAAGCCGTCTAAACTTAAAACAGTTTACAGTGACAATAATCTTTTAAAATACATCGGTGCCACAGTTTTGTGTTAAGATTCTCAACTTATAGTGTTTGTTTTTGATGCATGTCAAAAAAAAAGGCCTAGACCTGGGGTAATATAATGCCTGTGAGGGAAGCTGCCCCTTAAAAGGATAATCTCACCCTCCCATCGTTCGACAACCCGAGGACTTCTGTTCATCTTCATAAAACAAATCAAGATTTTTTAGTTTCGTTGAGGTCTGAGATCTTTCTGACTTCCCAATGGACTGCAACGCAACCAACCTAAAGAGTGCCAAAAGTGAGAAAAGACATTATTAAAACAGGCCATGTGACTCCAGTGCTTCAGTCTTAACCGTTTAAAGAGACAAGGATAGTTTTGGTGCGCAAACAAACAAAATACGAGAACAATTTCCTAACTTTGTTTTTTCAGAAGATAAACTAAGGTCCTCTGGTTGTCGAATGGTTGAGTAATTCATAACTCTTCCCGTTTGGCTCTCAGCGGAGGCGGTCACATTTATTTCACTCCCGTCCTTGCCCTTTTTCCCCTGCTTTGTCTCCTGTCTCGTCTCGTATTATCTATTGAGAGACTCTCTCTGCACTGTTCTCCAAACTTGGAAAATTATGGATCTGATCAACTCGTCTCTCAACGCAATTGACACAATTTTCTCGACGCGAAACTTGGGTTCGGGGTAACCTGTCTGCCCTGACGGAACTTTCGCAGCTGGCTACACGATGGACGCATGGGAGAGATGGTGGGTCGTGTGTCTGGCAGCTCTTTCCGTGGAGGACATGGAAGATATCTACCTATTCGGAACCATGATAACAGGTCTTGTGCTGATTAGGGTTAGGCTTTGCCCTGGGTTATCAAAGAATTCATAAAACGGGAACAGCTGTCCAAAGCCTCACAAGGCTGCCCGTATCGATTGAAGCTGTGGGAAGAGCGGTCAGCATTGAGACTGAGACTATTAATCGAAATATGGTTGGTATCAGGGAGATGCTCACAGCTCTGGAAAGGAAAATTTATGGTATCGGAGATCAGAATGGACAATGAGGGTTGCTGTGACATTTGGTATATGGTTTCCCGACTAAACAATCGCAATCTTATCTTTTTCGGCTCCTTGGAACCAGCACTGGCCTTGGCCAAGGCCGCAGCTGGATAAACAACCCTGTGAAGAGCACTGCAGAGAGACGCTCTTGCGTTCCTCCCCCATTCTACAGACTCATGCTGATTACAAACTATCGCACGTACACAAACACACACACATAAAGACATTGCCCTGACCCGATCCCACGCCTCCATCGCTTTGAACCGCCAGCCTGACAAGCGGGTCTGTGAGCGGCGCCGTAATGGCACTGGACCGGATAAGTGCTTGCCGGAGCTGGATTAACTTCCCCTGTTGCAAGTCTTGTCTGTGGTGTACTATGTGTATCTGTTTTTCTCACCACTTTCCTCATGTTATGCTGTATTTTTCTTCTTAATCCATTTCGTTTACACTGTACTTGTATATGTGTAATGACAATAAATTGAATCCAATCCAATCCATTATATGTGTTTTTATTATGTTTTTTGTTTTAACACTGTTTGTTATCCAATATTAAATGCAGTTCTATGCTAAACATTTAGTTTTGTTGTTGTGTATTGACCCAGTTCCATAGATTATGTGTGTGCACTTGCAGAGATGAACATCGCTATGCTCTGTGAGGCCATTTGAATGCAGAAACCAATACTTTGAAAACACAGACACAGATTTCCATTTCAGATTTTGTTTAAACTAAAACATGTTTTGCATCAGAAATAAAAGCAAGGATATGGAGATCCTTATAGTCATTGCAGTTCGGCACCAATAGTATCAGGATCATACAGGATCCTCCGTTTCATGTGGGAGAGAGACGATTTCTTCTCTCTCTGGTCTGCGTCATCGTTCCTACCCTCCTGTTTCCTAGTTTGTGTTAATTAGCTTCCCTTGAGTGTTAATCCCTTGCACCTGTTCCCTCTTGGTTTCTCTCCCTATAAAACATCCTCATGTTTCATTCTCCTGTGCTTGTGCATTGTACTTGTTTGCTGTTGTTATACGTCTTACCTTGCCTGTAATCTTACCCTGTCTAGTGTTGATATGTTCCTTGTTCCTTGTTCCTGGTTCCTGTTCCCTGTCTTAGTAAGTGTTAGTGTAGTGTTTGTTTCCAGTGTTTGTTTTATAGTTTAGTTAGTCAGTGTTTGTTGTTAAAGTTTATATATTCCTGTCCTGTTTTCCCCTTCGTGGGTTTTTGTTTTGCCTGTTTGTTTAGTCTTGTTATTTGTTTAATAAATATCAGTGTTACCACCTATACCGTCTGTGTCTGCCTGCAATTGGGTTCCCCCACTGAGTTTCATAACAAATAGTCAGCACCGCTTGATCTTCAACTTGATTTTATTTTTGTAGGTATCTGGGAATATTTTTTTCTTGTTATTATCTTTTTGAGCTATTTTAATTTATTTATTTTATTAATTTTTTTGTGTCATGATTAAAAATGTTGCTTCATTGTTTCAGATTTGCTTTAGTAAATCTATCACCAATGGAGAGATTGATTCATTTTCTACTTCTTTCAGGTCAGCGTGAATTAAGTTTATATAATTGTATACTTATATTATATATATAAAATAATATATGGTCATTACTCTGCTCAGTGTCCATGAGAGCACACTAGACTGAAAAATGTACACTGGAAAAATACTACTAGAACTTAGCTTCAAATGAAAAAATGATTTGTAACAAACTTGAATTGTTGCATTACATTTCATTAGTATTTTTGAAATTGTATTAGTGCTTTGGTTCAAACCTTTACTCTATATTTAATATGAAAAATGTACATTAGTTACCTTATGTGTACTCTGTACACCATTATCAACATCCACAGCTTACAGCTAGAATGAAATGTACTCATGCCCAATGCTATCCAGAAATCCACAACTGACCGCTTTATTAACTAAAAGATTCTAAAGATTAAAAAGATTCTATAGCTTTAAGTGCAGAGACCAAACAACATGCCTAAAAGCGCTTGTAAATAAGTGGACACGGTAGAACTGCAAGACACCGCTCTCTGAAGCAGCCTCCCGGGCATAAATCACAAAAACACAACACGTCAATAAACCAAAGTTTTGTTCAAATCGACGGACAAAAAGAGCCTTTAGACAACAAAAATAGCCAATGATAAATGGTTAAATTCTTAAAGGGATAGTTCACCCAAAAATATAAATTCTGTCATGAAGTACTCAGTCTAATTGTTCCAAATCTGTATCAGTTTCTTTATACTTTAAATTCTTAAGTTTAACACAGATAAAGATATTTGGACGAAGGCTTGTAACCAGACAGTTCTTGGAACACATTCTTCAAAATATCAAATTTTGTTTTTATTCCAATTTAACAGATAATTGGTTTAGTGTTTGTCTGTGATTATTGTGACATGTCAAATATTCAGGTGATAAACTTTGTGGGCTCATTGGAATAAAGGGTTTTTACCGTTAAAAATTTCTGAACACTCAGCACGTTCCTCTCAAAAGGACTTTGTCTGCTCACTCAAGCAATATCACGTCAGTATGTTCTGATCCAGAAGAAGACCTGGCATGAAGCAAAAGCTTACTGCAGACAGAATCACATTCATCTGGCCACTGTTCAAAGCACTGAAGACTGGACAAATGTACAAAAAACTATTGAGTCTCCATTAACATCAACAACCTGGATTGGATTATACAATGGCATCAATAACTGGCGATGGAGTTACAAAAATGAGAATATAACATTCAACCTTTGGGCAACTGGAGAGCCAACCACTGAAAAAGAGGAATGTGGTTTAATATGGAGTGGTGCATTGAGGGATTATTCGTGCAATTATGAATTCCGCTTTGTTTGTTACAACGGTAAGAAATAATACAAACGAACGTAACTGTTGGTTGTTTTCTCTAGCTGGTATAAACACAGTTACTCGGTTAGTCAAATGTTGCTTTGTCTGATCATCCCAACCAGGGGTGTGTTTCTGTCATCACTGTTTAACCACCATGAATCAATATCATTCGAAAAGATAGCTAGTCAATTGTGAGAGAACTTTCATTGTTTTCAAAACTATTTATTTTAAGGCTATATCCTTTCTGAAAACTAATCTATAGACACAATTCTGTGTGTCGTCAAAGTTTAAAAGGACAAGCTAAGAAATCAGAGAACGGCTGGAAGTGCATATCTCTGCATAAATTAATTTGTGGAGTTTGACATCAGGTGGAACATTCAGACTTGATAAATACAGTTTAAAGATAACGGTGTTCAAACCTACAATAATAAACTCTCATTTTATTACAGAAAATTGAACAAATAAGTTTATTTTTATCTCTCATTTCTGGACGACGTGGCTTGAGGCTCGGAGCTACTGCAGACAGCATTACACAGATCTGGCCATCATTCACAGTCCATCTGAGAATGACCAGTTGGCATCAATGATACAAGGTAGTGTTGCATGGGTTGGTCTGTACAGGGACTCGTGGATGTGGTCAGATGGGTCAAAGGTCAACACTTCCTCCGTTAACTGGATGACTGGACAACCTGATGTTACTGGGCTGTACCGACCTTGTGGCTCTATACGAGCTGATGGTCTGGTAGAGGATGGGCTTTGCTCACATGTCCTTCCTTTCATCTGTTTAACTTGTAAGTTTGATGTTTAATGCTTTGCCACTCATCTTAGGTAATGACCACCAGAAACACGTAGAAGAAACGTTTGGGTTACAAGTCTGAGTCTTTAACCATTAGGCCACGACTGACCCCATTACATATTTTTAACCACTCTGACTGCGTGATTCCCTGACATGCTCTGGCGCCCCCAGTAGAGGAATGCCACACACACTTAAAAAACACAGAATTAATAGATAGTCAAGCTATGTTGAGTCAACATTACAGCATTTATATACATAGATAAACTATTATTATTTGTACATATTACTATTTTTTCCTATAATGTCAAAATTAAATCACTGTTGTCTCTGATTGGTCTGACCGACATTATGAAGAAAAATATAGTTTTTGTAAGCTTAACTTTTGTTCTTTATATTTCTAATAGTCAGTGATAATACTAAATAAACCTTCTAAATGATTTTTGACAGATTCAAGGAAACAGATTGTGAGAGTTGAGGTGAAATCTGGAAAGAAACTAAATGACCCTATGGTGATGGAAGCCATCTTGAAGTTTGTAAGTATTTTGAACTGTGACTGTAAGAGATTCAGTTAAAGGAGCCAGTCTTTTGCTGTTTTAGAGGCTTTGATTATGTTTTTTGGGTGTTTAACAATGGATGTTCATGTTTTTAATTTCTAAAAACGTTTTATATTTCACATATTTCAAGTCTTTTGTTCACCGCTGTCCCTCTTCTCACTAAACGACTGGATTTCTTCCGGTCTATATAAAGTCCCTCCTCCGAAAAGCTCTGATTGGTAAAGCTGACCAGGTCTGTCGTGATTGGTTCCCTGCTGAGAGTGAAACCTTTTTGAGCAATAAACAGTAACAATGGCGTCAACTTCACTTCATCGGTTAAAAATATGCGGATCGATCGAAGTGTAACAGAGGTCTGCTAGTGCATGTGCAAACATCAATCTTTATTAGAGATCGCGAATACTTTTCCTGTATACACGATTGAAGGTTAAAAAACGCTGTATTTTCCACACACCGTGCATGTTTGTATCTCCTCTTTGCCCCGCCTCTCTGAAACGGGCTGATTTTTTATCTTATATGGAAAAGGAAGATGATCAAGCCAATACATCAACTTTCCCACCACGACTCGAGGAGGATGTAAAGGATTGATAAGGTTTTATTAAACAAATATTATGTAAAATAGTTAAAAACTATAGCTAACTCTAGTTGGAATATAATTGCTGATTATTTGGACTTGTGTTTTTTCACGCTGCGTGTGTGTCTGCATTTGCAGATCACAAACACACGACAAACTCAACTAGCGTTAGTCCATAATAAAGTATTTTACAATGAAAATATACTTACAGGCTGCGAATCTGAAACACCAGCTAAGTTGTAATGGTTGGAATGACCCCACAACCAAAGCTTTCGCGGATGGTCAGTTTTAATCTCTTTCCAACGTTCGTGAAGAAATCGTCGGTGAAATGTGCTGCACAAACATGAACATTCGGATTGCACTTTTCTGGAACAGTGTTGTAAATAAAATGTAACCGTTCGTTTTTAGTTGTCTCATCTTTTGAGTGCAAACAAAGAGGCTTTCTTTTCGCAACGAAACACACAGCGTCTCCGCGGCATGGCTGCTGCAGTGATGCTCACGCTTTTAGATAGAATGCATCTTTTGTTCCGACACTTTCCTTTTAGCAATTTTACGTGTATAATATATGCATGGGCATCTTATATCATACCAAAGACACAGAAAACACGTATTCGTGCCATATGACCCCTTTAAAATAACACTAATAACAGAAGCGTTAGTATTGCCTTTTTATATTGGACCCGAGTCCATATATAAAATATAAAATGCAGATTGATCAGGGGACATTTGCAAGCAGGGATTCAAAGGATGTTTCATAGAAGTGTTTAAGAGGTTAGCCCACACACACACAATGTGTTAAAAAGAACAGCTTTCTGAATTCTTAGTACCAGCTGCAGGACTGTGATGAAAGTGAAAGTAGTTTAGCGCCTAGCTCAGTCAAATGTTTATGATCTCTGATAAACAGAGGCGTCGCACCCGTGGGGGGTGTGATAAAACACCCACACTTTTCCCGGCGTAAGGGTTCAACACCGCAATTTTTCTGCAGTTTTGAACAAACGCCTTACAGCAGTCGCTCCTCCGTTTCTCTGGCCGCTCTGTGTCTGCGCTCGCTGCGGCTGCTTCCTCTCCCCTCCCTCTCAAACATGACACCGGCTTTGAGTGTGACCGGATGATGATTGGCTGTTCTGTCTTAAGTCCCGCCTCTCTTATTGTGTCTTGTTGTGTATCACTGTCTTTCTCCTCTGATATAATTAAAGTATTTCTGATTCTCACTCTTTAGCAAATCTACTGTTGTGTATTTTCACAACACCGTTTTGACTCATTTTCTGTGTGTTCCGAGTGTGTTTTTATACTTTTCTAATATCACTGATTTAAATGGGAAGCTTTTTATATCTTGTAAGTTATACCTTTATAGACATCTGTCATTGTACTCGAAGTTTTTATTGTTAAGGAACAAACCACATCCATCCCCTGTACTTTTGAAAAGCATGCTACGCCTACGTCCCATCGAAAAGCTTGCCCAAACACTGCCCCAGCGGCTTTTCCCCTTCTCTAGGGAAAACCTCGCCCCTTTTTGGCGTAGTCCTTCGGATCGGAGGTTATTAAAAGCATTCGGAATGGTAACATGTACACGGAAAGTAGAGGGCTGTAGTCCAATTCCAGCCGTTCTCTGTAGTCCTTGAAAAGCGAATCCTGTTAAAGACAATATCTCGCTTGGCACCAGTGCCGGCCCGAGCCTCTTGGGGGCCCTAAGCAGAATTTGATTTGGGGGGCCCACTCCCAGCAAGCGGAGTCACCTGATTTAAGATTATTGACACAAATGTCATGCTATAATGTTACATTATAAATGAATAGAGTGAGGTTATGTATTAATACAAAATAAATAAATAAAATACTTTACTCTTAAATTTCTGAATACAAACTGTCACAAAACAAGAAATAAATAATTTGCAAATGTGCAAATGCAAATGTAAATTAAATGTGCAATCTTTTAAATAAAACCAAAATAGACAAACATTCATATAATCAAAAATAGAATGTTACAAAAAAATAGATACTTAAATAATGAAAGCAAACATAAGAACAGCAAGGGTTCAACAATGACAATTGTACAACAATGACCTTAAATCGTTCCTTTCTAGCTTTTCTGGAGGCAAAGTCACTGATGACATCATTGTATGGTATTGCTTGGCCAACTTTGTTATCAATACTAATGAATGCAAGTCCACTTAGTCTTAGTATATTTTAACATTCACTTCAACACACATAGCAATTGTCACAGGTCGGGATGGGCCAACGTAACTGCACCCAACCCTACACCAGGACCACCTCGAGGAGCGTGTCAGAGACGAGTCGTAGGCAGAGATAAAATGTAACAAGTTTATTTATGAAGTTAAAACAATTGAAAAATCCTAATTTAAATAATCTTCCTTCGTCACTCTCAGTGGTCGAAGCCCACATGACAGTGACCAGGGTCTCTCCCACCCTCTTCCTGAGTGCGGGATCCTGCGGTGGGTGCACGGGAGACCGGTAAGTGGCCAGGGGAACTCCGACAGGTGAGTCGGTGGTCGGGCTTTGTATTTCCCACAGGGACAGGGTTTACCGTAGATGAACGATGGACAGGTGAAGAGGTAGCACGGGCACCGCAAAAGGGGACGAGCACTTCTCACAGTCCAGGTGGGCCAAAGGAATGTAGCTGACTCAATGTCGACTGGCTGCACGCAGCTTCTTTCACAGACAGGAAGGCTATTTCCAGCAGATCACACAGCTTTCCCATTCGTTCTCAGAGGGGATGGACACTTCCCACAGCACGAGTGGGCTAAAGGCATACAGCAGGCTCCAATCGGCAGTCTGAACAGGCTCGCCCCGGGAACAGACAGGATAGACACCTCAGACAAGGCGTACAGTTCTCCTGCTAATATAACAGAGGGGTTAAACTTGACTCGCAGAGTTTATTCTTCCTTACATCCGGCCAGATGGCGCAGATCACCACCACTGAGCTCTCATCCCGAGCAGTAGACTAGTATGACACATGGGGGGGGGCACGGCAATATGGAATAAACCTTCCAAACACACAGCAATTCCACCTCAGACATACAATGTGGGAGACACGTCAATTTAGGCACTGCAGTTCCACTTCACCCAGTGCAAGTAAGGCCAGCACTCACCCATGGGTCTCGGTCAGAAGAGCGGCGATCGTCGATGTTCGAGCAGGATGCTTGGAATATTTCTCCAGAGACACAGACAGAATTCACATCACCATTTTTGATTTGGGAAAGAGGAGGCAAGAGGTCGGTAATAAATCAATACACTCCACACAGTGATATTTGTAATCGCAATCCAGCACTCCAAACCACATCCAATTCAGTGTCGAATACAAGAATTTAAGAGACTCAGTTCCACCTGCTTAACTCTCTCCTTCAGCCTTTACAGTGTGCTTCCTTCTCCCTCCAATGCCATCAAGTCTCTCTCAAGTCAATACTTTCCTCTTGGACAATGTTACTTTCCTCTTCACACAAGGTCACTTTCCTCTTCACACAAGGTCACTTTCCTCTTCACACCATGTTACTTAACTCTCTTTTCAGCCTTTACAGTGTGCTTTCCTCCTCCTCCTCCTCCTCCTCCTCCAACGTCATCGAGGCTCTCTCCAGTCAACACTTCCTCTTCACGCAATGTTCCCTCAACAACTGCAACTCCCGAATAAGGGACTTCTCAACGAAGGAGAACCACACCAACAGTCTCTTTCTCTTGCCTTTTATATCTTTCCAAATGCCTACGTGGCCTCATCACGGGTCTCGGAGTTAATTCTCCACACCTGATGTCCAGTAATCATTACTGTCGTCAAGGCAACAGGTACACAGTGGCACGGGGAGCGGTGTTGCATTGTTATCGTCCCAGAGGGAACACCAATTCAGCAGAACTAGTTCCGCTCTCCATTTGTCACACCGTGACACAATGCTACCGGGCATCCCTTTAACTTAGAAGGTTAAGTTCCCCTTCGGCTGTTTTCTCCAACTTAAACTGATATCTATAATCAATACGTGAAATACACCTGGAGAAATGTATATTAATAATGCGAGACATTTAACTGTTGATGGCGGGGATTTAACGTTAGCTCTGGCGATGGCTTATAAGACCTCGAGTCATGGCTCGCAGCTACCTAAAGTGACGTGAGCATAATTTGTCACTAATCATGCAAACATACCTTTATCCTGCTCTTTTTTCTACTCCTCTGTCCTTTTCTTTTTTCTCTTTTCGGCACCAGAGGGATACATCCTTTTTTGTGACATGGCTTGTCATTTATTAATTACATTGACACGCACTTGCGCGCAGGCGCGAATTGTCAATGCACGCGAAATGTGTCTAAGCGCAATTGCGCATTATTCAACCGCTAGCAGTCACAGCAGCAGTTGTCGGCAAATCAGAATTTTCTTATCTTGAATTATTCATTTCATTTATAAGTTCATATTCATTAATTAATTAATTCATTCTTTTATATAACTTTTTTTAAGTTATTTAATTGTCAAAACGATTTGGGGGCCCCCTGGTGGCCAGGGGGCCCCAAGCAGCCGCTTAGTTCGCTTATGCCTCGGGCCGGCCCTGCTTGGCACTGAACTTTGAGCTTCATCATTTTGCAGGTATTATTTCGACAGCAACATTACACACTAACTAAAGGTTGATAAAAATGGGATTGCGGGGAACGTGCTCTTTAAACTAGAACACATTTGATCCTGAGGATCCTCTCAGCTAAGGAATTTTGCATAAACGTCCCATTAAGTTACGTTTAAAACGCAAAGTTTTTCTTTGTTTTATTATGTTTAAAAAAGTTATGTTCATACAGTGAAGAATGTTTCAAACTTTAATTTTAGTAACAGTAGAAATTTACATTAAACTGCATTCTGGCTTTTTGTTTGTTGAGAAAGAAGCTCATTATAAAATAAATGTTTTTCTCTATTACACAATTGCTCACGATGAATGAAATGCCTTTATTTAATATTTCTTCAATTTTTTTTCCAACATAGCGATGGGCTGCTCAATGTAAACCCAGGTTCTTGTTTCAGGTTCTGGGTCTGTTTACCTGTTTGTATCCTTTGCTGTCTTCTGGTTTCTGTTTTTGTTTTGACAGGTCGCCATGTGCTCGAGGTCCGTGTGTATGTGTGTGTGCTCCACCCCATTGTTCTCTCACTCCTTTCTCCTGGTGGTTGCCATCTTCGCTCTACCTCTTTCCTCTTCTCTTCACGGTTGAGCACTCGAGCTGTTGTAACTGTGAGGTCTGTCTTGACACATAAAACACAGACGTCGAGTTCGGTGGCGGATTCCAATGACGTTCCACCTGTTGAACAGTTTAGCAGAGTCAGGGCGTGCTGAGAGAGTTGCTGTAGTCTCCCAGGAGAAGAAAGCATGATTGACACTTTAACTATTAAACTGTGATGTTAAAGACAGACGGGATGTCACAAGAGCTTCTGCGGTTGATCACGCCTTAAGCAATTTCCATAGTGAAACACAGATCGAAGCTAGACAAAGAACAGCTCAGTCTTTACCAAAAAGAGGTGCAAAAAATATTGAATTAAAGGTGTTTATCCATTATGAGCAATGTGTATTAAACATTTATTTCATGATGAATTAACCCTGTCACGACATCAATTAAAACAAATATATATGTTTCTTTAAATGGCACATTTGCTTGTTTCTGGTTTTTGAGATTTGCGCATCATCGCATTCGGTTTTATTTATATTTTACACCTTTATCTGATTTGGGGTTGTGTATTTTTGCAGTGTTAATAATTACTCTGACCTAACAAATTGTGTTTGTTTCTGTTCTTGAGATAAGACAGAAAGCGAGAGATCATGGGATAGACGAGGAGACAAGATTGACATGGAAAGTGCAGTAAGACGGAAATGTTTTTTCAGTAAAACTTGATCAAAATGATGGTGCTCGAAAAAAGACATGTAAATAGAACATGTGTTTTTATGATTATAAGTGATAAGATTGACACTCTTATTTATAATATCATACATGTTTGGCTTTAAGTTGTTTAGAATGAGAGATTTTAGGATCTTTGTTTCTTAAAAGCAACCTGTGTGTGTGTGTGTGTGTGGAATTCTGACTCGAGAGATTAGTGTTGAATTTCATTATTTATGACACTTACGCATTTAATTTGTCTGCTACTTTTTGCCAGCCCTCTCTCCTGGCTTTTGCACACTTTGAGGTGTTCCCTGTTGTTTTAATTATTTTTTCAAGCTCAGCATACCCTTCCAGTAATAATTCTTGCTCTGCTGCGTTGAAAAACTGAGCGCGCTCTTTTGCCATGATGAGCAGCCAATAGCAGCGTTGCTGATCAATGTTTCTACTATCGATACATATCCCCTTTTAAACAAGCGCATGAACGCACAGTTATCTCACGAACTCAATCCAGCGATACTAATCTTATCCGGCAGGTGTGTTCGAAGAATCTAATTAGCAAGATCATGATTAGCACGATTATATCATCTTGGATGTCTCATTTGATCTAGGATGTTTTAAGCAACGTACGAAGAACGGGCCCCAGATCTACTGTTCACCGACTCAACAAACGAAAGGCAGCGTCCTAAGGGTTCTATAATAGCAGTTTTTTTCTTACAAGGTTGGGTAATATTAAACAAATGAAATCAAAAGGAATTAAAACGAAAAGGGCTGGAAAAGGAAGTCATTCAAACATTTCACAACATTAACAAACACATCAACAACCTGACTGCCAAAATATAAAGAAAAGCTTTGGTAGTAGATTACTGCAATGTACGGGATATTGAAACCCACACTGTAAAATATGATTCTGGAGGGTGTTCAATACAACCCATTAAACTCAGTAAAATTGCACCTACAATTATTGGTTAGCGAATAAAATATATAATAATGGGTAAAATCTGGCTACACTACCTACTTATATGGGTAATAATGGCAAAAAACAAGATTGAATTTACCCGATTTTTTCGGAACTACAGGCTGATAGGGTCTAATTTTAGTGATGTATATGTGGTGCTTAAAGAGTGGGACTATATATACTGTACAAATCTTCATTGGAGGCTGAGCCCCCAATATGGAAAACCTAAAATCGCCTGTGTCTGTAACGTTAGCCGATCCAGTAACTCAAACACTCGCCAGAATGATGTCGGGTGCATTCAACAGACTCATTTGAAAATTCAGTTGCAGCATTACGCCACAATGGAGGCGCTATTTTGTTATCAGCACCAGTGAGGCGAGTCGCAGAACAAAAGCGCTATTAGGAGCTGTATCAGCTGTATTTCACGGCTGTTCATTTGAATGTTGTTACTTTCTTTTGTATCCAAGAAAGTACATTTTTGTTTATCGGTCTGGGGTGCGTTTCCCGAACAACGACATAGCTTGTGGTTAACCACCATAGTACGATCCATAATTGGGAAATTAACGATGTAGTTACGACTGTTTCTGGAAACCGTAGTAACTCTGTCGGAGATCAATTGTTTGAAGTTGGTTTAGCGATCTAGTTGATGTCGCCACACAGCTGGAGGAGTAATGACGTATGCTAACAAATACAGTATGTTCAGATCAAATGAATGTCAAATGTTTGCTGTAGATAACATACATTGCATTTATGGACTACTTTTGCTATCCTATTTTTGTTATCTGTTGTTTTATTTAACGGTTTTAATGGGCGTGCCGTATTGAAGACATGTAAGTTAACGCCCACTTTGATTAAATAGCAGTTTGTGTATTAAACTTAGTTGGAGGCTTATGTTAATTTGGATGGAGAGGTACGGTTAAAACACGTACAAATAAAAAATAAATTAAACTTATTTTTAAGAAATCTGTTTTCACAGTTATGCACACCCTTATTATATATAGAAATATATAGAAATGTATTTTTATATTTATTTGTCAACTAAATATTATGATTATTTTTCAAGCAAATGTGATGTTACATGGTGAAACACCTTGGCGGTTGTTCAAAATACTACTTCAACTTAATTTTTATTTAATTCATAGAGTGAAGAAGCAGTGTTTCATTTCGACATTATTCAGTTTCTTTGTTAAAATACGACTGGACTGTTAAATAACCCAATTGTCCCTAATAATACGATTTTGTCAACCCCTACTTTGGCGTAAATAGTTTCTTATCCTTACTTTCTTTTGAAGTGGAAGTGGAACATACCCAGTGGCGGTTTTAGGCACGGGCGAACAGGGCAGCCGCCCGGGGCGCCAAATTTTCACGACACGTGGGGGGCGGCAAAAGCACTTGAAAAAGAAAAATAATCTGCGCCGCTAAACGGGTTTCTATTATCTATAATATAACTGTCTGTGTGGCAAATTGCCGCCCCTGCGTGCTGAGAAGCGCAGAAGCTGTGTGTAAAGTGTAAAGGGGAGGGGCCGCGCCCGCGGTGCACAGTTCACCTCTCCGAAATGGAGCGGACAAGGAGGGGGATCCACTTAATGGGCTAAAGTCAGTCACACCTTGACTTTCTTCCAAATAACGCACATTTCATTCATAATATTAAAGCACTAGCCTATATTTTGCATTGTTTTTTTTCTGAATTGCGTGTGAAATGGCTAATAAAAAAGGTAATCCAAAACGATTATGTGGAGGTGAAGTAGTTTAGTGTTGACTTCTGGTTGTGAGTGACAGTGTTGGGGGGGATGTGAAATCTGTTGTTTTGACGAGTGCCAGATAAACACAGCGACAGCGACGGAGAGAAAACGGTTTAAGCCGTCAGGTGCCCAATATAGGAAAAAATAAAAGGAGAAAAGAGCAAAAGATAAAGGTATGCTATGGAATGATATTCCGGACATTATTAAAATGGAATTGCAAATTGTATTTGCAATTGCGTTATCAATTTGTGGACGCATAAAATGTGACATAATCCAAACGCAATTGCAAATCGCGCATTACCGTTTGCATTTTCGTTTAAGCAAACGCACACTGACTGCCAAATTTCAAATGGAAAAGCAAAGTCCGTTTGCAACTGTGTTTCCCATATCTTACGAGTTTTGACCCCGTCATATTTAAATGGTAATTTCAATTACCACGTCTGTTTTTTCACTTTCTCAGCGTCGCGTGTGTAGCCAGCCAAAACTCAAATGGAATCGCAATTCCCTTAGTATTTCCATTTCCGATGCCTTACACGGAAACCTGTCAATCAGTGTCAAAGGTGGGATTATGCTATAGGGCGTGTTTGTGTTGGGAAGTGACGTCACTCACAGTCGACCGCATTTTGCGGGCCATGCGTTCAATGGTTTTACGTAAAACGTGTTGATCAGAAGATCGGGCCTTTTACGTACTGTAAGAATATTAGTTTTTGTCCCCTTGTCTAGGTGATTATTATTTAAGGTTGAAGAGTCTAGTCTAGTCGATTGAACCTTCAGAGCTGCAGGATCCTGGAGACCAAGAATTGACACAGACACAGCGTGCAGTTCAATCAGAGTCCAAAGTTTATTAAAAATAGTACCAATATTTATATTCATAAAAGAGGAAGTAACTATGTCATTAAAACTATTAATATTGTTCATGTTGGTTAGTTATTTGTTCTTAGAACTCCTTATAAGTACATTAGTATTTTTAGAAAAAGGCAGCACGATGTTCTGAACATTCTGTTAACTTGGTCAGCGCTTGAACTCAAGTAAGGTTAGACATAATTCAAGTACAATAACTATTGAAATACATTTCTCATAATATGTGTGGACACAGGCAAAACCCCAAATTCTCACATGTACAATTTTCATTTAATCTCGTAATGGAGAAGTCAATTTCTCAAGCATCATAGCATCATAAATTCCTCCACAATTTCACCAACTACCTCCGTTGTTGTTTAAACGAATTCGGCGTCTCTGTACTTCAGGGCATCACCTCTTGACCGTCGACTGTGAGTGACGTCACTTCCCGACACAAACACGCCCTATAGCATAATCCCACCCTTGACACTGATTGACAGGTTTCCGTGTAAGGCATCGGAAATGGAAATACTAAGGGAATTGCGATTCCATTTAAGTTTTGGCTGGCTACACACGCGACGCTGGAAAAGTGAAAAAACAGACGTGGTAATTGAAATTACCATTTAAATATGACAGTGTCAAAACTCGTAAAATATAGGAAACACAGTTGCAAACGGACTTTGCTTTTCCATTTGAAATTTGGCAGTCAGTGTGCGTTTGCTTAAACGAAAATGCAAACGGTAATGCGCGATTTGCAATTGCGTTTGGATTATGTCACATTTTATGCGTCCACAAATTGAAAACGCAATTGCAAATACAATTTGCAATTCCATTTTAATAATGTCCGGAATATCATTCCATAGTATGCAACTACGTTCTCTCTGTATGATTACGGTGACGTTATCCATGTCATCAATGAAGGGTTAATGTTAATTGGTGGTAACGTTAACTCTGACGTTTGTTAGCCTTCTTGCTATGATGCTTGCTATGCTTATACAACAATAATTCGGTTTTAACTCATCAAACACGAGATCTAATTTCACCATAAGATTGTGCTTTGCAACAAAACTGTTACAAGTAAAGTTATTATTTATTTCCATCATTGGGGTTAATGTTGAGCCCTGTAATTAGCCACCGACAGTAACATATGTGTAGGAAGTTTCAAAGATGAACATTTCCTATAACTCTGTTGCGTCACAAAGAATATAATTCGGGGCAGTAACCAAGGAGCTAATTGTTCCTCCCTTAGATTAGATTATTATAGCGTCTAATGAGTCATGACAGACATTTGGCATGTAAGGGCATGTTTATTTAAATTTGCAATTCATAAGAGTTATACTGTAGCCTACTGTCATTTGATGTAAATTGCAATTGCAATTCAATTGCAAATTCAGGGGCACTTCTAAAGTATTTTGGAGAATCCTCTGCCACTGGTCAGCCATCAAAAACCATCATCCTCCTTGAACTTATCACTTTTATGCATGATAAGGATCTATCCTGCTCTCAGGATTGCACTTACTCTGACAGTCACTGTGGCTCAAGCAGAGAGAAGCTTTGCAAAAGTTGATCAAGTCGTACCTGAGGTCAACCATGTCTCAAGAAAGGCTCAATGGCCTTGCCATCATTAGTATCAATCACTCAATAGGGGGCAGATTTCGTATGATGACATTATTGATGATTTTGCATCAAGGAAGGCCAGAAAGGTCAGGTTTTAGTTTGTGTTTTCTGTTAGTGCACTAGTGTAATAATTAGATTTGCTTTTGTGTGATGAAGGATTTCTGCTATTTAGAATATTTATTCTATATTTTATTTGTATATTATTCTTAATATTTTATATTATTGTTGTTCTCCGCTCGTGTTACATCATGATTGTACATATGTTGCAACTTTTATGTACATAGAGTATATTTAAGTTCTGATAACTTATACTGATTTGTGCAGAATTGTGTTTTTAAAATGTTCTGTTGAAGGATTTGTGCAATTGGGAAATATAAGGTTCGTATTACACTTATATAGTTATGGTAAAACATGGCTGTTTTTTTCTTTCTTCTCTCGGATGGGTGGGAGTAGGTGGGGGGGCACCCAGAGGGGATCTCGCCCGGGGAGTGATTCAATGTAGAACCGCCACTGAACATACCTACAGTATCCCTATACACCTGTACACCAGCCAAGACAGTGTCACGCCCTGGTGCTGGGACCTCTGTTCACCACCTGAGGGCGCCATTCCACTCTCTGTTCTGTCTGTATTTTGTTAGGACATGGATAAAAGTCGTGCTTCATACTTCATGGCCGCTGAGGACCACCGATGCTAAACAAAATGCACACACAGCAAAAAGTGACATTTAGAAACCTTTTATTTACTAAAGATAGGCTAAATCCAAAAATTAAGTGAAAAAACATGCAATATATTGCTCCCTGATAAGTCTGCCATTACTGATGTCTGTCAAGATGGTCTGCAGAGAATGAATCACCATAGTAACTTGGCCGGGTTAAGCTTGATCTGCTTTCATGCAACTGACTTGAGGCTAATTTCAGCCATGATAACAAACATATCCCGACTTAATCCCTTATCTTGGTTTTGTGCAATACCCCTCTGGTAATGAGACAGAGGTGAAACCAATACATGTTAACAAGACAAAGCATGATGGGAACTGGAGTCCTAACAGAATACAGACAGAACACAGAGTGGAATGGCGCCCTCAGGTGGTGAACAGAGGTCCGAGCACCAGGGCGTGACAGACAGGTAGAAAACACTAAAGTTATAGCCCATTAGTCCAGTCTCTGAATGTATAATGAGAATAAACACTTTCAGCTGACTGATTTTAAGTTTTTATAGTTATTCATGATGTTGCTTTTTTCCTATTTTAAATATATACTCATCCAAAGGAGTGAAAAATTGATGGCTGTCTGAATGTAAAAAATAACAAAAAAATGAATCCCGGCTGCCATAAAGTTTTATTTTAAAACAATTTCAAATTGAAACAGACTTTTTGATAATATCACTTACTTGTTAAAATTGTTATATTTTTACAGTGTAAAAGGCACTTTATTTATTGTAAAAGGTGGAGGGGATTGAGGTCCTGTGAGGGGCCTCCAAAATGCATTTTACCTATAGGGCCTCCAAATGTTCAGAACCGGTCCTGTCTCCTATAAATAGGATGTTTTATAAAATAATCTTATACTTTATAGTATCTCATGTTGAATTTACTAAGAGTTTAAGTAGACAAGATGCATTTGTGAAGATCATTCAGGCCTGTACTCACAAATCACCAGCAGAGGTCAGAAGGACATCATCATAAAAACATGAAATGTGAGTGATGTCAGCTGTTCAAATCTAAAGTCTAATTGATTTATGATTATCAACAAACTTATGAAAGACAATTATAATCGATTTATGAAATCAGCCCAGTTCAGCACATGAGAACAGATACAGTGAAACGGGAGTAAAACTTAAATCTGCGTGTGTGTCAGAGAACGACACCTGAGCTGTGACATGAAGAGACATGAAGATTCATCTAATCTAACTGAATGAAATATTGATGATTTATATACAGACAGGGCCTGAAGTTAACTTTTTTGACCACCAGCCACTGTGGCAGGTGGATTTGCCACCGTAACGTTTTACCAGCCATTTTTTTGTTTGCCTCATAAAGGTGGAAAATAGAAATCACACAAACATTCTTCTTTAACTTGTAAGAATACACATTTAAGTGCTGTCAAGTTATTAACAAAATCATTATAAGTAATAATAACTCTTAGACTATATATTTTTAAATCTTTTTATTCATTGATTTGCTGTGTCACAGTCATCTCTTCTAGTCAAGTTCTTTCATAGCTTGCTATGAAAGAACTTCATGCAGCCATCAGTAAACAACAGACTGCTCACCCGGAGGCTGCATTTATTGTTGCGGGAGATTTTAATCACTCTAACTTAAAGACAGTGCTCCCTAAATTTCACCAGCATGTTTCCTGCCACACAAGAGGAAACAAAACTTTAGACCATGTCTATACAAACATGGCTGAAGCTTACACCGCAACACCCCTCCCCCACCTGGGTCAATCTGATCACCTTTCTTTGTTCCTCACCCCCAAGTATTCACCTCTCATTAATCGTGTGAAGCCATCAGTGAAGACCATCGAGGTGTGGCCTGCGGGGGCAGACTTCACACTCCAGGAAAGGTTTCTACACACAGACTGGAGTATGTTTGCTTCTCAGGTCACCAGTGGCTCTCACACGGATATAGACAGCTACACCTCCTCTGTATTGGACTACATCAATACCACCATTGATAGTGTCACAACTCAAAAGCAGATCACCATATACCCTAATCAGAAGCCATGGATGAACAAGGAAGTGCGCCTCCTGTTGAAAGCACGCAACACCGCCTTCAGATCAGGTGATGCACAGGCCTATAGTACTTCCAGGGCAAATCTGAAGAGGGGCATCAAAAAGGCCAAGCACTGCTACAAGTTGAAGCTAGAGGAGCATTTTACCAATTCTGACCCTCGACGCATGTGGCAGGGCATCCAGGCCATTAGTGACTATAAACCCAACCACTCAATCCCCATAACCACAGATGCTGCCTTTCTGAACGAGCTTAATGACTTTTATGCACGCTTTGAGAGAGACAATAAGGAACCCGCCACCAGGCTCACACCTTCCACCGACCACCCAATCATCACATTAAATTCCACAGATGTGTTCACTGCACTAAGCCGGATAAACGCGCGCAAGGCTGCTGGCCCTGATGGCATCCCTGGTCGCGTACTCAGGGCATGTGCGGAGCAGCTCGCTGGGGTCTTCACGGACATCTTCAACCTGTCCCTCGCCCAAGCAGTGGTTCCAGCATGTTTCAAATCCACCTCCATTGTGCCCATTCCAAAACATTCCAGCCCGACATGCCTGAACGACTACCGCCCTGTAGCACTCACACCCATTGTTATGAAGTGCTTCGAGCGGCTGGTCCTGTCACACCTAAAAGACTCTCTACCATCGACACTTGACCCATACCAATTTGCCTACCGTAGCAATAGGAGCACAGATGATGCAGTGTCCATGGCGCTGCACACCGTGCTCACACATCTGGACAATAAGGACACTTATGCACGCATGCTGTTTGTAGACTTCAGCTCTGCATTCAATACCGTAATCCCTTCCAAGCTAATCATCAAACTTGGAAACCTAGGCATTAACAATTCAACCTGCAACTGGATTATGGATTTCCTGACGAACAGGCCTCAGCTTGTTAGGTTAGGCAACATCTGCTCCACCACAACCACCCTCAACACTGGTGTACCACAGGGCTGCGTACTGAGCCCCTTTCTCTACTCCCTTTTCACACTCGACTGCAGGCCTGTGAATGGATCTAACTCCCTCATCAAGTTTGCAGACGATACAACAGTGATTGGTCTCATCAGCAACAACGATGAGACTGCTTACAGGGAGGAGGTACGGCACCTGGCCACATGGTGTTCAAACAACAACCTGCTCCTTAACACCTCCAAGACAAAGGAGATCATCGTGGACTTCAGGAAGGCGAAAGGAGGCACACACGACCCCATCCACATTAACGGGACGGCTGTTGAACATGTTTCCAGTTTTAAGTTCCTGGGGACCCACATTTCGGAGGACCTGTCCTGGACCACCAACACCTCATGCCTGGTCAAGAAGGCTCACCAGCGTCTCTTCTTTCTGAGGACACTGAAGAAGAACCAACTGTCTTCAACTATCCTGGTGAACTTCTATCGCTCCACGATAGAGAGCATCCTGACCAACTGTGTCACAGTCTGGTACGGTAACTGTTCTGTTGCTGAGCGCAAGGCACTGCAGCGGGTGGTGAAAACAGCCCAGCGCATCACAGGAACTACACTCCCTTCCATTGAGGACATCCAAAAGAAACACTGTCTGCGTCGAGCTCGCAGCATTCTCAAGGACTCCTCTCACCCCGCTCATAGACTGTTTACTCTCCTGCCTTCCGGTAGGCGCTTCAGGTGCCTCCGGACAAGAACCAGCAGACTAGGAAACAGCTTTTTTCCCAGAGCTGTTTCATTACTGAACTCTGCTCCCCACTGATTTTACTACCTCTCATAACTTTAACTTAATGCTGCTATTACAATGTTTACATTGCACCACAGGGCTGCCATGCATGAGTGAACTGTACACACCAGTACTTCATGTATCTGCTCTATTGGACTGTTTACACACACACAGCATCATTTGCACCCTATACTGCTCACTTGCACACCAGGAATATTACACTGAATGCTCATTTGCACTAATGGACTACTTTCACAACTGCATTACCTCATCTACTGTACTGTAACCTTAATAACTGCATTAACTCATCTACTGCACTGTAACCTTAATAGCTGCATTACCTCATCTACTGCACTGTAACCTTAATAACTGCATTACCTCATCTACTGCACTGTAACCTTAATAACTGCATTACCTCATCTACTGCACTGTAACCTTAATAACTGCATTAACTCATCTACTGCACTGTAACCTTAATAACTGCATTAACTCATCTACTGCACTGTAACCTTAATAACTGCATTACCTCATCTACTGCACTGTAACCTTAATAACTGCATTAACTCATCTACTGCACTGTAACCTTAATAACTGCATTAACTCATCTACTGCACTGTAACCTTAATAACTGCATTACCTCATCTACTGCACTGTAACCTTAATAACTGCATTAACTCATCTACTGCACTGTAACCTTAATAACTGCATTACCTCATCTACTGCACTGTAACCTTAATAACTGCATTACCTCATCTACTGCACTGTAACCTTAATAACTGCATTAACTCATCTACTGCACTGTAACCTTAATAACTGCATTACCTCATCTACTGCACTGTAACCTTAATAACTGCATTAACTCATCTACTGCACTGTAACTTCAATAACTGCACTAACTCACCTACTGCACTGTAACTCATCTATTGCATTATTGCACCTATCGCATAACTAACTGCATCTTCTCATCTATTGCACTATAGCTTCAACTCATCTATTGCATTATTGCACCTATCGCATAACTAACTGCATCTTCTCATCTATTGCACTATAGCTTCAATAACTGCACTAACTCATCTACTGCACTGTAACTGTATATCTGCATCTACTCATGTATTGCACCGTACCCTTAATAACCACATTAACTCATCTACTGCACTGTAACTTTAATAGCAAATGTCTGTAACCAATGCACACTCAAGTCACTTGCACTATTGTATAGTCTATATTGTTATCTGTTCATAACCTCCTGTACATTAATGTTCACAGTATATAGCCTTCTGTATATATTGTTCATAGTACATACCGACTGTCATATTTTCATAGTACATGCCCATCGTAAATTATTTTCCTAATATTGTATTCTGTATTTATTCACACTGTATATCTGCACTTGCTAATTGCACTTCTGGTTAGACCTAAACTACATTTCGTTACACTGTACTTGTATATGTGTAATGACAATAAAGTTGAATCTAATCTAAAATCTAATCTCATCCCATCTCACCAACAGTTTAATACTTACTCGCACATCCAAACGTAGTCAGAGAAGGGCCTCATCTTCTTGCTGATCGCGTGAATGTTCCGAAAACAGGAGTCGCATCTTCTCAAACTGCGCTGCTTTCATGGAAGTCAGTGCCTTGACCGCAGTGGTCTTCTCCTGAAGCGTAGTCTTTGATATTTTGCAACTTATTGTGTGTAGGATACTTTTTGAAGACTTGTGGTCCTTAATTGCTTCTAATTTTAAGTTTTTAGTCCCTATTACAAAGGGATTTGACTTCACTTTCTCTGAGCCATACATACGGCAGTCAATGTAGTACATTTCGTCTGTACTGCGGTCATAAATCAGCCACTCACAAACCTTGCCGTTGTCGCCAATTGTCCACTTCCTATTAAAACGTCCTCTTTTACTTTTCTTTGACTCATCGTTGGTTGTTCGTTTCAGCTCGCCTCTTTACCCCAGTAATGTGCCGCCACATTTTGAGCTAAAATCCAACGAAATGGCGGACTTGAAAAAAAATTCACCCGCATTTGGCGCGTGGTCGGGTGTTAATTTCAGACCCTGTATACAGAAGAAAAGATGTCAAGACATGAAAACAAAGAAGCAGCTGTGATGACAGGTGTGTTTGGTGTCTTTGTTCTCCTGGTGCTTCTGGAAGACATTCCCATCAGAATGATTTCTCCATGACTGTGTGACGTTGCCTCTCAAGCTCTTCATGTTCAGAATGTGCTGGATCTGAACATCATCACACTGTGTCACTGAAAAAAATCAACAAAAGTTACTATAAGGATTAAAATAACAAGGGTCCATCTTCATCAACTGCTGTTCATGTTCAACACAGTCAGTGTTCAGACGTGCGTTTGTTTTTGTGTTTTACCTTATCAAATACAGCATCACTTTAGAGACGACACAACGAACAATCATGTCACCACATGATGACCGTAAACACAGCTGTCCTGATGAAAGTCATGTTACAATATTGATATTTGTGAAACTGACCTGATAAGAGCAGAAAAAGCTACAAGATCTCTATGAACTTTCATTAACCTGTTGTTGACGTGTGCATGACATTCACATCACCAATAGCTTCACTATTCACATTTTTATGTACACACAGAACACACTTACGTCAAACTATCTCCGTGATTTATGAACTATAATTTCTCTTTAAAATGGCCATAATATGAAGCTTTAAATTTCAAAATTCTCAATCTGCTCGAAAAACATTTTGATAAAGGAAATACGTTAAATAACACTGTTTAAAACAAACTGATATTTTATTTTCACAAGTGTTTTTTAAATCTGATGTTATTAATGATCCCAAAGTCATTAGAGTTTAGAAAAATATATTTTTGTTTATCTTCCAACAAATGATATAAATGCTCTTTTACAGATCAAGCAAACCACTTGAGTTTAATGATGTTTCATGTTTATAGTATGTTTAATTATGACTAAGACAAGTTAGTGAAACAAACAAACTAAATCAGACAAACTAAATCACGTGTGTTTAATGATGCCTGATGTTTCCAGATGAGAGTCAGGCGTGTACAGAACAGGGGAACATTATTTAATACACACACAACTTATATGAAGAATTAAAAAGACACATTTACTAACACTCAAGTAGATAAATAGATCCCGAAAAACTCTAGTGCTCATATTCAAGTTCTAGATTATTCATTTGCACTTAAAGCTATTATGATGTTGTTTGTACACCCCTGACTCTTCAGTCTAAAGCGACTTAAACCATCACGCACCTTTAAAGACGATTTATTTTGGCACTATGTAAAAGAGTATTTGACTTTAAACTTGTTTGTCAACATCATCAATTCAAATCACGAAAGCATCAAACATCAGACAAAGTGTCACCTCTCAGCTTAAAGTGACAACACTATTATTTCAATCCTTTTCAATCATGGGCAGCGATTAAACAAAACAAAAATATCTCACATAACATCCACCATATCTGCCTTGAAGTTTCTGTTGAAGACTTCAATGAAAGTCCAGGTGGACCTCTTTACAACACAGTGTGGTAGAGACAAGGAGGTGGGCTCATTTGACTCAGGCAACCAATCAGTATCCCTGAAACTTCATTAAGCTCCTTTTACATGTGGCAAGGAGCATCATCAATTGGCAGATGCTAAGCCACGCCAACAGCAAGTTGGTTCCTGTAACTCATAGCTTAGATCGGCATCAATTGGCAGATGCCAAGCCATGTTAGTGACATGGTAATACATACTAAAACATGTTAATTGATGTTAAAATATACTAAGACTAAGTTTTTCTTTCAACTCTTGCCTGGTTATAACAGACTGGGTTCACATAGGGCCAGTTGTATAAGCATAGCTGCTAAGTTAAGACTATGTCTTAACAACTGATCCCACTGACTTGCAATTAGTTAGAAGTAATGCTTCTTGCTTTTTAGATTTCAATTTGTCCAATCTACCTTTTTATGTGAATGAATTAAAGAATTTAGGACCATTCTTGAAGAAAAAAATTGGATGACTATCTTGTAAGACTAGTTGAATCAGTTTATGCAACCGGCATACAATAATCGTTTTCATCATGTTAAAAATGTCTATTTTAAACTCTTCAGGCCAGGCTTTGTCAAGCCAACATAAGGCTTTTTATCTAACTTTACAATCTAGTTCATTTGTTATTATTTTTAAACCGTGTTTATTTTTCATCATTTCCTTTAAAACCTGTATTTTCATTCATGCGTAAGAATTTCATTCATCCCCGGAGCATCATTCATCATGGAAACAACAAACACGGCATGTCCACGGCAAAAGGTCAACCCGATGTGGGTGGACCCTCACATCGTAGGAGGTCAGGGCAAAAAGTAAACTCCTGCAAAAGGTCAAAGGTCACCATCAATGATTTTGACTCAATGTCCCTCATATTTACTACTGCCATCATTATGACATATTGACAGACAGGGATGCGCAGTATTTCAAATACATGTGTTTAGTATTTAAGGCTGCTTTAATTTTATGTCATGATTCTGCCTCATCATGTCATGTCTTTCTTGGTCTTATTGCAGGATCATGACAGAGCCTCATGTTTTGTGTTGAGAGAGACATGTTATTGTTGGTTCTGAAATAAATTGCGCTCTTTAGCCCCGCTCCTCTCGTTTCCTCGTTTAACTTTCCATCAGTGTTTCATTCCTTACACCTGCTTAGTGTTAATTTACCCCTTGTTAGTCTCCCTATTTAATACCGTTGTGTTCGTTGTCCTGTGCCTGTTTGTTTTGCTACCACGTCATTTCTAAGCTTCTGCTCCATAATCATAATTTAGTCTAGTCAACGTCAATTTATGTCAAGCGTTGTCTTATAGAGTGTTCCCACCAAAACGCGACTTGCGCAAATAAATTGGGCTATTCAGGAGTAGTTGGACGCTTGAAAATTTTGAATTTACTCACTTCATTTTCGCGTGAAACTAACTTCACAACAGACGCAAATTCGCATCATGGGACAGGCTTCTGCCAAGCAGCTCCAGTCTTGTGTGTATATTTATAAATACATATATATAGCTCAAATTGAGTAAAGATCGTTTTTTACAATTTACCAGATTTTATCACTCACTTTCTTCCACGCAAGATCCGTTTTATTCCCGTTTCGATAAAAGTAGGATGCATCGTACAGCTCCAGGTATTCACATACACATACATAATTGTCCTCCATTGTTGTTACCGATCTCGACCTCCGTTGCTACACTGTAATCCCAAACAGTTGTACTAGCTCATAACTAATAAGGTCACAACAGTCAAATGTCGTTATGCAGTTGACCAATCTATAAAGTGTTGAGCTCTGTTAAGATTTATGCCACTTTAATTGAATAGGGCTCAATATTTTATAGCTGATTTCTATGGAACGCTCAAAAAGTTTATGAACCATACAGTAGTGCCATGACGTTATTGACGTCATGACGCTCTGGTGGGTGGGTCTTATCTCTCCCTCAGGAAAGTGGAGTCAGCCATCTTGAATTTGCCCTGATGCGGGAAAGTTTTTGCCAGCACGTGTGGATGTGGAACACAGTTTAATTTGTTTTAATTTGTGTTAATTTGTTTGGAATGTGCAATTTTACCCCCCCGCTTCAATCCACCACTATCTTAGGTATTTTCATTAGTCTTATTGCCCTCGTTTTCTTAAGCGCCGTCATATCATCAGCCCTGATTTGGTAAGTAACTCTTAACGTTTTTTAGGGTTCGAGCCCGTAGGGCTAGAAACCTATTGTATTTGTTGGTTTTATTATTAGGGTTTCGAGCACGAAGTGCTGAAAACCTATTGTATTTGTTAGGATTTTTATTAGGGTTCGAGCCCGTAGGGCTAGAAACCTATTGTATTTGTAGGTTTTATTATTATTAGGGTTTCGAGCACGAAGTGCTGAAAACCTATTGTATTTGTAAGGATTTTTATTAGGGTTCGAGCCCGAAGGGCTAGAAACCTATTGTATTTGTAGGTTTTATTAGGGTTCGAGCCCGTAGGGCTAGAAACCTATTGTATTTGTAGGTTTTATTATTATTAGGGTTCGAGCCCGTAGGGCTAGAAACCTATTGTATTTGTTGGTTTTATTATTATTATTATTATTTTTCTCCCCTAAAACTCATACCACAGCCCAAACCGTAAGACCGACAGAGCTGAGACTCGGTCAGATGGTAGTAGTCTTGCTCGCTACTCAGATACACGGAGCCAGCCAAATCGGCCTATAGGTGGCGCTATAGCGAAGAAAAGCGCGTTTTCGCTCGATACTCCTGAACCGTTTGTCGCACACCCAAGTGTCTTATATCAGTGTAATCACTGGCTCTAAACTTAAAAGACGTATCTATCCAATTTCATTTCCGGTATGCTAATTTTTCCGCTAATTTGCATTTTATGCAAAAAAAAAAAAATGAACTAGTCCCTGGATATTTGCACTATCGGTACCAAACCAACGCTGATTAATTCTTTGGAGTGTGAATGGAAATAATTATTAAAAAAATGTTGAAATTTCGATAAACTGTTGCCAGGGTGCGCCAAAACGTCCTAACAGGAAGTAGCCAATTAAGGGAAAATGTAAATAACTCGTAAACGGTTTAAGATATCTTCATGGGGCTGAAAACACAACTATATATGAATAATCCGAGTTCAAATTTTCAAAAACTAGGCGTTCGGGCACTAGGTGGCGCTATAACACAAAAAAACTGTAAAATGCTCATAACAAAGCAACCGTTGGTCCGATTAACATGATACTTGTTTTGATGCGTCTTTAAGTCCTGTACCACAAATCCCTAAAACAATTTTGCTGTTTCGCAAAAAAAAATGGCCGCCATCGGCCAATGAAGTTTGAGCGCTAATTAGACCAGGTTAACAGAAGCCGATCGGAACGACGCTCGCTGGGCTCATTCGACTCATGGTCCTGAAGGTCTGTAAGAAGTAAGAACTCACTCGGCCAGCAGGGGGCGAAACGACTTATTTTTAGTGTGTTATTGACTGTTTATCACGTGACGTTTGATACACACACAAAACATTCATATCAAACGATAGATCTTCTCATTCTGAACAACTTTGCCTCTAGAACCACTTCTCTCAATCGAACGGTTCGGGAGTTATCGGTGGTACGATAAAAACCTACTTCTGCGAACTCGTCCTTGGTTTTTCGCCCAATCGAAACCAAAACCACGCAGATTGATTCTCTGGAGTGTGAATGTAAATAGTTATTGAAAAAAAGTTGAAATTTCCTTTCACGGTCACTTAAGAGCGGCAAAATGTAAAATGGGCGGATCCTATTACATTAAAATGTCCACAACTCAAGAGCGGCTTAACATATCATCACTGGGCTTGGAAATCTTGTGTACAACATCGCTCCGAGGTAAAATTCAAAAGAACGCGGTATTTGTACACTAGGTGGCGCCATAACAGTTAAAATAGCGAAATTTACGCATCTTTTGGAACCAAATCAATTGTGCATCACGTGACATTTGACATTTACGCAAACTATTGATATCATATGATAGCTCTCCTGATTCCGAACAACTTTGCCTCTTGAACGATCGATGTCGATCGCACGGTTAGTGAGTAATCAGTGATGATGTTTAAAACCTACTTTAGCGAACTCGTCAAAGATTTTTCACCCGATCGGAACAAAATCAACGCAGCTGTCTTCTCTTGAGTGTGATTGCGAATAGTTATTGAAAAAAAGATGAAATTTCCTTTCACAGTCTCTTAGGGGAGCCAAATGTGAAATGGGCGGAGCCTATAACATTAAAATGTCCATAACTCATGAACGGCTCAACATATCGTCATGGGGCTTGGAACTCCCATCCAGACCGTCACTCGGAGGTTACTCACAAAACACCGTGGCGTTTGAACACACGGTGGCGCTATAACAGTGAAAATGACAACTTTGGCAAAACCCCTCAGTCGTTAACCTATTTGCAGGCTCACGACTTCGTCTGCGATTGATGGATTGTCATTGCAATTTTTTTAACAGGCAAACCTACCTAAGAGCCATTTGAGCGCTCGAACCCGCTAAATGCTGCTTGCAGCTTTAATTATTATTATTTTTCTCCCCTAAAACTCATACCACAGCCCAAACCGTAAGACCGACAGAGCTGAGACTCGGTCAGATGGTAGTAGTCTTGCTCGCTACTCAGATACACGGAGCCAGCCATGTCGGACTCTAGGTGGCGCTACAGCGATGAAAAGCGCGTTTGTGCTCGATACTCCCAAACCGTTTGTCGCACAACTAAGAAAACCATATCATTGTAATCACTGGCTCTAAACTTAAAAGACGTATCTATCCAATTTCATTTCCGGTATGCTAATTTTTCCGCTAATTTGCATTTTATGCAAAAAAAAAAAAATGAACTAGTCCCTGGATATTTGCACTATCGGTACCAAACCAACGCTGATTAATTCTTTGGAGTGTGAATGGAAATAATTATTAAAAAAATGTTGAAATTTCGATAAACTGTTGCCAGGGTGCGCCAAAACGTCCTAACAGGAAGTAGCCAATTAAGGGAAAATGTAAATAACTCGTAAACGGTTTAAGATATCTTCATGGGGCTGAAAACACAACTATATATGAATAATCCGAGTTCAAATTATCAAAAACTAGGCGTTCGGGCACTAGGTGGCGCTATAACACGAAAAAACTGTAAAATGCTCATAACAAAGCAACCGTTGGTCCGATTAACATGATACTTGTTTTGATGCGTCTTTAAGTCATGTACCACAAATCCCTAAAACGATTTTGCTGTTTCGCAAAATAAAATGGCCGCCATCGGCCAATGAAGTTTGAGCGCTAATTAGACCAGGTTAACGGAAGCCGATCGGAACGACGCTCGCTGGGCTCATTCGACTCATGGTCCTGAAGGTCTGTAAGAAGTAAGAACTCACTCGGCCAGCAGGGGGCGAAACGACTTATTTTTAGTGTGTTATTGACTGTTTATCACGTGACGTTTGATACACACACAAAATATTCATATCAAACGATAGGTCTTCTCATTCTGAACAACTTTGCCTCTAGAACCACTTCTCTCAATCGAACGGTTCGGGAGTTATCGGTGGTACGATAAAAACCTACTTCTGCGAACTCGTCCTTGGTTTTTCGCCCAATCGAAACCAAAACCACGCAGATTGATTCTCTGGAGTGTGAATGTAAATAATTATTGAAAAAAAGTTGAAATTTCCTTTCAGGGTCTCTTAAGAGCGGCAAAATGTAAAATGGGCGGATCCTATTACATTAAAATGTCCACAACTCAAGAACGGCTTAACATATCATCACTGGGCTTGGAAATCTTGTGTACAACATCGCTCCGAGGTAAAATTCAAAAGAACGCGGTATTTGTACACTAGGTGGCGCCATAACAGTTAAAATAGCGAAATTTACGCATCTTTTGGAACCAAATCAATTGTGCATCCCGTGACATTTGACATTTACGCAAACTATTTATATCATATGATAGCTCTTCTGATTCCGAACAACTTTGCCTCTTGAACGATCGATGTCGATCGCACGGTTAGTGAGTAATCAGTGATGATGTTAACAACCTACTTTAGCGAACTAGTCCAAGATTTTTCACCCGATCGGAACCAAATCAATGCAGCTGTCTTCTCTTGAGTGTGATTGCGAATAGTTATTGAAAAAAAGAGGAAATTTCCTTTCACGGTCTCTTAGGGGAGCAAAATGTGAAATGGGCGGAGCCTATAACATTAAAATGTCCATAACTCATGAACGGCTCAACGTATCGTCATGGGGCTTGGAACTCCCATCCAGACCGTCACTCGGAGGTTACTCACAAAACACCGTGGCGTTTGAACACACGGTGGCGCTTTAACAGTGAAAATGACAACTTTGGCAAAACCCCTCAGTCGTTAACCTATTTGCAGGCTCACGACTTCGTCTGCGATTGATGGATTGTCATTGCAATTTTTTTAACAGGCAAACCTACCTAAGAGCCATTTGAGCGCTCGAACCCGCTAAATGCTGCTTGCAGCTTTAATGTTATTTATAATTGCTCACAGAGCAGATTTTTCCCCCTAAAACTGATCCTGCAGCCCAAACCGTAAGGCCTAGAGACTTGATACTTGGTCAGATGGTTGTACTCCTGTTGGCTACTGGGAGACATAAAGACAGCCAAATTGGCCTCTAGGGGGCGCTACAGCGATCACAAACGCGTTTAGGCTCATAACTCCTAAACCGTTTGTCGCACACCCAAGTGTTTGGTATCATTGGAATTGTTGGATAAAGCCGAACAAAATGTATATCTCCGTTTTTATTTGCGCCTGGAAAAGTTTTTCGCTAATTTGCATTTTATGTACCTTACACGTTTTCAAACTAGTCCCTGGTTTTTCGCCCGATCGGAACCAAACCAACGTGGATGAATTCTTTGGAGTGTGAATGTAAATAATTATCAAAAAAAAGTTGAAATTTCGATTCATGGTCCCAAGGGGGCGCAAAAACATCCAACCCGGAAGTAGCCTTTTTACTTTAAATAGCTATAACTAAAGAACTGTATAAGATATACTCATGGGCCTCGGAACATACGTGTAGACCATCACTCCGAAGTCATCTCCAAAAGAACGTGGCGTTTGGACACTAGGTGGCGCTATAACAGCAAAAATTGCTAAATTGATGCGTTTTTCATTGCTTAAACAATTGTCTATCACGTGACATTTGTCATTTACACAAACTATTGATATCATATGATAGGTCTCCTCATTCTGAACAACTTTGCCTCTTGATCCATTGATGTCAATCAAACGGTTCTCGAGTTATCGGTGATGATGTTAAAGACGTACTTTTGCATACTAGTTTAAGGATTTTCAAACAATTTCAAAATGTATACCACAGTTCCATTCTTTGGACACTCAAGGTCAATAATTATCAAAAACATGTCGAGTTTTTTTAGTTGTTTGACCCTAACAGGGTCCTTTAATATATTAACGTGAAACAGGTACGTTAAGGGTCGCTACTCCTTAATAAACAATCCAACTCAATTGTCATTAAGGACTCTTATACATATTTTGACACACAACAAGCATGCAAAATGTGAGGGTCATCGGAAAAGAAATGCCTTCATAAGTCAAAAAGGTGAAATATTATTCATTCAAATATTTTGAAATGTTATGTTGAGTTATTTACTACATATATAAGAATTAATAGAACATTTTAGAGACACTGGGATTGCTTCGTTTGACTTTTGGTTTGATGTGTTATTAATTGAAAGGTGCTATTCCACGTCAATGATAACCAAACAGGTTAGCTTTACCACCGTTTAGCAAGATCTATTTCTCTGAAACAGAACACCATAGAGACATGAGAATTGCCTCATTTTACCCGTCCCTTAGGTATTATCACTTAAACCTGTTTTTGATTGAGTGTGTGAATATGTGTAGTCTTTATTGACAGTTGTTGACCTTTTTTGACCATTTTCTTCGTGTAGGAGAGTGTCATCTGTCGTGTATGTGTAATGGTGTAACTCCCGAGCCTATTAGACGCCTTAGACTGCTCGAACCCGATGATTGCTGCTTGCAGCTATATTTATTATTATTATTATTATTTTTCTCCGGTAAAACTCATACTGCAGCCTAAACCGTAAGGCCGACAGAGCTGAGACTTGGTCAGATGGTAGTAGTCTTGCTCGCTACTCAGATACACGGAACCAGCCAAATCGACCCATAGGTGGCGCTACAGCGATGCCGCACGCGTTAGCCTGCGCAACGCGTAAACCGTTTGTCGCACACCCAAGTGTCTTATATCAGAGTAATCACTGGCTCAAAACTTAAAAAATGTATATCTCCGATTTCATTTCCGGTATGCAAATTTTTTCGCTAATTTGCATTTTATGCATCACCAAAAAAAATGAACTAGTCCCTGGATTTTTGCCCGATCGAAACCAAACCAACGCTGTTGGATTCGTTGGAGTGTGAATGTAAATAGTTATCAAAAAAAAGTTGAATTTTCCATTCACGGTCGCTAGGTGGCGCTAAAACGTCCAAACCGGAAGTGACATATTTAACTAAAACGGCCATAACTCGTGAACTGTTTGAGATATCTTCATGGGGCTTGGAACATATGTGTAGACCCTCAGTCCGGGGTCACAATAAAAAAACTGCGGCGTTTGACCACTAAGTGGCGCTATAATTTGAATGAGCTAGAAAATAGCTATAACTATGCAACCCTTTGCCCGATTGACTTCATATTTTGTATGGTGGGTCTTTGTCTCATTCTACATGAATATCTAAAAGGACATTGGCGTATGTAAAAAAACATGGCCGCCATTGGCCAATGAAGTTTGAGCGCTCATTACACCGGGTTAACTGAGGCCGATCAAAACGACACTCGCTGGGCTTATTCGTCTCGTGGTCCTGAAGGTCTGTAAGAAATGTGAACTCATTTGGCCACCGGGGGGCGAAATAACGTTTTAGGAGTGCTTAAACAATTGTGTATCACGTGACATTTGACATATACCCAAATTTATGGTATCATATGATAGCTCTCCTTATTCTGAGCAACTTTGCCTCTGGAACCACTTCTGTCGATCAAACGGTTCGTGAGTTATTGCTGAGGATATAAAAAACCTACATTCGCGAACTAGTCGTTGGTTTTTCGACCGATCAGAACCAAAACAATGCAGATGACTTGTGTGGAGTGTGAAGGTAAATAATTATCAAAAAAAAGTTGAAATTTTCTTTCATGGTTGCATAGGGACGCCAAAATATAAAAATGGGCGGAGCCTATCACATTAAAATGCCCATAAATCCAGAACGGTTTAACACATCATCATGGGCATCGGATCATATGTGCAGACCATCAATCCAAGGTCACCTTCAAAAGAACATGGCGTTTGGACACTAGGTGGCGCTATAACAGCAAAAATGGCAATATTGATGCGTTTTTCAGTCCTTAAACAATTGTGTATCACGTGACATTTGTAATTTACGCAAACTATTGACATCATATGATAGGTCTTCTCATTCTGAACAACTTTGCCTCTTGATCCATTGATGTCAATCAAACGGTTCCCGAGTTATTGGTGATGATGTTAAAGACGTACTTTTGCATACTAATTTTTGTTTTTTCATGCAATTTCCAAATTTTCACCACAGTACAATTCTCTGGACTCTCTAGATAACTAATTATCAAAGACATGTTGAACTTTTTCATTTGTGTGAGCATAACAGGGTCCTTTATTTTATTAACCTCAAAAGTCTACCTGAAAGCTCGCTACTCCTTAAGAAATAATCCAACTGACTTCTCATTAAGTACTATTATACATCTTATGACACTAAACAAGCATCCAAAATGTGATGCTCATTGGAAGAGGCATGCCTTTCATAACAGTCAAAAAGCGATAAATATCATTCATTTCAATGGCTTTTTTATAGTCAACAGATCACAATGCATGTAGTTCCATGCATTTTCCACTGTAGCGACGTATCGTGCACTGCAGTGTGTATTATCTGTGCATACGTGCGTATGTATTACATATTCTGTGTGTATGTATTTGTTCATTTCACTCGTACCGTAGGTATGAACGGTTTACACCTGTTTTTGCATATGAGTGTTTGCATGCGTGTTCTGTATTACTCTTTGCTGACCATTTCTTTAATTTTTCAGGTTATGGGTAAGTGTCATCCGTTGCGGATTTGTTATGGTGCGTTTCCTGACCGTAGTCAGCGAAAGCAGCCGACCTTAGACCTCTTAGTCTGCTCGAACCCGATGATTGCTGCTTGCAGCTATATTTAGGGTTCGAGCCCGTAGGGCTAGAAACCTATTGTATTTGTAGGTTTTATTATTAGGGTTCGAGCCCGTAGGGCTAGAAACCTATTGTATTTGTAGGTTTTATTATTATTATTATTAGGGTTCGAGCCCGTAGGGCTAGAAACCTATTGTATTTGTAGGTTTTATTATTATTATTATTATTATTATTTTTCTCCCCTAAAACTCATACCACAGCCCAAACCGTAAGACCGACAGAGCTGAGACTCGGTCAGATGGTAGTAGTCTTGCTCGCTACTCAGATACACGGAGCCAGCCATGTCGGACTCTAGGTGGCGCTACAGCGATGAAAAGCGCGTTTGCGCTCGATACTCCCAAACCGTTTGTCGCACAACTAAGAAAACCATATCATTATAATCCTTGGCTCAAGACTTAAGAAACCTATATCTCCGATTTCATTTCCGGTATGCTAATTTTTTCGCTAATTTGCATTTTATGCAACCAAAAAAAAAATGAACTAGTCCCTGGATTTTTGCACTATCGGTACCAAACCAACGCTGATTAATTCTTTGGAGTGTGAATGGAAATAATTATTAAAAAAATGTTGACATTTCGATACACTGTTGCCAGGGTGCGCCAAAACGTCCTAACAGGAAGTAGCCAATTAAGGGAAAATGTAAATAACTCGTAAACGGTTTAAGATATCTTCATGGGGCTGAAAACACAACTATATATGAACAATCCGAGTTCAAATTATCAAAAACTAGGCGTTCGGGCACTAGGTGGCGCTATAACACGAAAAAACTTTAAAATGCTCATAACAAAGCAACCGTTGGTCCGATTAACATGATACTTGTTTTGATGCGTCTTTAAGTCATGTACCAGAAATCCCTAAAACGATTTTGCTGTTTCGCAAAAAAAAATGGCCGCCATCGGCCAATGAAGTTTGAGCGCTAATTAGACCAGGTTAACGGAAGCCGATCGGAACGACGCTCGCTGGGCTCATTTGACTCATGGTCCTGAAGGTCTGTAAGAAGTAAGAACTCACTCGGCCAGCAGGGGGCGAAACAACTTATTTTTAGTGTGTTATTGACTGTTTATCACGTGACGTTTGATACACACACAAAATATTCATATCAAACGATAGATCTTCTCATTCTGAACAACTTTGCCTCTAGAACCACTTCTCTCAATCGAACGGTTCGGGAGTTATCGGTGGTACGATAAAAACCTACTTTTGCGAACTCGTCCTTGGTTTTTCGCCCAATCGAAACCAAAACCACGCAGATTGATTCTCTGGAGTGTGAAAGTAAATAGTTATTGAAAAAAAGTTGACATTTCCTTTCACGGTCTCTTAAGAGCGGCAAAATGTAAAATGGGCGGATCCTATTACATTAAAATGTCCACAACTCAAGAGCGGCTTAACATATCATCACTGGGCTTGGAAATCTTGTGTACAACATCGCTCCGAGGTAAAATTCAAAAGAACGCGGTATTTGTACACTAGGTGGCGCTATAACAGTGAAAATGACAACTTTGCCAAAACCCCTCAGTCGTTAACCTATTTGCAGGCTCACGACTTCGTCTGCAATTGATGGATTGTCATTGCAATTTTTTTAACAGGCAAACCTACCTAAGAGCCATTTGAGCGCTCGAACCCGCTGAATGCTGCTTGCAGCTTTAATTATTATTATTATTATTAGGGTTCGAGCCCGTAGGGCTAGAAACCTATTGTATTTGTTAGTTTTATTCTTATTATTATTCTTCCCTAAAACTGATGCTGCAGCCCAAACCGTAAGGCCGACAGAGCTGAGACTTGGTCAGATGGTAGTAGTCCTTGTCGCTACTCAGATACACGGAACCAGCCAAATCGGCCTATAGGTGGCGCTATAGCGAAGAAAAGCGCGTTTTCGCTCGATACTCCTGAACCGTTTGTCGCACACACAAGTGTCTTATATCAGAGTAATCATTGGCTCAAAACTTAAAAAACGTATATCTCCGATTTCATTTCCGGTATGCAAATTTTTTCGCTAATTTGCATTTTATGCATCAATAAAGAAAATGAACTAGTCCCTGGATTTTTGCCCGATCGAAACCAAACCAACGCTGATGGCTTCTGTGGAGTGTGAATGTAAATAGTTATCAAAAAAAAGTTGAATTTTCCATTCACGGCCGCTAGGTGGCGCTAAAACGTCCAAACCGGAAGTGACATATTTAACAAAAATGGCCATAACTCGTGAACTGTTTGAGATATCTTCATGCGGCTTGGAACATATGTGTAGACCCTCAGTCCGGGGTCACAATAAAAAAACTGCGGCGTTTGACCACTAGGTGGCGCTATAATTTGAATGAGCTAGAAAATAGCTATAACTACGCAACCCTTTGCCCGATTGACTTGATATTTGGTACGGTGGGTCTTTGTCTCATTCTACATGAATATCTAAAAGGACATTGGCGTATGTAAAAAAACATGGCCGCCATTGGCCAATGAAGTTTGAGCGCTCATTACACCGGGTTAACTGAGGCCGATCAAAACGACACTCGCTGGGCTTATTCGTCTCATGGTCCTGAAGGTCTGTAAGAAATGTGAACTCATTTGGCCACCGGGGGGCGAAATAACGTTTTAGGAGTGCTTAAACAATTGTGTATCACGTGACATTTGACATATACCCAAACTAATGGTATCATATGATAGCTCTCCTTATTCTGAGCAACTTTGCCTCTGGAACCACTTCTGTCGATCAAACGGTTCGTGAGTTATTGCTGAGGATATAAAAAACCTACATTCGCGAACTAGTCGTTGGTTTTTCGACCGATCAGAACCAAAACAATGCAGATGACTTGTGTGGAGTGTGAAGGTAAATAATTATCAAAAAAAAGTTGAAATTTTCTTTCATGGTTGCATAGGGGCGCCAAAATAAAAAAATGGGCGGAGCCTATCACATTAAAATGCCCATAAATCCAGAACGGTTTAACACATCATCATGGGCCTCGGAATATATGTGTAGACCATCACTCTGAGGTCACCTACAAAAGAACATGGCGTTTGGACACTAGGTGGCGCTATAACAGCAAAAATGGCAATATTGATGCGTTTTTCAGTCCTTAAACAATTGTGTATCACGTGACATTTGTCATTTACGCAAACTATTGACATCATATGATAGGTCTCCTCATTCTGAACAACTTTGTCTCTTGATCCATTGATGTCAATCAAACGGTTCGCGAGTTATCGGTGATGATGTTAAATACGTACTTTAGCATACAAATTTTAGGTCTTTCAAGCAATTTCAAAATTTCCACCACAGTACAATTCTCTGGACTCTCTGGATAAATAATTATCAAAGACATGTTGAACTTTTTCATTTGCGTGACCATAACAGGGTCCTTTAATATATTAACCTCAAAAGTCCACCTGAAAGCTCGCTACTCCTTGAGAAATAATCCAACTGACTTGTCATTAAGTACTATTATACATATTATAACACTAAACAAGCATTCAAAATGTGAAGGACATCGGAGGAGGCATACCTTCATACCAGTCAAAAAGGTGAAATATCATTAGTTTCAATGGCTTTTTTATAGTCAACAGATCAAAATGCATGTAGTTCCATGAACTGTCCACGGTAGCGTCTTATCGTGCACTGCAATGTGTTTTTATGGATATTAGGTCTCTCTGTTTCATAAGAGTGTGAATGTACTTTATAGTTTTGTCTGTCGTGTGTGTGTGATTGAGACTGTGCGTGTGTGTGGAATTAAATATGTCTCACAGGACGACAGTGATAGAATTTAAATGTAATAAACGTTAAACGTTGGTCCTTATTTATACATTTATAAATATAGCACATGTCTGGCTGGTTTTATGATGCAGTGTTGATATGTATATATACAACACCAATTTATTATGTACACTAGTTTAATTGCATGTAATATGAATATGTTGAAGATCTTGATATTAATCATTTATATGTGTTATGTCATATTTGTCTGTTGTTGTGGAGTACAGAATGAAATGAGACCCACAGTTTATAACTTACAGATGACATTAAAAAGACCATCACAGTTAATTGCAGTCTGAGTTTTTTGTCTATGAATCTGTCTCATCTTGCCATCTGAACATTTTATATTTTATTTAAAATAAAATGTACAAGGATAACTAAACATGCTTTATTTCACCTAATGAACTAATATGCATTCCACTAGATGGCGCCAAATGAGAAGTTTTAAAACACAGCGTTTAAATTTGCTTTGAAATTTCGATTCATGGTCTCATGGAGGCGCAAAAACATCCAACACGGAAGTAGCATTTTTAAATGAAATAGCCACAACTCGAGAACTATTTGAGATATGTTTGTGGGGCTTGGAAATATGTGTAGAACATAACTCTGAGATCATGAACAAAAGAACGTGGCGTTTGGTCACTAGGTGGCGCTATAACAGTAAAAATGGCAAAATTGAAAAAAGTCTTTTGGTTGTCTAAAATTGTACCTCAAAGCTGTTTAACAGATAATCCAACTGACTTGGCATTGAGTACTATTATACATATTATTACACTAAGCAAGCATGCAAAATGTGACGCTCATCGGAAGAGGTACGCCTTCATAACAGTCAAAAAGATGAAATATCACTCATATAAATGGCTTATTCAAACACGTCTATCATAACCACAAGATGGCAGTAGAGGACCGTTTGTATCACGTCACGTTTAACTTTTACAAAGTATTGATATCTTATGAACGCTCCCGTAATTCTGAACAACTTTACTCTTAAGAATAACAGTTGTGTTATCAGTGATTGTTAAAAAAATGTCTGAACTGCTTACATTATTCATTATCAAAAATGTGTTGAACATAACATTTGTATTACAGGGTCTTTTATAAAATTATATGACTGTGAGAATCTGGATTTCGTCCTGTTCCCCACAAATACTGCATCTGTGTTTATTCCAATATTCATCATATGTATTCATTCCTTTATCTTATTATTCTCTATTCTCTAGTTATTATCTCCTATTCATAATATTTGCTCCTTACTTTCTTGTTGTTTAACCTCGCTAAATTAGTATCATGTCTTATGCTGTCTTATGTTGATATAAGAATCTGTTGTTCTCCATCTCAAGGTTCCTAATAATGTCAAGGGACAATTGTTTTGTTATTGTAATATTAAATATGTAATCATATCTGATTGATCAGGAGGAATAAGACTAAACATAAAGTCTGGTGATTTTCCACTCCTTCAGTGGTTTTATATGACGCCCCTGATGGAAGCTATAAGTATTAGTCCTTAATACAATAAACTTTGGACTCTGATTGAACAAGCACTTGTGTCTGTGTCAAACTTTGTCTCCTGGATCCAGAAACTCTGTGTGTTCCGTCGACTAGACTCTTCAACCGTAGAATTTTATTTAGACAAGGGGACGTGAGAAGTTTACATTCTTTCAATGACCAAGTGTACCTGAACGCCTTTTACTCTGTAACGAATGCTCCGATCGACTTGATATTAAGGACAAATATACATCTGATGATATTAAACAAGCATGTATTTGATTGGATAATGGATGCATTCGTACCAGTAAGAAATGTAAAAAATACTGTCATCATTCACTCACTCTGTTTACATGACGTTTTATTTTATTATTTTGTAATTGTTAGTCTATTGTGGCAGATTAAAGACAAACACATGTTACATAATTAAAGATGGAAAAAGTAAGACTTGCTCTTTTAGACGAAGACATTGCTGGTGCTGTCTGTTTGGAGATCCATGAGATGTCTTCTGAAATGTGCAGCTCGAGAATTTGATGCTGTTGTCTATCCGCCATTGAGCTGTCAATGGTTAATGGTTGGTGTCAGTATAAGTTAGTTTGAAATCCACTGGAATCTCTTCACATTATCGACAAAATAAATCTGTTAACCTTATTCTCCTTAATGGAAAGCTATTTTGCATCATTTTGGGTTTTGACGACCACTTAATTTTTGAACAAGTCCTAAAAAGCAAACGACTGCAGAAATAGTATTTTGAGTCACCATTCCTATAGTTTTCCAAAAGAGAAGTAAAGTATTTCACGGTTGTAAAGTGACACCAAAATGTTGGAAGTGGGCAGAGGGACTTTTACTTAAATGGCTATAACTGTTTCGAAGTAGGTAAGTAGATTATATATGCCTTTATATCATATGATGATATGACTTAAAACCAGCATGGTAAATGTGGTAAAGATTGGGCAAACAGTGCTTTAATAAAATATAAGAAGGTGAAAAAATACCTTTATTTCTATATATATTGACAAAAACTTTCATTTTTTACCCCTAGATGGCAGTATGGGACAACATATTGGCATTTTCTAGTTATTTGTAGGATTTTCCTTTCAAACGTATCCTCAGGATTTTTTAAATCATGAATATGTTTATATCATTTGTTAGATGTAGTTATGCTGAACAACTTTTCTTCAAGAACAACTGCTGTAAATCAAATAATTTATTGCATTTTGAAAGAACAAAACATTTTCAAGAAATAGTGCATTTAATCATCTGAAGCTTCCACATGTAGATAAAAGTTATATTATTTAATTTTCAAGTTTTTTCATTTCAAGTTTTTAATGTTTTACAAACTTTAAAAATTGGCATTTAGCAAAAATTGGAATGTTTTGTTAGGTAACAAAAAATTACCTTGATGCCATAAGGAGGTATGTGGCTGGGCTGGTTGAAATTTTAGTAATATTTTAATCTGCTTGTATGCATGTACTCCACTTGATGAAAAACATGCTTATTTTTTTACAATCTGCAATTTTAGATAAGTGAAACAAAATAAAAAGGCTCTTTTGTCAATTTATTTATTCATTAATTAATTTTCAATGTATAAAAAAATGTAACCCATGGAAACCAAAATATAACAGCACAAGCTGAGCAGAATCATGAGGAAAGCAGGAAAGATCTGATGATTGAATAATGCAAAGTTTGACTCGAAGTAGATCTAGGATCAAGGGCAGACCTGATGGAGATCATAGGCAGGGTAGGATGAAACCATGGGCCTGTCTGACATAGGTTAAGTTGTCAACAGTGTGGATTCAAATGTAGATGTTGACTAATTACACTTGGATCTAGGTAAGACCACCTCGTCCTGGATGAGAACAGTAGCAATGGAGACAAGTTCGGACTGTCCTAAACCAGCAGAGATAAAGATGCCTTGGAATTGGTCTGAACCAGTGGACATATGCATCTTAAATATAATCCAGTTCATCACATAACAATAATTCAGTGGGCAACCTATGGCAGAATTTTCGGTCACAGCAGTGTGGCCTTTGCTGCAGTCCTTGCAGAATAATGGCTTCTATATATGCTGTATCACAGACACTACTGACAGTTCATGCATGTGCTCAGATTTCACAACGTGCTTGGGATCTGGGATGAAATTGGCCCCTCACAAACAATCAGGTGATTTTGTACAGTGTCCAGGCTCTGACTCTGCAGTGGGCTGTGACTGATTTTCTGTAGGTATCACTGAAGGCAGACTGGGTTCTGGGTTGGAAGTGGGGCTGGTATTTTCCTTGTCACTGATGCAGACAGTATCATGATCATTAATATAATTGTTGCGCATAAAAATCTCATAAGATGAGCAGTTTGTACAGTTTGGTCAGGATACAAGAAGACAGATAGATTGATTAAATGAACAATCGAGACAGTAACAGTACTGCATAAAGAATTTCCTCTCTCCTAAAAATAAGTCCAATGCTCTCAGTAATTAGACTGCTCTTCCTTGACTTTTGTAGAATATGGCGATATCCACTGGTCATGAAGTTGAGTCCAATGGAATGTTGTTGTAACAGTCCAAGATGATGTTGGTGATGTAACAATAAGTTCAATGTTCTCTGTTGTCAAAGAGCTCTTCCTTGATTTTTGTAGAAAATGGCGATATCCAATGTACATGGAGTTGAGTAAAATGGAATGTTGTTGTGACAGTCCAAGATGATGTTGGTGATGTAACAATAAGTTCAATGTTCTCTGCAGTGAAAATGCTGTTCTTTGATTTTCATAGAAAATGGCGATGTCTACTGAACATGGAGTTCAGTGCATTTGAAAGTTGTTGTAACAGTCCAACATGAGGATTGTGATGTAACAATAAGTCAAATGTTCTCTGTTGTCAAAGAGCTCTTCCTTGATTTTTGTAGAAAATGGCGATATCCACTGGTCATGGAGTTGAGTCCATTGGAATGCTGTTGTAACAGTCCAAGATGATGTTGGTGATGTAACAATAAGTTCAATGTTCTCTGTAGTGAAAATGCTGTTCTTTAATTTTTATAGAAAATGGCGATGTCTACTGAACATGGAGTTCAGTGCAACAGAATGTTGTTGTAACAGTCCAACATAAGGATTGCGATGTAACAATAAGTCAAATGTTCTCTGTTGTCAAAGAGCTCTTCTTGATTTTTGTAGAAAATGCGATGTCCAATGTACATGGAGTTGAGTAAAATGGAATGTTGTTGTAACAGTCCAAGATGATGTTGGTGATGTAACAATAAGTTCAATGTTCACTGTAGTGAAAATGCTGTTCTTTGATTTTTATAGAAAATGGCGATGTCTACTGAACATGGAGTTCAGTGCAACTGAATGTTGTTGTAACAGTAAAAGATGATGACTTTGATTTAACAATAAGTCCAATGTTCTATGTTGTCAAAATGCTGTTCCTTGATTTCAGTAGAAAAGGGGAATGTCAAAAGTTCATGGAGAAGATGATGTGGTCATCAAAGCAGCATAAGACATCAGGGGTATCTGTAGATAATGAGATTTTGATTGTAATAATATTTTTTACAATTTAAAGCCTACTATACAATAGGAATGTTACATAAATAAACGGTCAATATAAGCAAAATGTTTTATATTCAAACATCATATATTTGTACCACAAACATGTTATAGCGTTAAATGGTTAATTTAATAAAGCCATGGCTGAAAGACAAAAGATAAAAAAATCTTACCTGTTTATCACTACTTGAAGTGTTGTAATATAGATGAGAATAAAGCCGTTAAGGTTGACCATGATTTTTCAAAGTTCATATTTCTCCCTTTCTTTCTTCTCCCTCCTTTTTCCTTAATATATCTTCATTTTACTGTTGTAATTCTACATACCCATTTTTGATATGTACATGGCATTAAAGAGACATTTTGAAAAGAATAAATGAAATAAAGAAACAGACATGATACTTGAATGAATGAAAGAATGAATGATTGATCAAATGAAAAAAAAAATCTTTGAATAATGAACATGAAAGAAAAACAGTTCAATGAAAGGTAATTGAAACTTTCAGTAGGTGTTAAGGCCATTGAATCAACTGTATTATTTTATGTTTACAAAATAAAAACATTAAGATAGGAAAAATCTACATGGCCTAACACCCACTAATCATAGAAGCAATTAAAATGCCCAATGCTGCATTCACATGCTACCGGAAATGGTTTACAAATTCGTCTTAACGGCAAGTTTGGCCAATTGTTGCTTAGCAACAACCAACACCAAGAGACTGCAATCACCCAAATGCTTATGATAAAATGAGAAAGGAGCACAGCTTGTGCTATCCCTGCGGTTTTACACACAAAATGTGATCGACCCCTTACTTCTTAAAGTCCCTGTGAACCAAAAGTAGAGTTTGATTTCTACTTTGGTATTCTGGTGTAGTTCTGAGTAACACAAAAATTAAAATGGAAAAAAAAACAGCCCACACACCCAGTGTTTTTCAGTGTGAATTGATTAGATTTTAAACAACAGGCATTGCATCTTGAAATGAACAGGTAGCAGACTGACAGCTGAAGGTGAGGAGTTAACAGATGCTCTGCCCAAGCTGTTTAACCAAACTCATCTGAGATGGATAGCCACTACGTTTTAACTGAAGATTATGAGGGCACAAAAATTATAAAAAGAAAATGACGAACTCTGATAAGGTACTCGAAGTAGATCTAGGATCAAGGGCAGACCTGATGGAGATCAGAGGCAGGGTAGGATGAAACCATGGGCCTGTCTGACATAGGTTAAGTTGTCAACAGTGTGGATTCAAATGTAGATGTTGACTAATTACACTTGGATCTAGGTAAGACCACCTCGTCCTGGATGAGAACAGTAGCAATGGAGACAAGTTCGGACTGTCCTAAACCAGCAGAGATAAAGATGCCTTGGAACTGCTCTGAACCAGTGGACAAATGCATCTTAAATATAATCCAGTTCATCACATAACAATAATTCAGTGGGCAACCTATGGCAGAATTTTCGGTCACAGCAGTGTGGCCTTTGCTGCAGTCCTTGCAGAAGAATGGCTTCTATATATGCTGTATCACAGACACTACTGACAGTTCATGCATGTGCTCAGATTTCACAATGTGCTTGGGATCTGGGATGAAATTGGCCCCTCACAAACAGTCAGGCGATTTTGTACAGTGTCCAGGCTCTGACTCTGCAGTGGGCTGTGACTGATTTTCTGTAGGTATCACTGAAGGCAGACTGGGTTCTGGGTTGGAAGTGGGGCTTGTATTTTCCTTGTCACTGATGCAGACAGTATCATGATCATTAATATAATTGTTGTGCATAAAAATCTCATAAGATGAGCAGTTTGTACAGTTTGGTCAGGATACAAGAAGACAGATAGATTGATTAAATGAACAATCGAGGCAGTAACAGTACTGCATAAAGAATTTCCTCTCTCCTAAAAATAAGTCCAATGCTCTCAGTAATTAGACTGCTCTTCATTGACTTTTGTAGAATATGGCGATATCCACTGGTCATGAAGTTGAGTCCAATGGAATGTTGTTGTAACAGTCCAAGATGATGATGTAACAATAAGTCCATTGTTCTCTGCAGTGAAAATGCTGTTCTTTGATTTTCATAGAAAATGGCGATGTCTACTGAACATGGAGTTCAGTGCATTTGAAAGTTGTTGTAACAGTCCAACATGAGGATTGTGATGTAACAATAAGTCAAATGTTCTCTGTTGTCAAAGAGCTCTTCCTTGATTTTTGTAGAAAATGCGATGTCCAATGTACATGGAGTTGAGTAAAATGGAATGTTGTTGTAACAGTCCAAGATGATGTTGGTGATGTAACAATAAGTTCAATGTTCTCTGTTGTCAAAGAGCTCTTCCTTGATTTTTGTAGAAAATGCGATGTCCAATGTACATGGAGTTGAGTAAAATGGAATGCTGTTGTAACAGTCCTAGATGACATTGGTGATGTAACAATAAGTTCAATGTTCACTGTAGTGAAAATGCTGTTCTTTAATTTTTATAGAAAATGGCGATGTCTACTGAACATGGAGTTCAGTGCAACTGAATGTTGTTGTAACAGTCCAACATGAGGATTGTGATGTAACAATAAGTCAAATGCTCTCTGTTGTCAAAGAGCTCTTCCTTGATTTTTGTAGAAAATGGCGATATCCACTGGTCATGGAGTTGAGTCCATAGGAATGCTGTTGTAACAGTCCAAGATGATGTTGGTGATGTAACAATAAGTTCAATGTTCACTGTAGTGAAAATGCTGTTCTTTGATTTTTATAGAAAATGGCGATGTCTACTGAACATGGAGTTCAGTGCAACTGAATGTTGTTGTAACAGTAAAAGATGATGACTTTGATTTAACAATAAGTCCAATGTTCTCTGTTGTCAAAATGCTGTTCCTTGATTTCAGTAGAAAAGAGGAATGTCAAAAGTTCATGGAGAAGATCATGTGGTCATCAAAGCAGCATAAGACATCAGGGGTATCTGTAGATAATGAGATTTTGATTGGAATAATATTTTTTACAATTTAAAGCCTACTATACAATAGGAATGTTACAGTAATAAACGGTCAATATAAGCAAAATGTTTTATATTCAAACATCATATATTTGTACCACAAACATGTTATAGCGTTAAATGGTTAATTTAATAAAGGCATGGCTTAAAGACAAAAGATACAAAATCTTACCTGTTTATCACTACTTGAAGTGTTGTAATATAGATGAGATGAAAGCCATAAAGATTGACCATGATTTTTCAAAGTTCATATTTCTCCCTTTCTTTCTTCTCCCTCCTTTTTCCTTAATATATCTTCATTTTACTGTTGTAATTCTACATACCCATTTTTGATATGTACATGGCATTAAAGAGACATTTTGAAAAGAATAAATGAAATAAAGAAACAGACATGATACTTGAATGAATGAATGAATGAAGGATAAAATGAAATATAATAATCATTGTATAATGAACCAGAAAGAAAAACAGTTCAATGAAAGGTAATAAAAAATATCAATAGGTGTTAAGGCCATTGAATCAACTGTATTATTTTATGTTTACAAAATAAAAACATTAAGATAGGAAAAATCTACATGGCCTAACACCCACTAATCATAGAAACAATTAAAATGCCCAATGCTGCCTTCACATGCTACCGGAAATGGTTTACAAATTCGTCTTAACGGCAAGTTTGGGCAATTGTTGCTTAGCAACAACCAACACCAAGAGAGTGCAATCACCCAAATGCTTATGATAAAATGAGAAAGGAGCACAGCTTGTGCTATCCCTGCGGTTTTACACACAAAATGTGATCGACCCCTTACTTCTTAAAGTCCCTGTGAACCAAAAGTAGAGTTTGATTTTACTTTGGTATTCTGGTGTAGTTCAGAGTAACACAAAAATTAAAATGGAAAAAAAACAACAGCCCACACACCCAGTGTTTTTCAGTGTGAATTGGTTAGATTTTTAAAAACAGGCATTGCATCTTGAAAAAGAACTGGTAGCAGACTGACAGCTGAAGGTGAGGAGTTAACAGATGCTCTGCCCAAGCTGTTTAACCAAACTCATCTGAGATGGATAGCCACTTGATTTTAACCGAAGATTATGAGGGCACAAAAATTATAAAAAGAAAATGACCAACTCTGATAAGGTATTTATAATACATAATGGATTTTTTTTTACAAAAGTAGCATTTGCAATTTTTACTTTCACTGGGACTGTAAGATTTACCTTTGTTCATATGTTTTGTTTTTCCAGAAAAATAGAAATTTCAGTAGAAGGCAGTGTGATTTCTTTAGAAAATCTATTTGATCAATATTTTGTTTTTAGAAATATTCAATAAATAAATAAATAAATAAATAAATAAATAAATAAATAAATAAATAAATAAATAAATAAATAAATAAATAAATAAATAAATAAATAAATAAACAGGCAAATAAATAAATAAAAAAGCTCATATTTACCACAATTCCGATAGCATGTGAAGGCAGCAGAAAATCCCACAGGGGCCGTCCACCTTTTATCCTGTACCCCTGTATCCCCCTCCCCCCCATCATGTTGGACGATCACAATAACCATTTCCATGTTGTGAACAGAAGTCTGCATGCATGATAACACTTTCTGTTTTATCTAAATCGCTTTTTTCAATTTTTTATGTTATGTTCCTCAACTTCATTGGTTGCATAAATGTGTACTTTAAGTACTATCACCTGTTTCACATTGTTTATGAATAAAAACATTTTCTTAAAGCACTGCTTCATCTTTTTGTGTACCCTTACACGATTTCATAATTCTGCAAAGATTTTGTCTTCTGGCACATTAAAATAGCCACTTCAGCACAATGCAGTCATGATAACTGAAGTATGTCGGCATTATGTCAACCTTTATTTTATCCAACTCAATATCTTTTATATAAACATGATCAATCAATGTGCCACTTTCAGTTGTTACACTTTCAACTACTTGTTTGAAACCAAAATCCTGCATGACATCACAAATAGTGGATTTACTCAGAAGGTTTTCATTGAAATCTCCAAGAATTATTTTGCCACCTGGTAAACTGTTCATCTGAATAATTAATTTAACCAAGTTCTCTCTAAACAATGGCATGTTATAAGATGATGGTCTGTAAACAACTGCAACATTTGTGTTTAAATGTTCAATCTTGCATGTTAGGCATTCCATGTTAAAACATGACACATCAAGTAGAGCAGCTTTTACATTCTCTCTGTAATATATACCAACACCACCATGATCTTGCTCTTTCAGTTTAGCAAAGACATCCTGACTTGTGTCATATGAAACACTTCGTGGTTTGTCATGGAAATGGTATCCACTAAGTCTGACATCATTCTCAAAACAGTTTGGTTTTAGCCATGTTTCTGTTACACAAATCATATCTGCTTGAAAATATCTCTGATCTTGTCTTATATCTAAGATATGTGGAATGAGTCCTTGCACATTGTGTAACATCATTTGAAATTTGACACTTTCTCTTGTTTCACATGGATCAATGAATTTAGGCATACTCTGTAATGATTGCTCAATGTCATCTTTAGAATAAATTACTTTTTCTTTGAAATCTTCTATGATCAGTCCATCAAGAGAAGTCACACGACTTAAAGCAACATACGCTTGTCCTGGAGCAAATATCTTTTTCAATGACACAACAGCTTTCTTCACAGTCAGACCTTGTACTTTATGAACTGTTGAAGCCCACGCTAGTCGAAGCGGATACTGTCGTCTGACACCCATACTTGACACTTTGTCTTCTTCAGGTTCTATTTGTGTACTTTTCTCCAGACCAGGTTTTAAACATGGAATTTTACTTCGAGCTTCTTTTCCAACTCTCTCATCATCAAACTCGATATATATTTTAGATGGAAATGTTTCATCATCATTATAACAGAATTCTTTTACTGTCCCAAAAACTCCATTCACAAGACCGTCAGAAACATTGATATTTTTCTGCAGCATCACTCGTGCATCAACAGCTAACTCAAGAGATTTCTCCAAACAACTGTTATGAACTCTTGAATGAAACCCGTCTTTTCTTTCCATCCGGCCAGTTTTAGCATTTCTCTCAAAGTCTTGTGCATTTATAGTAACTGTGTCAGAGCACAACTTACACAACATCTTTATATTATGTTCATCAACTTCACTGTTAGTTGCATAAATGTGGATATCTGTGCTATCATCTCCTTCACCAGTTTCACATTGTTTAAGCACTGATACATCTTGTTCAAGCATTGGTTCTCCTTTCTTATGAACCCTTAAACGATTTAAAAGTTCTGCAAAGTGTTTGTCCTTCTGTCTCATAATATCTGTAAGCTCAACGAAACTGAAGTTAGTTTCCCAAAGATTCACACTGTTCATTGGTTCAGTGTAAAGTGGTTTTCCTTTGACAGGTGACAGCTGATAAAAATCTCCAACAGCGATGACACAGACTTTTCCAAATGCAGAATAATCTGACAAACCTGTTTGTTTAATTTGTCTCAATCTTCCATGAATATATGCAAGAAGTTTATGATCAACCATTGAAATTTCATCGATTATTAATAGTTGCAGTTTTCCCAATTTCGCTCTTAAAGAATTAATTTTTTCATCTCCAAGTGGTACGTATGGCAGTGAAGCATTTGTTCCGATAGAGAAAGTGCTGTGGATTGTAGCAGCGTTTATATTATAAGCAGCAACACCAGTGGGCGCTGTTAACAGCACGTGTGTCTCATCTGGATTCTCTGACAGCTTTGACAGGATGCGACTGCTTTCATACTGGATTGCTTTAATCAGTACAGACTTTCCCACGCCTCCTGGACCAGATATGAACAAGTGAAATGGATCTGGGTTCTCACCTTGTACTTTTGCTAAACACCATTCACGTACTTTGTAAAAGATTTGCGACTGCTTTTGATTCAAAGAACGCAGCAAAGCCATAGCATCTTGTTTTGTCATAGCAGATGGATTGTTTTCTATTCTGGAAACACCTGCGTTTGGTAATAGATCAGGTATGACATCATCACCTTCCTCTGCTTCTATTTGTTGTTTATTCTCCAGACATTCTAAGCGCTCAAGTTCAGCTTCTGGACAGATTTCAGCCCAAGCATCTTCCATTGGTCCATGTTTTTCTAAAGCATCTTGAGCTCTTTGTATCGTGTCTGCTTCTTTTTCATATTTTGCCATGTTTGTGTCCACAATACTTTTTACTGAATCAAGCGTCTCAAACATTGTCACATAGCCGGTCTCATAAAAATCTTGATGTGAAGTAAAATTAAGTGGTTTCAACTGACTTTGCATAAAATGAGGCAAGAACAATTCTAAAATGCTTTGAAAATAATTTTCTGGATTTTTTGTAGGCGAGAAACGAGCATATCGTACAACTGCGCAGTCTGTGCGAGTTCTTTTTCTCACAAAGCCCATGTCATTTTCCAGCGTTACTCTGTTTGAACAAGAGATTTCAGATTTACTCAAAACTCTGTATTGTGATGCAAAGCTTGCTAAACACATTTCATTAAATTCTTCAGTTTTTGGACGAGCTCTGTATCTGTCTGTGATGCTTTTCATCCATATGTTATCATCATCATTGTCTGCACATTCAGCATTTTTCTGTATGATGTTTAATGGTAAACTCATTTTCACTGTATTGGGACCAGTTGGAATAAAAACAACTTTTCTTGACGCCTCTTTTAGTCTCATGTTAGTCAATCGATAGACACTCTCTTGAGCTGACACCTCTCGATTATGTAAAAACACACTTCCAAGTTTTCTTAAAGCCTGTTTTGCATCCATATTGCCCTGATTGTGAGCTTCTTTTTGAGCGTTAGCCAGCAGCAATCCCATTTCTCTCTCTGCTTTAGAAATGTATGAAACAATATACACAATACAACTGTATGCGTCGATCACGAACTGTATGTCCATATTTGCATTCCAGCACCGTAAAAGATCTGGATTATACTGATTCACCCACACGTCACTTGGTTTTCTTTTTAAAACAACATTTGTTTTCTTTGTCATTTTGCTATAAGCAGCTTCAAAGATCTGTTGATTTATACCAATGGATGCAAACAAAGAGTCGACTGAGTCAAATACAGCATCAGTGTTCAACAAACATTCTTTAACTTGTTTCATTACAGCTTCAGCAAAGTCTTGTGGTATTTGATTAGAGTCATTAGACTTTTGGCCTTCGTTTTCTTGTTCATCACTTCCTTTTTTATCCTTGTCAGTCTTACTGCTTCTTGTGATGAAAGTGTTTTTGCTTGGTGGGCGTGGAAAGTTAAATCGACATGTCGTACCTTTCTTTTTACATGTTTTTGCGTGTCTTTTGCTGTGTTGTTGGACACTGCTTACAATTTCATGCGTTTCCTCTTGTTCAGATGGCATTTCACAAGTGACATACTTATCAACAAATGCAACAACATCTTTATCATCATCTCTATCAACCTGAGGGGCATTTTCAACCCAAAACAGACAGTGTGTATGAGGTGATCCACGTTGTTGAAATTCGATTCGATAGAAATAATCAATTACTTTTCCGATTGGTTGAGCTGGTGACATAATCACATCTTTCAGAAAGCAGTGAAATCTATGATCAAACATACGAGCAGCAGTTACTGGGTTACGTTTAAGCATTCCACATCTCTCAGACCAGTCCAGTTCATCCAGAGGTTTATCACATCTTTCTTGTGTTACAATAGTTTGCATTAGCTCTGTCCATCGCAAGTCTGCTGAAGAGAACGAACAAAACCAGGTGGGTATTCCTAACTGTCTCACCATTGCAAACAAGTCTTTCTGAACCGCTTGCCAAAAAACAGGACTGCCTCTAATGGGCTTTAAGAATTTGTACCCCTGATCAAAATTCAAAATCTTTTGCAGTGATTCTTTATTTGTCAAAGTCTCTGAAGTGATTTTTCTTTTGTTGCCTGTGTTATAGCCTTTCCTTAAAGCAATAGATACATTTGAAATGACTTGATTCAGCTCAGACAAATATTGTCCATAAAATATGTAGTCAAGGTTTTGAGCAAAACGTCCGTCTGCGTTTAGGATTTTATTATTCAGATACCTTGAGAGTGTTAATTTTTCAGGTCGTGAGTCATGAAACGTTCCTGAGCCTTTTGGAAACAGAACTGGAAAACATTTGGCTTCATTAGTTTCATCCATTAACATTCTCACTGGATTATTGCCCTCTGCTGGCGCAACAGCCATAATGCTTTCAAACTGCTGGTCGAGGAATTCTTGTGCGATGTCCACTGGTTGCAAACAGCTATCCATGAATAAACCATGCTGTTGTCTATCATGCAGCGTGTCGTCCTCAGTGATCTCATTGTCATGATTCTCAGTATTGTTCTCTTCATCAGCACACACATCTAAATCATGTTGATTATGATCAGTTTTATCAATCATTTCCTCTTCTGTCTTATTCAGAGGATTAATCCAACTTTCATTAAAGTCCACATCTAAATACCACTTGTTATGTTCTTTTAAGTATGCCAGTGCTGCTTTAATGTTTTCTGTATGTACATATTTATACTCATAATGCCCTTTATATGTCAATTTTCTTTTAAGTTTGACTCGAATCATCAAATCATCATTTTCTGATCTTGGTAACACATTCACAACATCTGTAACATTAGATGGAACACAAGTCACTGGTCCATGAACACCATTCTGTCCTCCACGTGGTAAAGCCAGCATCTTCATGAATGGAATGTGCTTTGCTATTAGATGTTGCTCAAGAGAATTTAAACAGCTCAGTTCAGCAGGAATAGGATCCAGAACAAGATTATTTGCTACACTTTCAGCAGGCATTTTACCATCAGAAATCTTCCTATCACATGTGTGACAAATCCACAGAGATGCAGCAGGGCTGTTTTTATAAACACAGTCTTCAGTACAATCTTCACAACACTTATGTAGATAATTCATTGTTACACATTTTTCTGCAATATTTCCAGCATGGGCTGATTTTTTTAAGTATGTATTGATTTTGCAATGTTTGACCTGCATTTTAAAGCAACAGCGGTGGCATACTGAACAAACATATTCAGGACCTGTAGATATTTTTTCTTTAAACTGTTCAATCACACAGTCAATCTCTTTTCTTTTTATGTTTGCATTTTTATATTTCTGAATGTTATAGTCAATTACCATATTTCTGTGTATCTCATTCTGACTGTATTTGTCAACACTCTTCTTTTTCACAATGTCTCTGTGTTCTGGATTGGTTGTATACATCTGTAAACTATATTGTTTCAGAGAGTCACGATGCTCCTCGTTTGATTTGTATTTATCTATACTGTATTTTTTTACTTGTTCTTGATGCTCTTGATTTTGCTTATATTTTTTAGTGCTAGATTTAATCAGTTTGTCTTTGTAAGTTTCATCCTCATGATATCTTTTGTTAACATTGTCTTTAATCCTCTGTTTTAGGTCATCATTAGTGCTGTAATGGACTTTCTGTCTGTGAAGCCTACGTTGATGTGATTTAGGTTTCAATGATGCATTGAACTCTGAACCTTCACATGATGATTTACAAATGCAAGCACAATTACCATCTTTCTCCTTTACACACACGACAACTTCATAATGACAGTTATTAACATGTTTCAGGTAAATCCCACTGTATTGGCAGCCATGTCTGTTCGATAAAACATTTGAGGATGAATATTTAAGCCATTTGTCTTGACTGTATGTAACTATGTCAACACCAATTAAATCACTGGTAGCCTGAATCTCAAGTTCTGTTGCCCAAACACCCAGATACTTCATTCTTGATGTAGAAATATAATCTGCTACAGAGCTGTTTCCTTCTCTAAGACACTGGATGTACTTTGATTGATTTTGCAGAATGTGTGTAACAACAGCACGTCTCACTTTTCTATGTTCTTGTTCACTTCCACTTACAGCATATGATACAGAACGAAAAAAGCAGTTCCCATCAGCTTCAATACTTTGGGTTTCACACGGCTCAGCCATTTCCAAAATCTCTTTGGCATTGTTTTGTTCCCTTTCAATGTGTACAATGTTCAACTTCAAGCAAATATTTCTTTGTTGCTGCACTGTTAACGGACTAAACTGAAAAGAGTCATTGACAGTTTGTGAGATAAATTCAACATCAGCTGTATTTTCATAAGTGGACTCCAGACAAAGTACTACAGGTGTCTTTACAGCAAACGTTTCATTTACAGAGACTTTCTCTGTGCTTGTGACATCAATCAAACACTGATCGCAGCGAACATCAACTTCCATTTCAGTTTGTACCTCTTGTTCAGCTTCAGCATTTGTCTCGACTACTGGACTGTACACAGAGACAGAAGGCACGTCACTCAAGTTTCCATTTACCCCAGTTACTTCAAAGGGAGTACCGTCAGCTTCCAGTGATGCTCCAAGTTTATTGAAATGTGTGCACAGAGACCTGATGTCACGATGGAAAACCACTACACTCTTACCCTCACATGCAAGTGTGCCATCAGAATTCCTTGAGTGTGGATCAAACACTGCATACCAGGAGCCTTGTCTGACTGCTGCACATATGTTATGCTGTATATTCACCAAACACGCATCAAAACTCTGAAATGCTCGAGTCACTGCTTTATCTAAAGACATGTAAACATCACGCAGAAATTTGTCATACTTGTGAACACCAAAGACGCCAGAAATGGTTGTACCATAGTTTATTGAAAAAGGACAATCATTCAGTGTATGTGTTTTAGGCAGTTCCTCAACATATACGTATCCATTGATGTCATCACTGATGTTTCCTGCACGGTTCATATCTGAATAAAACTGGTCACCATGCGTTAAAACAGAATTAATATCACTGGTGCTCCACTGCAACACATTTTTCATTTTACACATCAGAATTGCAGTTAAACTGTTAACACCACATTGCTTGCCATAATTGACAAAACGAGCATCTCCTTGATGGAAAGAACCTGTAATATAGGGTTTCTGTGGACACACATCAAGAACAGCATTCATGGTCATTTTAGAATGTTTCTGTGACTTTGGTTCAGACGTTTGAACAGGCTTTCGTACAGGACGATGAACGGGCGTTTGATCAGTTGTTTGAACAGACTTTGGTTCAGGTTGTTGAACAGGCTCTGGTTCAGGAACAGGCTTCGGTTCAGAGTTTGAACAACACTTTTGACAAGGCTTTTGACAAGGCTTTTGACAAGGCTTTTGACAAGGCTTTTGACAACACTTTTGACAACACTTTTGACAAGGCTTTTGACAAGGCTTTTGACAAGGCTTTTGACAAGGCTTTTCATAACGCTTTTGAGGGCGTACTTTATGAACATTGTGATGTACACAACGTGGGGTAAGTTCTGCCAATTTTTTAAGAGGTGGCAGAGCCTCTTCAGGAACAGCAGTCACCCGGTCAAAAATCCTCTTCTTTGCTGCATCCGAGCGCCTTGACTGCTTTGTCCTGGGCATTTCTGCATACATAAAAACACATAAAATGACACATTACTCCATACAAATCATTATAAATGTGTTATGCATGGAAATTCATAACAAATTAAAAAATAATTTCCAGCACAGAAATTTTGAAATATAGTTCACCCAAAAATGAAAATGTCATTATTTACTCAATCTATTGTCATTTCAACCCTGAATCACGTTATTTTTTTAACAGAACTCAAGAGAAGATATTTTGAAGAATGTTGTTAACTGGCACCTAATCACTTGCATTAGTTTTGTTAATATACAATAGAAGTGAATGACTGCCACTCATTCACATATCACTTCATTCAAAATATCTTTTGTGTAGTGCTAAAGAAAGAAAGTCATACAGGTTTTCAATAAAAAGACTGATTAAATGATGACTATTTTCTTTTCTGGATGAACTATCCCTTTAATACAGCCGGTAATACATCCTTTATGTACAGATGTATAGTATCAATCTTAATTGCATTAAATTAATCACTTTTGCATCAGCAGGTAATGTTAAAGAAAAGTTCAAATTTTATTACAATTAAGTTATGGGCAGTCATGTTTGGCTTGGTATTTTATAACTTTACATTATATTACTGAAACTCTGACGATATAATTTGTGTTTGCTTTGATTATTTATCTATATATTTCCACAGTAGCATAGATTGTAACCTATTGCACTATTGGATTAAAGTAAAACAACTTTAACCTAAATTTCATTAAATGAATCACTTTTACAACAGCCATTTATGCTAGGGATGAAAAGATTCACCGTAAACTGGTCGTAAATCTATTATAATTTGTGGCAATTTAAGCAGGCTGAGATGTTATATGAATCACAATACATGAGTTGAACAGCAGGTGTTTACTGAAAACTTGGACAACGTGGATCTACTGATATTCCTTATACATACAAAAATCCTATCAATGCAGTTTGTTCATATTAAAGTGACTTGTGTATTATTCATTTATTATTTGTTTTGGAATTGGTTTAAAATTACAGCTAGTTTTGTTATTTGACATGAATGATTTTTTTATTTCACAAAGAAATAAACAACATTTGAGAAAAGGGCAGTTGTTCGTTTCTAATTCGTCTGAACTCATTTTGTAAAAATAGTCTTCGTATCGTGAGATCAGTATAGTGAATCGCATCACATCATGAGCCAAGTGAATCATTACATCATCAAATTTCACAAAACCTACTTTAGTGAAATCGGCTGTCCTCTAGATGTATTTTATTATTAGACTTGGGTACTGTATTAAAAGAGATCTGGTGATGATGTTTCAAGATGATACCAGTACTCTTACCAGTACTCTAATACTACAGTGAAAGATGAAACCAGTGCTGTAACTTAAGGGAAATAATAAAACGTATGCAAACATTAAATGAATAGAATAAAAAGTATCAACATATGAAGCTAAAAAATGCTATCAAAAGCTTTGTGCAGCCATGCAATCTTCCCATTAAAACAGTACAACACTTCTTCATGGCTCCTAGCATGCAAAAAACCCGGTAACGTCACCATCGATAGTACTTCAAGATGGCGGTGCTCTTGCTTTAATACCTAGAATAAGGCTTATTTTTTTCTTTAAAAAGGAAACGTTACTCTGGATTACTATATCATTATTATTATTATTATTAGAGTGGAAACCCATTTAGTAAATAATGTTATCTTGACTGGGTTCTTCATTTCCAAAAAATGATAAAACAACACTTTTGACTGAATGGTTACTTGCAGTCCCGGACCTGACTTAGTTACATTATGAAAGTATCTATAAACAAAACAAACACAAAGGGGTAATCTTACCTCAAATCAGTTTTCACGTCTTCTGCAACATAAAAGACAACAAAATGTTTTAATAAAATAGGCATAACACTTGGGCTGGGCATTCGATTCGATTCCAATTCACAAGCTCTGATTTGAGTCGATTCTCGATTCGAGTCATTTATTACCCACATAGCAAGTTACCATTAAATAAATGTTAAAAAAATTGATATGTTAATTACAATATCACTTTTTCACCCGATTATACCATTATTATGATCAGACAACTCTTTTACCACTTTCAATAATACTACTTGCATTAATAAGAACACTTATACATTGATAGAGAAAGAGATCTTTTAAAAGTTGACAAACATTTTAAACAAAAAGACAAAGGTTACCTCAAATCAGCTCTCACGTCTTCTGCAACATAAAAGAGAAAAAATTAATAAACCAACAAAAACAATACTACAATAAAATAGACAGACACAATAGGACTAGGGCTGGATATCGATTCTGATGTTCCGATTCAATATGATTCCGATACACAAGCTTTGGATTCGATCCTCGATTCAAGTCAATGATTACAACAAGCAAACCTTTGAATCAATGTTAAAAAAAAAAGATTTGCCGTGACAAATGTGTTATTAAGTGTAATTGATTAAAGGGCGATGGATATGGTACTGGATCAGTATGGACAGATACTCAAGGTTAAGGTATCTGGTATGAAAAAGTGGTATCAGCCCAGCCCTAGTAAATATCACATTACAATGGTGAATTAAAAAATGAAATGAAGACCCACAAACCTGTATATTAAACTTTAAACACGTTTGGGTATATTGAAAGAGAACAGATTATTTCACATTTAACATGCATTATAGAAAAGAACATTTCACAAAATTAGCTGTTAAGAGAGGCAACAATCATGTGAACCGCCTTTTATGTAAAGCTGATGGCATCCACCATGTTAATAAAGCAATGAATGATATCTCCCTGCTATATCATCCACCAGTTGTAAAAAGAAGAGTGACATCTAGTGGATAATAGTAGCAATAACATTCACGTTAATCAATGTTCAGTGCTTGCATAAATATGAACGAAAAAAAATCTATTGCTATCTTTTGAGAATAGATAATGAGTTGATCCGTTTAAAACAACGATTAATCCATCATTGTTTTTTTTGTCTAGCCCTACAAAAGGACCTGCCTAATTTGATTCAAAGCAGTCATATCACACTGTGCTTTTGTGCCAATGGTAAAGTACAGTATGAGCACAGGATAGCGGGGCACTGAGTGTAATAGAAGTTAGTTTTTTCTTGACAAATAAAGCCACTTCAGAATAGTAATCAACTTCGTGTCAAAGCGAGACACATATCTTCTCTTTAAAGGGAGTAAATTTTAATATATCCTGAACCTAACAACAAAAGCTTGTAAAACAAATCAACCAATCATTATTAGGGACGGGAAGTCTATTTTATTTATTTTTAAGAAATAAACTTCAGTTATTATTTACATTCCAATTTAATGTCTAAATACAACAACTTCGTTCTTTTAAAGAGTGTAGATTCATTATAATATAATCATTACACAATCAGTGACTTAAAATACATTATTAATCTTAGTCTTTGTTACTTTCAGCATGCATTTATTTTCCGTTTCACGTAGTTTGCAGACGGCCCCTAACCAGTCTAATCGCAAGAAAGGCTGTATTTGAGCATGTATAAACCACAGTGCATTAAAGCAGATTAAAAAAAACGTAATCTGTATCGACTACTCGTTTAAATAAATCAATATTACCTTTTACTACACTGTTACTGTCATACACTTAAGATCTATTGACGTCATTCGCGGATTGATTTTCATCTCAAATACAAGTTCAAACGTCATACCAACGTTACAGCGGTACACTACAAAGTCACATGTATATGGATAGAATTCATTTTGTGCACCCTAATATAAATAACGGTGAATTCATTACAATTTACTTCTTTGTGAACTATTTTTGAAAACGTGAATGTGATATTAATTATCGTGTGAAAAACATTCGAGGAGAATCGAGGAGAAAAACGTGTGACGCAGTCCACCATTACTATACCTTCTGAGCATCTGAGAAAACTTGAACTACGAACACTAACATGCCGTAAAGAAATATAAATGCAAATTTCGTTCCTAAACTGCGAATCACGACTACAACAATCCTGAAAGACAATTGTACGAGCTGTTTTGCTGCTATGCTGTATTTAGGCCTACTTTATGTCTGCGTGATAAATTTGAGCAGCGCTTGTGAACACGTGCGTCGGGCCTTGTGAACACGTGCGTCTCATGATTGCTAGTTGGCAAGTTCTCTTTATCACCAGAACTTCTGTAATCATTTATCGGATAAATAACGCAAATGTACTCTGTAAAGAGTGTTTTTGACGCTGTTTCATATCTTCTGATGATAACCGATTAATCAGCTGAACAAAGACAATCAAACATGTAGATCGATGGAAACATTATTTTCAAAATTTATCCTCAAAATATACAAACAAACACTTAACAACTTACATTGTGCTAATACCATTCTAAAATACTAACATGAAACCATCGATATTTAATATTATAACACAGCTACTTAATCGCGTGGCTTACCTTGAAAGGAAGAACAGAAAATGGACTCCTGTTCCGGGCATCACCGGAAGACGTTCTCTGTTACAACAAAAGACACGCCACCTAGTGCTTAAAACCTGAAAATATTGCACAAATAATAAGGTTTATTACGTATCACATGTAAGTTGTATTATTTAAAACGTATAAGATATTATTATAATTTGTATAATCGTGAGCATGAAATATTGATGTAAAGAACGTCTACGAATTGCACATCCACAAGATGTTAATTTACTTTTTAATATTATTTTTGTTTTCTCCTTTTCACACATTAGCATTAAAACATTTCTCAACTCCATTCTTTTAGTGAAATGAGCAGACAGCGAAAATAGGATGGAGGAAAAAAGGAAACGTTTATTGAACACTTTTCAAAACTATGTACAAGGGAAAAACATTAACAAAGCAAACGGCAACATATCAGCTGTTCAAATGAACGACCTTTCGGGGCCATAGTTATACTATGCAAATCAGGTTTAGGCGGGCAACTGTGCATTTGCGCGGGCACTTTGAAAAAAAAAAATCATCACGGCCAATCACAAAAATCAGCAAACCGTCCGAGTTTAACAAGTATGAGATGGACGGACCGTGAACAAAGTGTCGGAATAGCGTGTAGCCTGGCCCTTGTCTGGACTTTCTGAGGTTTCTGTGCTTCGCAACAATTCCTTTAAAAGAGTATTTTAAACAGTTTTAAGCGCCGTCTTAAACACAGCGCAAAAAGACAAAAGAATGTGTAGACAAACATGCCTCACATGCATTTTTAATGAAGCATCTTGTGTGCTTATGTGCCGAAATGGTCGGAAGCCGTTACAATAAAACTATGAAGGCTTGAAACGGGCAAAGTTCTGTGATTTCTGTGTTTCCAAACAATTATTTTCGTCTTAAGTAGAGTATTTTAAACAGTCTTGAACGCCATCTTAAACTTAACGTAAAAAGACAAAAGAATCCATAGACAAATATGCTTAAGATTTTTAAGAAAGCCTATGAACTTGTGTACTTATGTGCGAAATGGTCGGAGGTCCTTGTAATAAAATAATAAAGAAATGGGCATTGGCAGTGATACAGCCTGTTGTAGGCTATTTAAATGAATAACACAATAGTTTTCTTTGCTTTACATGTTAGCTCTTTTACTTGAGAAACCTTTACATACGGTAAACTCAATTATTCAATAACAGTTTGTCTTTTCTAAACGTTTGTCTAAAAGAGAGAAACATAAGCCTATGCTACCATCTAGTGGTCATTTTACAAAACAACAACTTACATAAAGCCATTCGCTCACTTACGATTTTTTGAACTGCTTGCACACGTTATCAAAACTACACCTTTTCAAAACTCTACACACAATTCCCAAAACTCTACACATAAAATGCAAAATGCCTCTCCTTGAAAATGTAACACTGTATTCAAAATGCCATAAATACATGTCGTTATGAAGCATTTGCATCAAATGGCAAACACTTCTTTCATAATAGTAAATGTTTGGATATACCATGTAGACCCTGTTGTTCTATATCTAAAGCTCTTTGGTCTTTCTGAGAGTGGTATAAAGTACACTGTGAAAACCAATGCAATGTAGAAACAGAAAATATTTATTAGACCAAACATTACTGTTGCATACAGTAGCAAACACAAACAACAATAAACATTTGTTGCAGTTGGAAAAAACTGTAAATGAAGACAACAGAATACGTAGATCAATTTATGCACAATCTAATAGCCTGACTTTGTAGTTGAAATGTAATATATTGTAGAAATGCATAAATTCAATCATGACATGTCGAAGGTTCTTGACTCTGTCACAGTTCCTTTCACACTGTGTATAGTTGAGGGACTCACTGCATTTATGTTAGCAATAATTATTGCATCATTTGGTCGCGTATTTCACGAATTACGAAATGCTATTTTGAAAGCATTGTTGGCCAAAACCAAATTCATAATTAGCCGTCTTTTGCTCTTCTGTGAACATGTGACCTCGCCCACCATGAAACCTTCACCTTACCACTCTGTAGAAGATTCAGGAACAGTGTGAGTGTGTACCGTAAACTGTAAAATAATATAATTTTTACGCATACAGTATGGTCAGAATGTCTTACAGTTTGATGTAATTTTGTACTGTTTGATTCCTCACCAGACTGTGACCAATGTGTACCAAACATATTTGTTATAGCCAACTGTTTGTCATGCTGAAATATCTAATACTGTATGTGCACATTAGAACAAGTGTACAAACTGTAACAGTAGATTTTTACATACCTGTTCTCATTTAAAAGGGTTTGAATTATACCCGTAAATTCAATTAAATTCAAGTTTATTTATATAGGGCTTTTCACAATGTGTATTGTTTCAAAGCAGCTTTACAGGGGCAAACAGGAAAAACAGAAAAAGTAAAACACAGCACAGTGCATGGTATTTATACAACGAGTAAGATCATTCTAATACATAATATCTAATATCTAATAAATAAATAAATGCAGTCTCCCGGTGACCAGGCCAACACTGCCCTGCTGTGCAGATCCCCTCTGATGTGTCATAACTGCACTCAAACTGCTGACATGTGATTTAAGTTTAGCATTTAATACCAAATATTGTAACTTCAGCATTAAAAAGACAAATAGTCTGTCTTTGCTCTTGGTTGGGGGTGTTTTGGTCTGAGCTGGGATGGTCCGATGGTCATATTTCTCTTGGCTGGTGGTGGAATTGCCTTAGATGGAGCTGGGATGGTCAGTCAGTCTGCAGCTGTAGCTGGTGTAATCTCTAGGTGGAGATGGGGATCTTTCGGTCGTCTGCACATGGTGGAACTTCTTCCTACCTCGGGATGGACTAACTAACATTAGTGTGATGACTTAGTGTGGCATTTTGATTAGTTATGTTTGAAAAAGGAAATCAATATAGTCAAAGGTCGAAAATTAGTGTATGGTTTTTCCGATTGGATGTGTCGTACTGGTGTTTGAATGTCAGGTTTCTGTGTGAATGTCAGAAATTGTGTGACAAGTAAACATTTTGTGTTTAGCAATTGAAAAAAACTGTAAACTAAAACACAAGGTTAACATCAATAATCATTTTAGTAAACAGTGTTTCCTTTTTTCTACCAACATAGCCTACTCAGGCGCATATGCAAAAAGAAACATACATGAGGCTAAGCTACAATGCTTGATAAATAAACAGCATCATCTATTTTTCTCCACAATGTTAATTTACTGTTTAGGCATTCAATTGCGAACCAACCTTAGAATCTGACTTACAATGTTCTTACTATTATCCTAAATGTATCATTTTTGTTGAATTTTTTACTGCTCATATAAGAATTAATGGTCTGCTTAACATATTACCTTATGTTTTTTTTTATCTTCTCTTATTTGGTGTGCACAGTCTCTTTGTGTCATTGTGTGAATGTTATGTCCCGTGCAGTGCTGTTTGCATATCTGTATGTCTTTGTTTTATGCATGTGTGTGTGAGCCTGTGTACTGTCCACAATTGTTTGCATTCACTGAGTGTGTGTTGTGTGCCTGTGTTTTGTGGCCTGTGTGAGTGTGTGTGTGTGTGTGTGTGTGTGTGTGTGTGTGTGTATTTATCCATATTATTTTCATCTTTATTATAAGAATGTGGTTGCACTGTATACTTTTGAGTATCATGTGTGAATGGCTTCTTCCAGCAAACATGAATGTGAATCAATGTATCCATTCAAGATTAATTCTTCAGAACACAAAAAAAGCTATTTTGAAGAATGTGCATTGTATTAACTAAAAAAACTGTTAAACTTCAGGTTCCTTTCGACACTAAATTTCTTTCTGTGTTCTGGATTATCCTTAACTCAAATCAGAAATAGGTTGGATGTTGTGAGAGAATTCTTCTGCAGATCTGGGAGCACAAGAACTAGACACAATGGCATCCAGCTTTTGAACTCATTTATTTCAGGGAAAACAAATCCTTATATAATTGGACAATATGACACCTGTTATACCAAATAAGGTATAGAACTATGTGGAAGAAACATCTTTATATAGTGGGCCATAAGACACTGGATATTCCAAATAAGGTAAAGCTTTTAAGCTTTTTAAATAAGGAGGCGCAAATACATCAAACCTAACATTAAGTAACATTTTTTAATGAAACAGCTATATCTCGAGAACTATTTGAGATATGTTCGTGGGGCGTGGAATATATGCGTAGAACATAACTCCGAGATCACGTTTAAAAGTTGGCGAAGTTTAGACACTAGGTGCCGCTATAACAGTAAAAATGGCAAATTGAAATGTCTTTTTGTTGCCTGGAAAATTGTGTATCACGTGACATTTGACATTTACGCAAACTATTGATATCGTATGATAGCTCTCCTGATTCCAAACAACTTTATCCCTACAAACAATGCTTTCAATAAAAAAATAAAAATAAACGCAGTTTTCTCATTTTTGAATTAAACTCTTCATACATACAATTGTAAATCATTGTATTGTCACTAAACACATATAAGCAATAATAGGTGTAAGCTCAATCATTGTTCATCATGGATTATTTAATAATTCAAAATAACTCAAGTGTGACTTTTATTTTAAAACTGGCGCTTGTTTGACGTCACTGATTTGAGATGGACGTTTGCCGGGAAGCAGGTGATTTCGTTCAGCAAAGCGGATTAAAAGGCAAATATAACTTCCATCCTTGTTTAAAATGCATGAATGATGTATAATATAAAGTTGTAACACTTGTGTTAAAGTTATCTGGATAATTTTATCGTGATGGTTGATGATATTGAAGCGGTTGATGTGTGTTTTGACATTGTGAAATCTGACGTGCTTGATTGATTCTGTGTTGAAACTCTTCGGATTTGCTCAGTTTATTACGTTCATCTTTTTGATGATTAAGTATTAGCACATTGTAGTGATGTTTCGAATTGTTTTCTTCAAGTTGAATGTGAAGAAATGTACAATGTATGGAAACTGTGAGCATTGTTTACAGAAGATCTAAAAAAATGGCTATCATCAATTATGTAAATGCTTCTTTGTATATGGAGTTACAAAACTGCTCAAAGTAGTATTTTCACTCCGTTTAAGTTGATGTAAAAAATATTTGTCCTGCTTGATTGTGATTAATTGACTTGATCATTAATTGGTGTCTAACAAACAGGTCATGTTTTGTCTTTTTTGAGATTGAACTAAGATGTGGAGCTGAGAGGGCGACCCGGTCAGCTAAATAACCTTAAAACGGATGAGAAGAATAAATTCTGTGATTCATCAAGTGATCAGTGCCTTATCTTTCATCACCAATGGATGTCATCCCTACCTATTGGTATTTTGCTCAAATCACCTCACCACTGAGTATCACATTGATTGTTGTTCTGTTGAACATTTAGTACCAACTTCTCCTACAACCAGTGAGTTTTATATTCATTGTGTTCATTGGATTTATCGTTTGTGACTTAAAGGACATATTTTTGCCACACGTTTGCGCCTTTGTTCTATTTGACTGTGAACTGTTTCACTCGTGTGAGTTTAGATTAAATATAATATATTATCATTTTACAGGAATACGATGATTACATTTCCAGTCAAAGATATTGCGATTGAGTATTCACAACTGATTTAATTTAAATTTTATAATTTTTAATAATTTAAAATAAAATATTATTTGTATAAAATAATGTGAGCTGTTTTTAATTAATTTAAAGCTTTAAGTTTTTACATTGGATAATATACATATACTGGCATCAATTGCTGATCACACTATCAACCCAAATGGAAATGTTAAAATCTGAACGTCATAGTTACATGGGGGTTGGTTTATCCTTCATTCTGGCATAAAGCATTTGATCTATAATCAATTGATAACTTCCAGCCCACTCCCTAGCAACCAAATAGCATACATAAGAAACCGTTTGCATGCTCTATGTAGATGCATCACAACATCATAGAGACTTGATGTATGATTCTTTATACCAATAGGTTGGTGGATCATAAATTGGCAGCTGCAAATCCACTGCCTAGCAACCGACAGAGTACATTGGCAACCACTAAGCAAGAATTATATCTCTGCAATAGAACATCGTAGACCAACTCTGGTTGTTTCGTTTGACTTGTGCCTTTGTGTATTATCAATTGGCAGGTGCCATGCCACATCCATAGCAACTAAACAGGTTAACTTAGCAACCATTAAAATAGACCTATATCTCTGCAACAGATCACTGAAGAGACATTACAATTGTTTCAATTCACTCGTACCGTAGGTATGAACGGTTTACACCTGTTTTTGCATATGAGTGTCAGCATGCGTGTTCTGTATTACTCTTTGCTGACCATTTCTTTAATTTTTCAGGTTATGGGTAAGTGTCATCCGTTGCGGATTTGTTATGGTGCGTTTCCTGACCGTAGTCGGCGAAAGCAGCCGACCTTAGAACTCTTAGTCAGCTCGAACCCGATGATTGCTGCTTGCAGCTATATTTATTCTTATTATTATTCTGCCATAAAACTGATGCTGCAGCCCAAACCGTAAGGCCGACAGAGCTGAGACTTGGTCAGATGGTAGTAGTCCTTGTCGCTACTCAGATACACGGAACCAGCCAAATCGACCCATAGGTGGCGCTACAGCGATGCCGCACGCGTTAGCCTGCGCAACGCGTAAACCGTTTGTCGCACACCCAAGTGTCTTATATCAGAGTAATCATTGGCTCAAAACTTAAAAAATGTATATCTCCGATTTCATTTCCGGTATGCAAATTTTTTCGCTAATTTGCATTTTATGCATCAACAAAGAAAATGAACTAGTCCCTGGATTTTTGCCTGATCGAAACCAAACCAACGCTGATGGATTTTTCGGAGTGTGAATGTAAATAGTTATCAAAAAAAAGTTGAATTTTCTATTCACGGCCGCTAGGTGGCGCTAAAACGTCCAAACCGGAAGTGACATATTTAACAAAAATGGCCATAACTCGTGAACTAATTGAGATATCTTCATGGGGCTTGGAACATATGTGTAGACCCTCAGTCCGGGGTCACAATAAAAAAACTGCGGCGTTTGACCACTAGGTGGCGCTATAATTTGAATGAGCTAGAAAATAGCTATAACTACGCAACCCTTTGCCCGATTGACTTCATATTTGGTATGGTGGGTCTTTGTCTCATTCTACATGAATATCTAAAAGGACATTGGCGTATGTAAAAAAACATGGCCGCCATTGGCCAATGAAGTTTGAGCGCTCATTACACCGGGTTAACTGAGGCCGATCAAAACGACACTCGCTGGGCTTATTCGTCTCGTGGACCTGAAGGTCTCTAAGAAATGTGAACTCATTTGGCCACCGGGGGGCGAAATAACGTTTTAGGAGTGCTTAAACAATTGTGTATCACGTGACATTTGACATATACCCAAACTAATGGTATCATATGATAGCTCTCCTTATTCTGAGCAACTTTGCCTCTGGAACCACTTCTGTCGATCAAACGGTTCGTGAGTTATCGCTGATGATGTAAAAAACCTACTTTCGCGAACTAGTCGTTGGTTTTTCGACCGATCAGAACCAAAACAATGCAGATGACTTGTGTGGAGTGTGAAGGTAAATAATTATCAAAAAAAAGTTGAAATTTTCTTTCATGGTTGCATAGGGGCGCCAAAATAAAAAAATGGGCGGAGCCTATCAAATTAACATGCCTATTAATCCAGAACGCTTTAACACATCATCATGGGCCTCGGAACATATGTGTAGACCATCACTCTGAGGTCACGTACAAAACAACATGGCGTTTGGACACTAGGTGGCGCTATAACAGCAAAAATGGCAATATTGATGCGTTTTTCAGTCCTTAAACAATTGTGTATCACGTGACATTTGTCATTTACGCAAACTATTGACATCATATGATAGGTCTTCTCATTCTGAACAACTTTGCCTGTTGATCCATTGATGTCAATCAAATGGTTCCCGAGTTATTGGTGATGATGTTAAAGACGTACTTTTGCATACTAATTTTAGGTCTTTCAAGCAATTTCAAAATTTCCACCACAGTACAATTCTCTGGACTCTCTAGATAACTAATTATCAAAGACATGTTGAACTTTTTCATTTGTGTGAGCATGACAGGGTCCTTTATTTTCTTAACCTCAAAAGTCTACCTGAAAGCTCGCTACTCCTTAAGAAATTATCCAACTGACTTCTCATTAAGTACTATTATACATCTTATGACACTAAACAAGCATCCAAAATGTGATGCTCATTGGAAAATGCATTGTCTTTCATAACAGTCAAAAAGGGATAAATATCATTCATTTCAATGGCTTTTTTATAGTCAACAGATCACAATGCATGTAGTTCCATGCCTTGTCCACTGTAGCGACGTATCGTGCACTGCAGTGTGTATTATATGTGCATACGTGCGTATGTATTACATATTCTGTGTGTATGTATTTATGTTCATTTCACTCGTACCGTAGGTATGAACGGTTTACACCTGTTTTTGCATATGAGTGTTAGCATGCGTGTTCTGTATTACCCTTTGCTGACCATTTCTTTAATTTTTCAGGTTATGGGTAAGTGTCATCCGTTGCGGATGTGTTATGGTGCGTTTCCTGACCGTAGTCAGCGAAAGCAGCCGACCTTAGACCTCTTAGTCTGCTCGAACCCGATGATTGCTGCTTGCAGCTATATTTATTATTATTTTTCTCCCCTAAAACTCATACCACAGCCCAAACCGTAAGACCGACAGAGCTGAGACTCGGTCAGATGGTAGTAGTCTTGCTCGCTACTCAGATACACGGAGCCAGCCATGTCGGACTCTAGGTGGCGCTACAGCGATGCCGAACGCGTTGGCGTACGCAACCCCTAAACCGTTTGTCGCACAACTAAGAAAACCATATCATTGTAATCCTTGGCTCAAGACTTAAGAAACCTATATCTCCGATTTCATTTCCGGTATGCTAATTTTTTCGCTAATTTGCATTTTATGCAACCAAAAAAAAAATGAACTAGTCCCTGGATTTTTGCACTATCGGTACCAAACCAACGCTGATGAATTCTTTGGAGTGTGAATGGAAATAATTATTAAAAAAATTTTGAAATTTCGATAAACTGTTGCCAGGGGGCGCCAAAACGTCCTAACAGGAAGTAGCCAATTAAGGGAAAATGTAAATAACTCGTAAACGGTTTAAGATATCTTCATGGGGCTGAAAACACAACTATATATGAATAATCCGAGTTCAAATTATCAAAAACTAGGCGTTCGGGCACTAGGTGGCGCTATAACACGAAAAAACTGTAAAATGCTCATAACAAAGCAACAGTTGGTCCGAATAACATGATTCTTGTTTTGATGCGTCTTTAAGTCATGTACCACAAATCCCTAAAACGATTTTGCTGTTTCGCCAAAAAAAATGGCCGCCATCGGCCAATGAAGTTTGAGCGCTAATTAGACCAGGTTAACGGAAGCCGATCGGAACGACGCTCGCTGGGCTCATCCGACTCATAGTCCTGAAGGTCTGTAAGAAGTAAGAACTCACTCGGCCAGCAGGGGGCGAAACGACTTATTTTTAGTGTGTTATTGACTGTTTATCACGTGACGTTTGATACACACACAAAATATTCATATCAAACGATAGATCTTCTCATTCTGAACAACTTTGCCTCTAGAACCACTTCTCTCAATCTAACGGTTCGGGAGTTATCGGTGGTACGATAAAAACCTACTTTTGCGAACTCGTCCTTGGTTTTTCGCCCAATCGAAACCAAAACCACGCAGATTGATTCTCTGGAGTGTGAAAGTAAATAGTTATTGAAAAAAAGTTGACATTTCCTTTCACGGTCTCTTAAGAGCGGCAAAATGTAAAATGGGCGGATCCTATTACATTAAAATGTCCACAACTCAAGAGCGGCTTAACATATCATCACTGGGCTTGGAAATCTTGTGTACAACATCGCTCCGAGGTAAAATTCAAAAGAACGCGGTATTTGTACACTAGGTGGCGCTATAACAGTGAAAATGACAACTTTGGCAAAATCCCTCAGTCGTTAACCTATTTGCAGGCTCACGACTTCGTCTGCGATTGATGGATTGTCATTGCAATTTTTTTAACAGGCAAACCTACCTAAGAGCCATTTGAGCGCTCGAACCCGCTAAATGCTGCTTGCAGCTTTAATTAGGGTTCGAGCCCGTAGGGCTAGAAACCTATTGTATTTGTAGGTTTTCTTATTATTATTCTTCTGCCATAAAACTGATCGGGCAGCCCAAACCGTAAGACCGACAGAGCTGAGACTTGGTCAGATGGTAGTAGTCCTTGTCGCTACTCAGATTCACGGAACCAGCCAAATCGACCCATAGGTGGCGCTACAACGATGAAAAGCGCGTTTGTGCTTACTACTCCTAAACCGTTTGTCGCACACCCAAGTGTCTTATATCAGTGTAATCATTGGCTCAAAACTTAAAAAACGTATATCTCCGATTTCATTTCCGGTATGCAAATTTTTTCGCTAATTTGCATTTTATGCTAAAAAAAAAAAATGAACTAGTCCCTGGATTTTTGCCCGATCGGAATCAAACCAACGCTGGTGTATTCTGTGGAGTGTGAATATGAATAATTATCGAAAAAAAGTTGAATTTTCCATTCACGGTCGCTAGGTGGCGCTAAAACGTCTGAACCGGAAGTAACATATTTAGCTAAAACGGCCATAACTCGTGAACTGTTTGAGATATCTTCATGGGGTTTGGAACATATGTGAAGACCCTCAGTCCGGGGTCACAATGAAAAAACTGCGGCGTTTGACCACTAGGTGGCGCTATAATTTGAATGAGCTAGAAAATAGCTATAACTACGCAACCCTTTGCCCGATTGACTTCATATTTGGTATGGTGGGTCTTTGTCTCATTCTACATGAATATCTAAAAGGACATTGTCGTATGTAAAAAAACATGGCCGCCATTGGCCAATGAAATTTGAGCGCTCATTACACCGGGTTAACTGAGGCCGATCAAAACGACACTCGCTGGGCTTATTCGTCTCATGGTCCTGAAGATCTGTAAGAAATGTGAACTCATTTGGCCACCGGGGGGCGAAATAACGTTTTAGGAGTCCTTAAACAATTGTGTATCACGTGACATTTGACATATACCCAAACTAATGGTATCATATGATAGCTCTCCTTATTCTGAGCAACTTTGCCTCTGGAACCACTTCTGTCGATCAAACGGTTTGTGAGTTATCGCTGATGATGTAAAAAACCTACATTCGCGAACTAGTCGTTGTTTTTTCGACCGATCAGAACCAAAACAATACAGATGACTTGTAGAAATATAAAAAAATGTAGAAATTTCCTTTCACGGTCGCTTAGGGACGCCAAAATTAAAAAATGGGCGGAGCCTATCACATTTAAATAGCCATAAATCCACAACGGCTTAACATATCATCATGGGGCTCGGGAAATATGTGTATACTATCACTCCGAGGTCACCTACAAAAGAACGTGGCATTTGGACACTAGGTGGCGCTATAGCAGCAAAAATTGCTAAATTGATGCGTATTTCATTGCTTAAACAATTCTGTGTCATGTGACATTTGTCAATTACATAAACTATTGATATCATATGATAGTTCTCCTCATTCTGAACAACTTTGCCTTTTGATCCATTGATGTCAATCGAAAAGTTTGCGAGTTATTGGTGATTATATTCAAGACGTACTTTTGCATACTAATTTTAGGTATTTAAAGCAATTTCAAAATTTTCACCACAGTACAATTCTCTGGACTCTCTAGATAAATAATTATCAAGGACATGTTTAACTTTTTCATTTACGTGACCATAACAGGGTCCTTTATTATATTAACCTCAAAAGTCTACCTGAAAGCTCGCTGCTCCTTAATGAATAATCCAACTGACTTGTCATTAAGTTCTATTATTCATATTATGAAATGTGTCTCACAGGAAGACAGTGTTAGAAATAAATCTATTGCATATTAAATGTTGATCCATATTTACACATCTATAAATATAGCACATGTCTTGCTGCTTTTATGATGCTGTGTTGATATATATATATACAACACACCTTTATTAGGTACACCAGTTTAATTGCATGTAAACCCAAATTGCTACTCAGCCACTCACATGGCACCCACTCAATGCATTTAGGCATTTAGACATGATAAACATGACTTCCTGAAGTTCAAACCAAACATCAAAATGGGATATACTTTATTATGTGGGTTGTGTGTACAAAATAAGCACCATTTAAATGCCACGGCATTCTAAAATATGATGAATTTGAATCAATGTATCTATTTAAGATGCTCCTGGCCTTAAGCCTTAAAAATTTTCTTTTTTGTACATGTCTATCATAATGTATGGCAGGTGCCATACCACATCCATAGCAACTAAACAGGTTAACTTAGCAACCATTAAGCTAGACCTATATCTCTGGAACAGAACATCGTAGAGACATGAGAATTGGTTCATTTCACACGTCCCTCAGGTATTATCGGTTTACACCTGTTTTTGCATATGAGTGTTTGCATGCGTGGTCTGTATTAACCGTTGCTGACCATTTCTTTCATTTTTCTTGTTATGGGTAAGTGTCATCTGTTTCGGATGTGTTTTGGTGCGATTCCTGACCCTAGTCAGCGAAGGCAGTCGACCTTAGTCCAATTAGACTGCTCGAACCCGATGATTACTGCTTGCAGTTATATTGTTATTTATAATTGCTCACAGAGCAGATTTTTCCCCCTAAAACTGATCGTGCAGCCCAAACCGTAAGGCCTAGAGACTTGATACTTGGTCAGATGGTTGTACTCCTGTTGGCTACTGGGAGACATAAAGACAGCCAAATCGGCCTATAGGGGGCGCTACAGCGATGACAAACGCGTTTAGGCTCATAACTCCTAAACCGTTCGTCGCACAACCAAGTGTTTGGTATCATTGGAATCGGAGGCTTAAGCTGAATAAAACGTATATCTCCGTTTTTATTTGCGCCTGGAAAAGTTTTTCGCAAATTAGCATTTAATGCAACTTACACGTTTTCGAACTAGTCCCTGGTTTTTCGCCCGATCGGAACCAAACCAACGTGGATGAATTGTTTGGAGTGTGAATGTAAATAATTATCAAAAAAAAGTTGAAATTTCCATTCATGGTCTCAAGGGGGCGCAAAAACATCCAACCCGGAAGTAGCCTTTTTACTTTAAATAGCTATAACTCAAGAACTGTATAAGATATACTCATGGGCCTCGGAACATATGTGTAGACCCTCACTCCGAGGTCACCTCCAAAAGAACGTGGCGTTTGGACACTAGGTGGCGCTATAACAGTAAAAAAGGCAAATTGACATGTCTTTTTGTTGCCTGAAAAATTGTGTATCACGTGACATTTGACATTTACACAAACTATTGATATCGTTTGATAGCTCTCCTCATTCCGAAAAACTTTATCACCAAAAACATTGCTGTCAATAAAAAAAATAAAAAAACTGAGTTTTCTCATTTTGTAATTAAACTCTTCATACATACAATTGTAAATCATTGTATTGTCACTAAACACATATAAGCAATAATAGGTGTAAGCTCAATCATTGTTCATCATGGATTTTTAAATAATTAAAAATAACTCACGTGTGACTTTTATTTTAAAACTAAAGCGCTTGTTTGATGTTACTTCACTAATTTGACGTTTGCCGGGAAGCAGGTGATTTCTTTCAGCGATGCGGATTAAAAGGCAAATATAACTTCCATCCTTGTTTAAAATGCATGAAAGATGTTTTATCTAAAGTTGTAACACTTGTGTAAAAGTTATCTGGGTAATTTTATCGTAATGGTTGATGATATTGAAGCGGGTGATGTGTGTTTTGACATTGTGAAATCTGACGTGCTTGATTGATTCTGTGTTGAAACTCCTCGGATTTGCTCAGTTTATTACGTTCATCTTTTTGATGATTAAGTATTATTTGAGGATACATTTCTTAATCAATTTAAAGCTTTAATTGTTTATGTTGTGTTCCCTGAGAATTTATATGTGTATTTTCCCTTGTTTTACTAGTATAGCGCGATCTGCGTGGCTCCGTTACTTTAGTCATGTAGTACCGGCACACGTGATGTATCCGGAAGTCTTTCACGCAAGCGGCAGTGGTAGCAGCAGACTGCGAGTGCTCTCAGTCTTCCGTTTCTAGAGCGATCTCTTTTCTTTTCTCCTCTTTGCTAAGCAACGTCTGTGAGTACTTCTTATCATTTAATATTTAGGTATTCTCTATTTTGTTCCCGGTAAAGTTGTGGCTAAGTTAGCTTCATGCCTATTACTGCCGATTGTTTATCAGCTCGATTGCATCTAATGACGTAGATTACCCGTGTTTGTTTTTGACACTTGTATTTGTATTTAATATCAATATGTAGAATTATCTCTTCTCTATTGTATTGCAGTTTCACAATAATCTCGGTAAACTTTATGGAAATTAATCATCCGCGTCCTGGAGTTTTTTGGGAGTGTTTAACTGATTGGAGCACAGTCCATGAAAGTTTACATTGAATAATATCCATATACTAGCAACAATTGCTGATCACACTATAAACCCAAACGGAAATGTTTAAATCTGAACGTCATAGTTACATGGGTGTTGGTTTATCCTTCATTCTGGCATAAAGCATTTGATCTATAATCAATATATATACTATATATACAATATATAGGCTACTATAATCAAACTGCCAGTCCACTCCCATGAAACCAAATAGCATACATTAGAAACCGTTTTGCAATCTCCATGTAGATGCATCACAACATCATAGAGACTTGGTGTATGATTTATTTCACTTATTGGTCAGTGAATCATTAATTGGCAGCTACAATCCACTGCCTAGCAACCAAACAGAGTACATTAGCAAACATTTAGGTAGACCTACATCTCTGCTTCAGAACACAAAAGAGACAAAAGGGCTGGTTCGTTTCACTTGTGACTTGCATATTATACATTGGAAGTTGCAAAGCCTCTCCCTAGCAACCAAACAGAGCACCTTAGCAACCGTTTATTGAGACCTATATATCTGCGTTAGAACATTGTAGAGACACAGGGGCTTGGTTCGTTTGACTTGTGGCTTAGCGTGTTATAAATTGCCAGGTGCCATGGCACACCTATAGCAACCAAACAGATTATCTTAGCAACGGCCTAGCCAGACCTACATCTCTGCAGTAGAATATTGTAGAGACACAGGGGTTGGTTCGTTTAATTCATGGATACGTGTTTTATAATATGACAGGTGACAAGCCACGCCGATGGCAACCAAATAAATTACCTTAGCGACCGTTTAGACAGACCTGCATCTCTGCATTAGAACATCGTAGAGGCACGGGGCTTAGTTTGTTTCAGTTGTGGCTTAGTGTGCTATCAATCGGCAGGTGCCATGCCGCAACCAAACAGGTTAGATCAGCAACCATAAAGCAAGATCTATATCTCTGGAACAGAACATCGTAGAGACATGAGAATTGGTTCATTTCACTCGTCCCTTAGGTTTACACCTGTTTTTGCATATGAGTGTTAGCATGCGTGTTCTGTATTACTCTTTGCTGACCATTTCTTTCATTTTTCAGGTTATGGGTAAGTGTCATCCGTTGCGGATTTGTTATGGTGCGTTTCCTGACCGTAGTCAGCGAAAGCAGCCGACCTTAGACCTCTTAGTCTGCTCGAACCCGATGATTGCTGCTTGCAGCTATATTGTTATTTATAATTGCTCACAGAGCAGATTTTTCCCCCTAAAACTGATCGTGCAGCCCAAACCGTAAGGCCTAGAGACTTGATACTTGGTCAGATGGTTGTACTCCTGTTGGCTACTGGGAGACATAAAGACAGCCAAATCGGCCGATAGGGGGCGCTACAGCAATGACAAACGCGTTTAGGCTCATAACTCCTAAACCGTTTGTCGCACAACCAAGTGTTTGGTATCATTGGAATCGGAGGCTTAAGCTGAATAAAACGTATATCTCCGTTTTTATTTGCGCCTGGAAAAGTTTTTCGCTAATTAGCATTTTATGAACCTTACACGTTTTCGAACTAGTCCCTGGTTTTTCGCCCGATCGGAACCAAACCAACGTGGATGAATTGTTTGGAGTGTGAATGTAAATAATTATCAAAAAAAAGTTGAATTTTCCATTCATGGTCTCAAGGGGGCGCAAAAACATCCAACCCGGAAGTAGCCTTTTTACTTTAAATAGCTATAACTCAAGAACTGTATAATATATACTCATGGGCCTCGGAACATATGTGTAGACCATCACTCCGAGGTCATCTCCAAAAGAACGTGGCGTTTGAACACTAGGTGGCGCTATAACATCAAAATAGGCTAGATTGGTGCGTATTTCATTGCTTAAACAATTGTCTATCACGTGACATTTGTCATTTACACAAACTATTGATATCATATGATAGTTCTCCTCATTCTGAACAACTTTGCCTCTTGATCCATTGATGTCAATCAAACGGTTCTCGAGTTATCGGTGATGATGTTAAAGACGTACTTTTGCATACTAGTTTAAGGATTTTCAAGCAATTTCAAAATGTATACCACAGTTCCATTCTTTGGACACTCAAGGTCAATAATTATCAAAAACATGTCGAGTTTTTTTAGTTGTTTGACCCTAACAGGGTCCTTTAATATATTAACGTGAAACATGTACATTAAGGGTCGCTACTCCTTAATAAACAATCCAACTGACTTGTCATTAAGGACTCTTATACATATTTTGACACACAACAAGCATGCAAAATGTGAGGGTCATCGGAAAAGAAATGCCTTCATAAGTCAAAAAGGTGAAATATTATTCATTCAAATATTTTGAAATGTTATGTTGAGTTATTTACTACATATATAAGAATTAATAGAACATTTTAGAGACACTGGGATTGTTTCGTTTGACTTGAGGTTTGATGTGTTATTAATTGGCAGGTGCTATTCCACGCCCATGATAACCAAACAGGTTAGCTTTGCCACCGTTTAGCAAGATCTATTTCTCTGAAACAGAACACCATAGAGACATGAGAATTGCCAAATTTTACCCGTCCCTTAGGTATTATCACTTAAACCTGTTTTTGATTGAGTGTGTGAATATGTTTAGTCTTTATTGACAGTTGTTGACCTTTTTTGACCATTTTCTTCGTGTAGGAGAGTGTCATCTGTCGTGGATGTGTAATGGTGTAACTCCCGAGCCTATTAGACGTCTTAGACTGCTCGAACCCGATGATTGCTGCTTGCAGCTATATTTATTATTATTATTATTATTTTTCTCCCCTAAAACTCATACCACAGCCCAAACCGTAAGACCGACAGAGCTGAGACTCGGTCAGATGGTAGTAGTCTTGCTCGCTACTCAGATACACGGAGCCAGCCATGTCGGACTCTAGGTGGCGCTACAGCGATGCCGAACGCGTTGGCGTACGCAACCCCTAAACCGTTTGTCGCACAACTAAGAAAACCATATCATTGTAATCCTTGGCTCAAGACTTAAGAAACCTATATCTCCGATTTCATTTCCGGTATGCTAATTTTTTCGCTAATTTGCATTTTATGCAACCAAAAAAAAAATGAACTAGTCCCTGGATTTTTGCACTATCGGTACCAAACCAACGCTGATGAATTCTTTGGAGTGTGAATGGAAATAATTATTAAAAAAATTTTGAAATTTCGATAAACTGTTGCCAGGGGGCGCCAAAACGTCCTAACAGGAAGTAGCCAATTAAGGGAAAATGTAAATAACTCGTAAACGGTTTAAGATATCTTCATGGGGCTGAAAACACAACTATATATGAATAATCCGAGTTCAAATTATCAAAAACTAGGCGTTCGGGCACTAGGTGGCGCTATAACACGAAAAAACTGTAAAATGCTCATAACAAAGCAACAGTTGGTCCGAATAACATGATTCTTGTTTTGATGCGTCTTTAAGTCATGTACCACAAATCCCTAAAACGATTTTGCTGTTTCGCCAAAAAAAATGGCCGCCATCGGCCAATGAAGTTTGAGCGCTAATTAGACCAGGTTAACGGAAGCCGATCGGAACGACGCTCGCTGGGCTCATCCGACTCATAGTCCTGAAGGTCTGTAAGAAGTAAGAACTCACTCGGCCAGCAGGGGGCGAAACGACTTATTTTTAGTGTGTTATTGACTGTTTATCACGTGACGTTTGATACACACACAAAATATTCATATCAAACGATAGATCTTCTCATTCTGAACAACTTTGCCTCTAGAACCACTTCTCTCAATCTAACGGTTCGGGAGTTATCGGTGGTACGATAAAAACCTACTTTTGCGAACTCGTCCTTGGTTTTTCGCCCAATCGAAACCAAAACCACGCAGATTGATTCTCTGGAGTGTGAAAGTAAATAGTTATTGAAAAAAAGTTGACATTTCCTTTCACGGTCTCTTAAGAGCGGCAAAATGTAAAATGGGCGGATCCTATTACATTAAAATGTCCACAACTCAAGAGCGGCTTAACATATCATCACTGGGCTTGGAAATCTTGTGTACAACATCGCTCCGAGGTAAAATTCAAAAGAACGCGGTATTTGTACACTAGGTGGCGCTATAACAGTGAAAATGACAACTTTGGCAAAATCCCTCAGTCGTTAACCTATTTGCAGGCTCACGACTTCGTCTGCGATTGATGGATTGTCATTGCAATTTTTTTAACAGGCAAACCTACCTAAGAGCCATTTGAGCGCTCGAACCCGCTAAATGCTGCTTGCAGCTTTAATTAGGGTTCGAGCCCGAAGGGCTAGAAACCTATTGTATTTGTAGGTTTTATTATTATTATTATTATTATTATTTTTCTCCCCTAAAACTCATACCACAGCCCAAACCGTAAGAGCGACAGAGCTGAGACTCGGTCAGATGGTAGTAGTCTTGCTCGCTACTCAGATACACGGAGCCAGCCATGTCGGACTCTAGGTGGCGCTACAGCGATGCCGAACGCGTTGGCGTACGCAACCCCTAAACCGTTTGTCGCACAACTAAGAAAACCATATCATTGTAATCCTTGGCTCAAGACTTAAGAAACCTATATCTCCGATTTCATTTCCGGTATGCTAATTTTTTCGCTAATTTGCATTTTATGCAACCAAAAAAAAAATGAACTAGTCCCTGGATTTTTGCACTATCGGTACCAAACCAACGCTGATGAATTCTTTGGAGTGTGAATGGAAATAATTATTAAAAAAATGTTGAAATTTCGATAAACTGTTGCCAGGGGGCGCCAAAACGTCCTAACAGGAAGTAGCCAATTAAGGGAAAATGTAAATAACTCGTAAACGGTTTAAGATATCTTCATGGGGCTGAAAACACAACTATATATGAATAATCAGAGTTCAAATTATCAAAAACTAGGCGTTTGGGCACTAGGTGGCGCTATAACACGAAAAAACTGTAAAATGCTCATAACAAAGCAACCGATGGTCCGATTAACATGATGCTTGTTTTGATGCGTCTTTAAGTCATGTACCACAAATCCCTAAAACGATTTAGCTGTTTCGCAAAAAAAAATGGCCGCCATCGGCCATTGAAGTTTGAGCGCTAATTAGACCAGGTTAACGGAAGCCGATCGGAACGACGCTCGCTGGGCTCATCCGACTCATGGTCCTGAAGGTCTGTAAGAAGTAAGAACTCACTCGGCCAGCAGGGGGCGAAACAACTTATTTTTAGTGTGTTATTGACTGTTTATCACGTGACGTTTGATACACACACAAAATATTCATATCAAACGATAGATCTTCTCATTCTGAACAACTTTGCCTCTTGAACCACTTCTCTCAATCGAACGGTTCGGGAGTTATCGGTGGTACGATAAAAACCTACTTTTGCGAACTCGTCCTTGGTTTTTCGCCCAATCGAAACCAAAACCACGCAGATTGATTCTCTGGAGTGTGAATGTAAATAGTTATTGAAAAAAAGTTGAAATTTCCTTTCACGGTCTCTTAAGAGCGGCAAAATGTAAAATGGGCGGATCCTATTACATTAAAATGTCCACAACTCAAGAGCGGCTTAACATATCATCACTGGGCTTGGAAATCTTGTGTACAACATCGCTCCGAGGTAAAATTCAAAAGAACGCGGTATTTGTACACTAGGTGGCGCCATAACAGTTAAAAATAGCGAAATTTACGCATCTTTTGGAACCAAATCAATTGTGCATCACGTGACATTTGACATTTACGCAAACTATTGATATCATATGATAGCTCTCCTGATTCCGAACAACTTTGCCTCTTGAACGATCGATATCGATCGCACGGTTAGTGAGTAATCTGTGATGATGTTTAAAACCTACTTTAGCGAACTCGTCAAAGATTCTTCACCCGATCGGAACCAAATCAACGCAGCTGTCTTCTCTTGAGTGTGATTGCGAATAGTTATTGAAAAAACTATGAAATTTCCTTTCACAGTCTCTAAGGGGAGCCAAATGTGAAATGGGCGGAGCCTTTCAAATTAAAATGCCCATAAATCCAGAACGGCTTAACATATCGCCATGGGACTCGGAAAGTATGTGTAGACCTTCACTCTGAGGTCACCTACAAAAGAACGTGGCGTTTGGACACTTGGTGGCGCTATAACGATAAAAATGGCAAAATGTATGCGTATTTCATACGCTTAAACAATTGCTTAAACAATTGTGTGACACGTGAATTTTGTCATTTACACGAACTAATAATATCATATGATAGTTCTTTTCATTCTGAACAACTCAGCCTCCTGATCTATTGATGTCAATCAAACGGTTCGCGAGTTATCGGTGATGATATTAAAGAAATACTTTTGCTTAATAATTTTAGGTCTTTCAAGCAATTTCAAAATTTTCACCACAGTACAATTCTCTGGACTCTCTAGATAAATACTTATCAAAGACATGTTGAACTTTTTCATTTGCGTGACCATAAGAGGGTGCTTTATTATATTAACCTCAAAAGTCTACGTGTAAGCATTTTTGTCTATGAATCATCTTGCCATCTAAACAGGGTGTATTCTGAACATTGAACATTTTATATTTTATTTAAAATAAAATGTACAAGGATTACTAAAAGGCTTTATTTCATTTAATGAACTAATATGCATTCCACTAGATGGCGCCAAATGACAAGTTTTAAAACACAGCGTTTAAATTTTTTTAAATTTCGATTCATGGTCTTAAGGAGACGCAAAACCATCCAACACGGAAGTAGCATTTTTAAATGAAATAGCAATAACTCGAGAATTTTTGACATATGTTCGTGGGGCTTGGAATATATGTGTTGAACATTACTCCGAGATCATGAACAAAAGAACGTGGCGCTTGGTCACTACATGACGCTATAAAAGTAAAAATGGCAAAATTGAAAAAAGTCTTTTGGTTGTCTAAAAGTGTACCTTAAAGCTGTTTAACAAATAATCCAACTGACTTGCCATATTATGACACAAAACAAGCATGCAAAATATGACGCTCATCGGAAGAGGTAAGCCTTCATAACAGTCAAAAAGATGAGATCGCTCATTCAAATGGCTTTTTCAAACACGTCTATCGTAACCACAAGATGGCAGTAGAAGACCGTTTGTGTATCACTTCAAGTTTAACATGTTCAAAAACTATTGATATCTTATGAACGCTCTCCTAATTCTAAACAACTTCAGCTCAAGAACCACCTCTGTCAATCAAACAGTTGTTGTGTTATCAGTGATTGTTAAAAAAATGTCTGAACAGCTTACATTATTCATTATCAAAAACGTGTTGAACGTGTTCATTTGTATAATACGGTCGTTTATGAAATAATGTGACCAAGTGTACGTGAACGCCTTATATTTTGTAAAGCAGCATACTCCGATCGACTTGATATTAAGGACAAATATACATCTGATGATATTAAACAAGCATGTATTTGATTGGATAATGAATGCGTTCATAACAGTAAGAAATGTAAAAAATACTGTATTTCAAATGTAACAGCAATAAAGCAGCAGAGGATAACAATAAGGTTAGTCTTTCGACACTTGTTTTTATCTAATTTTGTCTTTATTAATATACTAATATAAATATGTACATTATTTCTCTAATCACAAATCTCTCTTTCATTTGCTTTCATTTTGATGGAAATAAAGTTAAAAAGTAGTTATTATTGTTATGAGAGAAAATATATAGAGAAAAAATATATTTTTGTTTGCGTGTTGTTTCAAGTGGCTTGTGTCATATTATGAGAGATGCATTTATAACAAAGAATAGAAAAGAAGCAGATGTCATGTTAATGCACACACCTTGTTCTCTGCTTGTGATGTTCACTACACTCTGTACGGCTGTGAACTGAAGAAAGCACAAAATAACGCAACCTACTGCGGATTTCATAATAAGAGTTTTAAAGAGGACTATCAATTTCAAATTCCTTTACAAATTACACAATTACTCACATTGTTTATTGGGGGCTAAAATATAACTTTAAAGTTGCTATTGCATACATTCAAGTGCCCAGTAACGCCACGTGTCTTCCGCAGTTTTGTCATTGAAGCACACCACAAGTTTTAAATACCGAATATTTTATACAATGATTGTGTTAATGAGATATCCATGTTATTTTACTGTTATACATGTTGTGAATTGAATCTAAACCAATCCACAAAGTTAAAAAAATAGTTAAATAAGCTAATTACATATTTTAAAATATGTAAAAATAACTAGTAAGATGTGAATACGAATTCATTAAATCATTTGATTCAATTCTGCACAATTCTGTACAGAAGTAGAAAACTGTTTGTTTTAATAGAGAGTCTATGTTCAAAGGGAGAAATACATATTACATAAAACCAATTGTGATGCATAGAAAACATTTGAAATAATAGAACATAGAAATACATCTAAAAATAAAATAAAATAAAAACACATACGTATGAAAAATACTTTAGTACATAAAAATTAATGACAGAATTTAAAAATCAAAGCATAGAAAAATGAATAAATATCAAATATTAATAGGTTAATTGATTATTATTTTTCAATCATTTGTAAACTGTTTGCAATGTAATCACTATATGTGTTAAAATAAAATATCACAGTAGATAAAATTGCATTATCTTGAAGTAAAGAAAATACTTTTACTTTTATTTCTATAAATAAATGTATTTCGTTATTTACTCTATAATTTAAAAGTCTAAATGATAAGAAAAGTAAAGGATTTAAATGCATAAATGGATGAAAGGTGAAACAATATTCAATAAAATAAATGAAAATATGATGTCAGTATAAATCAATCTTTATAGATTTTTAGATTGATTGATTCATTTATTTATTCATTCATTCAATCATATATGGAAGTACTTGAGTAAAGTAAAGTGTAGTAAAGAGGGCAATTTTTAAAACAAAAACTGTAATGGGATATACACATATTTATGCTAAAATCTCCACCAGCTTTGTTATATAAAGTACACATAAATAAAAGCTCTCGCGCAAGTTCTATCAGGAAGACTCCTCACATCATAATTAATTACCGGTTAGCCTATCATCCCTCAGCACGTAGTATATAAGGATGGTACTTACCCTCTCTTTCGTTCGCAGAAACTAACGCATGTGTGAAACCTCCATCCTCCCCACCACCACCACCAGGTCAGTGTCCCGTCCTCAGTCCGGGGTTAGGCTCCGCCCCGCCTTATCTTCAGGCAGGAACATCGGAACTATATTCCATGATTCATTCATTTGGTCCTATGCCCAAAGATCTTTATATTATGTTTAATAAATATTATCTATCGTTCTATGTTTCCTGAGTCTTTCTGGTAGAACTACATAGGGAACAATGGTATTTTTCATTCAGTCACTTCAAGATGCATCCAGGATTGTGTTTAATGATGTGAGTTTAAGTGTCCAAACACTTCTTCAAACATAAACAACCATGAAGGAGAGGGACTTCAAGCTATATGTTTCTTTCATGCTATTTTCACAAATACTAGTAAGTACATGTCTACACATACTTATGGGTGAATCACAGAGGCGGTTTACAATGCTCAAAAATGGCATTTTGCAAAAATTTGAATGTTTTGTTAGGTAACACATCATTATCAGAAAAATTACCTCGATGCTATAAGGAGATATGTGGCTGGGCTGGTTGATATTTTAGTAAAATTGTTTCATCTACCTATGCATATACTCGACTGGATGAAAAAAATGCTTATTCTATTTTACAGTCTGCAATTTTAAATAAGTGAAAGAAAATAAAAAGGCTGTTTTATCAATTAATTTATTCATTAATTAATTTTCAATGTACAAAAAAAATGTAGCCCATGGAAACCCAAAAAATGAACAGCACAAGCTGAGCAGAATCATGAGGAAAGCAGGAAAGATCTGATGAAGGAATAAGAATCAGAATCAGAATAATAAAGAGCTTTATTGCCAAGTATATTTGCACATACAAGGAATTTGTTTTGGTGACAGGAGCATCCAGTACACAGAATAAGCAACAACACAGAGACCATCAAACAAAACAAAAACAGTTACACAGATGATTTAAATAAGGGCCTATGGGTATAGAAATTAAGAAATACAATACAATAAACATAAGAGTAAAGCTATAGAGAGTAAAGTTATGTGTGTATGTAAATATGTACAAGTAAAAAATAAGAATAGACTATTTCAGTAAAAGGTATGCGTTATATACAGCAGAATGAAATATAATTTACAGAAGAAGTTGTATAAAAAAAGAAAAAATAGATAGTGTATTATCTGCAGGATGTATTTAAGATTGCACTTTATTATTGTTGCTAAGAGTTAATTGCACATAAGAAGTCTTGTACGCAAGAACATTTAAAAAAAATAAATCAACCGTTCAAGAGGTAGATGGCCTGAGGGAAGAAGCTATTTTTGTGTCTGGTTGGCTTGGTGCTCAGTGCTCTGTAGCGCCGACCAGACGGTAGCATTGTGAAGAGATGATGGCTTGGATGTGAGAGGTCCAGGGTGATTTTCTGAGCCCTTTTCCTCACTCTGGATGTATACAGTTCTTGGAGGGTGGGCAGGGGAGCACCAATGATCTTCTCAGCAGTCCGAACGGTCCTCTGTAGTCTTCTGAGGTCTAACTTTGTGGCTGAGCCAAACCAGACAGTGATGGATGTGCAGAGAACAGACTCTATGACTGCTGAGTAAAACTGTTTTAATAGAGCTTGTGGTAGGTTGAACTTCTTCAGCTGACGTAAGAAGTACAACCTCTGCTGGGCTTTTTTAGCAATAGAGCCAATGTCATTGTCCCACTTCAGGTCCTGAGAGATGATGGTGCCCAGGAACCTGAATGACTCCACTGCTGCCACAGTGCTGTTCATGATGGTGAGAGGGAGGAGTGCAGGGGGGTTTCTCCTGAAATCCACAATCATCTCCACTGTTTTAAGCGTGTTCAGCTCCAAGTTGTTATGACTGCACCAGACAGACAGCTGCTCAACCTCCTGTCTGTAAACAAACTCATCACCATCCTGGATGAGGCCAATGAGTGTGGTGTCGTCTGCGAACTTCAGAAGTCTTATAGAAGGGTCCTGGGCAGTGCAGTCATTTGTGAGAAGAGCAGTGGGGAGAGAACGCATCCCTGGGGGGCGCCAGTGCTGATTGTGCGAGTGCTGGATGTGAGTTTCCCCATTCTCACTAACTGTTGCCTGTCTGTCAGAAAGCTGGTGATCCACTGACAGATAGAGCCAGGAACAGATAGCTGGGTTAACTTTGACTGGAGCAGTGATGGGATGATGGTGTTGAAAGCGGAGCTGAAGTCCACAAACAGGATCCTTACATAGGTCCCTGGTCTATCGAGATGTTTCAGGACAAAATGCAGTGCCATGTTAACTGCATCCTCAACAGACCTGTTTGCTCTGTAGGCAAACTGCAAGGGGTCCATTAATGGCTCTGTGATGTCCTTCAGATAAGCCAAAAGCAGTCTCTCGAATGACTTCATGACCACAGATGTGAGAGTGACGGGTCTGTAGTCATTCAGTCCTGTGATTTTGGGTTTCTTTGGGATGGGGATTATGGTGGAGCACTTGAAACAGGAAGGAACTGTGCACAGATCCAGTGATCTGTTGAAGATCTTTGAGAAGATGAAGGCCAGTTGAATAGCACAGCTTTTAAGACAGGCTGTGGAGATACCATCCTGGCCTGGTGCTTCTCTTCTCTTTTACATCCTCTTCACTGATCTGAAGTGCAGGAGGAGTTTGGCTCCTAGTAGATCTAGGATCAAGGGCAGACCTGATGGAGATCATAGGTAGGGTAAAATGTAACCAGGGGCCTGTCTGACATAGGTTAAGTTGTCAACAGTGTGGATTAAACTGTAGATGTTGACTAATTATACTTGGATCTAGGTAAGACCACCTCATCCTGGATAAGAAAAGTAGCAATGGAGACAAGTTCGGACTGTCCTAAACCAGCAGAGATGAAGATGCCTCGGAACTGGTCTGAACCAGTGGACATATGCATCTTAAATATGCCATAATCCAGTTCATCACATAACAATAATTCAGTGGGCAACTCATGGCAGAATCTTCGGTCACAGCAGTTTGGCCTTTGCTGCAGTCCATGCAGAAGAATGGCTCCTATATATTCTGTATCAAAGACACTACCGCTCCCTACAATACGTCCAATGCTCTCAGTGATCAAGCTGCTCTTCCTTGATTTTTGTAGAAAATGGCAACGTCCACTGGTCATGGAGTTGAGTATAATGGAATGTTGTTGTAACAGTCCAAGATGATGTTGGTGATGTAACAATAAATCCAATGTTCTCTGTAGTGAAAATGCTGTTCTTTGATTTTCATAGAAAATGGCAATGTCTACTGAACAGGGATTTCAGTGCAATTGAAAGTTGTTGTGATAGTCCATCAGGAGGATTGTGATGTTACAATAAGTCTGATGTTCTCTGTTGTCAAAATGCTCTTCCTTGTTTTTGAAGAAAATGCGATGTTCACTGTACTTGGAGTTGAGTAAAATGGAATGTTTTTGTAACAGTCCAACACGATGACGTTGATGTAACAATACGTTCAATGATTTCTGTTGTCAAAATGCTGTTCCTTGATTTCCGTAGAAAAGGGGAATGTCAAAAGTTCATGGAGAAGATGATGTGGTCCTCAAAGCAGCATAAGACATTAGGTGTATCTGTAGATAATGAGATTTTGTCAAACATACAAATGAATGTTACATTAATAAACTGTCAATATAAGCAAAATGTTTTATATTCAAACATCATATATTTGTACCACAAACATGTTATAGCATTAAATGGTTAATTTAATAAAGGCATGGCTGAAAGACAAAAGATAAAAAATCTTACCTGTTTATCACAACTTGAAGTGTTGTAATATAGATGAGAATAAAGCCGTAAAGATTGACCATGATTTTTCAAAGTTCGTATTTCTCCCTTTCTTTCTTCTCCCTCCTTTTTCCTTAATATATCTTCATTTTACTGTTGTAATTCTACATACACATTTTTGATATGTTCATGGGCATAACCGAGACATTATGAACAGAATAAATGAAATAAAGAAACAGACATAATACTTGAATGAATGAATGAATGAATGAATGATTGATACAATTAAAAAAAAAATCATTGAATAATGAACGAGAAAGAAAAACTGTTCAATGAAAGGTAATAGAAACTGTCAGTAGGTGTTAAGGCCATTGAATCAACTGTATTATTTTATGTTTACAAAATAAAAACATTAAGATAGTAAAAATAAACATGTACATGGCCTAACACCCACTAATCATAGAAACAATTAAAATGCCCAATGCTACCTTCACATGCTACCAGAAATATAATACGCCTTTTCACTGCACACAACATTTGGAAAACCTTAGCAAACATGGAGATGTAGATGATTACAGCATAATACATCTAGTAGCAGTTATTGCATGGTTTACCAATTCGTCTTAACTGCAAGTATGGGCAATTGTTGCTTAGAAACAACCAACACCAAGAGAGTGCAATCTCCCAATGCTTTGGATAAAATGAGAAAGGAGCACAGCGTGTGCTATACCATCGGTTTTGCACACAAAATGTGATCGACCCCTTACTTCTTAAAGTCCTTGTGAACCAAAAGTAGCGTTTGATTTTACTTTGGTATTCTGGTGTAGTTCTGAGTAACACAAAAATTTAAATGGAACAAAAACAACAGCCCACACACCCAGTGTTTTTCAGTCTGAATTGATTAGATTTTTAAAAACAGGCATTGCATCTTGAAAAGAACTGGTAGCAGACTGACAGCTGAAGGTGAGGAGTTAACAGATGCTCTCCCCAAGCTGTTTAACCAAACTCATCTGAGATGGATAGCCACTAGATTTTAATTGAAGATTATTAGGGCACAAGAATTATAAAAAGAAAATGACCAACTCTGATAAGGTATTTATAATACATACTGCAATTTTTTATGACAAATTACTTTCACTGGGACTGTAAGAGTTACGCTTGTTCATATCTTTTTTTTTTCCAGAAAAATAGGAATTTCAGTAGAAGGCAGTGTGATTTCTTTAAAAAATCTATTTGATCAATATTTTGTTTTTAGAAATATTCACTCAATAAATAAATAAACAGGCAAATACATAAATAAAAAAGCTCATATTTACCATAATTCCGATAGCATGTGAAGGCAGCAGTAATTCCCACAGGGGCCGTCCACCTTTTATCCTGTACCCCTGTATCCCCCTCCCCCCCATCATGTTGGACGACCAAAATAACCATTTCCATGTTGTGCACGGAAGTCTGTATGCATGATAACACTTTCTGTTTTATCTAAATCGTTGTTTTCAAATTTTTATGTTATGTTCCTCAACTTCATTGGTTGCATAAATGTGTACTATAAGTACTATCACCTGTTTCACATTGTTTATGAATAAAAACATTTTCTTCAAGCACTGGTTCATCTTTTTTTGTGTACCCTTACACGATTTCACAATTCTGCAAAGTTTTTTCCTTCTGGCACATTAAAATAGCCACTTCAGCACAATACAGTCATGATAGCTGAAGTATGTGGGCATTATCTCAATCTTTATTTTATCCAGATCAATATCTTTTATATAAACATGGTCAATCAATGTGCCACTTTCAGTTGTTACACTTTCAACTACTTGTTTGAAACCAAAATCCTGCATGACATCACAAATAGTGGATTTACTCAGAAGGTTTTCATTGAAATCTCCAAGAATTATTTTGCCACCTGGTAAACTGTTCATCTGAATAATTAATTTAACCAAGTTCTCTCTAAACAATGGCATGTTATATGATGATGGTCTGTAAACAACTGCAACATTTGTGTTTAAATGTTCAATCTTGCATGTTAGGCATTCCATGTTAAAACATGACACATCAACTAAAGCAGCTTTTACACTCTCTCTGCAATATATACCAACACCACCATGATCTTGCTCTTTCAGTTTAGCAAAAACATCCTGGCTTGTGTCATATGAAACACTTCGTGGTTTGTCATTGAAATAGTATCCACTAAGGCTGACATCATTCTCAAAACAGTTTGGTTTTAGCCATGTTTCTGTTACACAAATCATATCTGCTTGAAAATATCTCTGATCTTGTCTTATATCTAAGATATGTGGAATGAGCCCTTGCACATTGTGTAACATCATTTGAAATTTGACACTTTCTGTTGTTTCACATGGAACAATGAATGGTGGCATACTCTGTAATGATTGCTCAATGTCATCTTTTGAATAAATTACTTTTTCTTTGAAATCTTCTATGATCAGTCCATCAAGAGAAGTCACACGACTTAAAGCAACATACGCTTGTCCTGGAGCAAATATCTTTTTCAATGACACAACAGCTTTCTTCACAGTCAGACCTTGTACTTTATGAACTGTTGAAGCCCACGCTAGTCGAAGTGGATACTGTCGTCTGACACCCATACTTGACACTTTGTCTTCTTCAGGTTCAATTGCTGTACTTTTCTCCAGTCCAGGTTTTAAACATGGATTTTTACTACGAGCTTCTTTTCCAACTCTCTCATCATCAAATTCGATATATATTTTTGATGGAAATGTTTCATCATCCTTATAACAAAATTCTTTTACTGTCCCAAAAACTCCATTCACAAGACCGTCAGAAACATTGATATTCTTCTGCAGCATCACTCGTGCATCAACAGCTAACTCAAGAGATTTCTCTAAACAACTGTTATGAACTCTTGAATGAAACCCATCTTTTCTTTCCATCCGGCCAGTTTTAGCATTTCTCTCAAAGTCTTGTGCATTTATAGTAACTGTGTCAGAACACAATTTACACAACATCTTTATATTATGTTCATCAACTTCACTGTTAGTTGCATAAATATGTATATCTGTGCTATCATCTCCTTCACCAGTTTCACATCGTTTAAGCACTGATACATCTTCTTCAAGCATTAGTTCTCCTTTCTTATGAACCCTTAAACGATTTAACAGTTCTGCAAAGTGTTTGTCCTTCTGTCTCATAATCTCTGTAAGCTCAACGAAACTGAAATTAGTGTCCCAAAGATTCACACTGTTCATTGGTTCAGTGTAAAGTGGTTTTCCTTTGACAGGTGACAGCTGATAAAAATCTCCAACAGCAATGACACAGACTTTTCCAAATGGTGAATAATCTGACAAACCTGTTTGTTTAATTTGTCTCAATCTTCCATGAATATATGCAAGAAGTTTATGATCAACCATTGAAATTTCATCAATTATTAATAGTTGCAGTTTTCCCAATTTCGCTCTCAAGGAATTAATTTTTTCATCTCCAAGTGGTACGTATGGCAGTGAAGCATTTGTCCCGATAGAGAAAGTGCTGTGGATTGTAGCAGCGTTTATATTATAAGCAGCAACACCAGTGGGCGCTGTTAACAGCACGTGTGTCTCATCTGGATTCTCTGACAGCTTTGACAGGATGCGACTGCTTTCATACTGGATTGCTTTAATCAGTACAGACTTTCCCACTCCTCCTGGACCAGATATGAACAAGTGAAATGGATCTGGGTTCTCACCTTGTACTTTTTCTAAAAACCATTCACGTACTTTGTAAAAGATTTGCGACTGCTTTTCATTCAAAGAACGCAGCAAAGCCATAGCATCTTGCTTTGTCATAGCAGATGGATTGTTTTCTATTCTGGAAACACCTGCGTTAGGTAATAGATCAGGTATGACATCATCACCTTCCTCTGCTTCTATTTGTTGTTTATTCTCCAGACATTCTAAGCGCTCCAGTTCAGCTTCTGGACAGATTTCAGCCCAAGCATCTTCCATTGGTCCATGTTTTTCTAAAGCATCTTGAGCTCTTTGTATCGTGTCTGCTTCTTTTTCAAATTTTGCCATGTTTGTGTCCACAATACTTTTTACTGAATCAAGCGTCTCAAACATTGTCACATAGCCGGTCTCATAAAAATCTTGATGTGAAGTTAAATTAACTGGTTTCAACTGACTTTGCATAAAATGAGGCAAGAACAATTCTAAAATGCTTTGAAAATAATTTTCTGGATTTTTTGTAGGTGAAAATCGAGCATATCGTACAACTGCGCAGTCTGTGCGAGTTCTTTTTCTCACAAAGCCCATGTCATTTTCCAGTGTTACTCTGTTTGAACAAGAGATTTCAGATTTACTCAAAACTCTGTATTGTGATGCAAAGGTTGCTAAACACATTTCATTAAATTCTTCAGTTTTTGGACGAGCTCTGTATCTGTCTGTGATGCTTTTCATCCATATGCTATCATCATCATTTTCTGCACATTCAGCTTTTTTCTGTATGATGTTTAATGGTAAACTCATTTTTACTGTATTGGGACCAGTTGGAATAAAAACAACTTTTCTTGACGCCTCTTTTAGTCTCATGTTAGTCAATCGATAGACACTCTCTTGAGCTGACACCTCTCGATTATGTAAAAACACACTTCCAAGTTTTCTTAAAGCCTGTTTTGCATCCATATTGCCCTGATTGTGAGCTTCTTTTTGAGCGTTAGCCAGCAGCAATCCCATTTCTCTCTCTGCTTTAGAAATGTAGGAAACAATATACACAATACAACTGTATGCGTCGATCACGAACTGTATGTCCATATTTGCATTCCAGCACCGTAAAAGATCTGGATTATACTGATTCACCCACACGTCACTTGGTTTTCTTTTTAAAACAACATTTGTTTTCTTTGTAATTTTGCTATAAGCAGCTTCAAAGATCTGTTGATTTATACCAATAGATGCAAACAAAGAGTTGACTGAGTCAAAGACAGCATCAGGGTTCAACAAACATTCTTTAACTTGTTTCATTACAGTTTCAGCAAAGTCTTGTGGTATTTGATTAGAGTCATTAGACTTGTTGCCTTGATTTTCTTGTTCATCACTTACTTTTTTGTCCTTGTCATTCTTACTGCTTCTTGTGATGAAGGTGTTTTTGCTTGGTGGGCGTGGAAAGTTAAATCGACATGTAGTACCTTTCTTTTTACATGTTTTTGCGTGTCTTTTGCTGTGTTGTTGGACACTGCTCACGATTTCATGCATTTCCTCTTGTTCAGATGGCATTTCACAGGTGACATACTGATCAACAAATGCAACAACATCTTTATCATCATCTCTATCAACCTGAGGGGCATTTTCAACCCAAAACAGACAGTGTGTATGAGGTGATCCACGTTGTTGAAATTCGATTCGATAGAAATAATCAATTACTTTTCCGATTGGTTGAGCTGGTGACATAATCACATCTTTCAGAAAGCAGTGAAATCTATGATCAAACATACGAGCAGCAGTTACTGGGTTACGTTTAAGCATTCCACATCTCTCAGACCAGTCCAGTTCATCCAGAGGTTTATCACATCTTTCTTGTGTTACAATAGTTTGCATTAGCTCTGTCCATCGCAAGTCTGCTGAAGAGAACGAACAAAACCAGGTGGGTATTCCTAACTGTCTCACCATTGCAAACAAGTCTTTCTGAACCGCTTGCCAAAAAACAGGACTGCCTCTAATGGGCTTTAAGAATTTATAACCCTGATCAAAATTCAAAATCTTTTGCAGTGATTCTTTATTTGTCAAAGTCTCTGAAGTGATTTTTCTTTTGTTGCCTGTGTTATAGCCTTTCCTTAAAGCAATAGATACATTTGAAATGACTTGATTCAGCTCAGACAAATATTGTCCGTAAAATATGTAGTCAAGATTTTGAGCAAAACGTCCGTCTGCGTTTAGGATTTTATTATTCAGATACCTTGAGAGTGTTAATTTTTCAGGTCGTGAGTCATGAAACGTTCCTGTGCCTTTTGGAAAGAGAACTGGAAAACATTTGGCTTCATTAGTTTCATCCATTAACATTCTCACTGGATTATTGCCCTCTGCTGGCGCAACAGCCATAATGCTTTCAAACTGCTGGTCGAGGAATTCTTGTGCGATGTCCACTGGTTGCAAACAGCTATCCATGAATAAACCATGCTGTTGTCTATCATGCAGCGTGTCGTCCTCAGTGATCTCATTGTCTAGATTCTCAGAATTGTTCTCTTTATCAACACACATGTCTTTACAATTCTCCAAATCACGCTCATTATCACCTTCATCATGGATCATTTCTTCTATTTTACACAAAGGATTTATCCAACTGTCATTAAATTGTACATCTGCATACCATTTGTTATTTTGTTTCAAATATGTCAAAGCAGTCTTTATGTTATCAGTGTGCACAAATTTATACTCATAATGTCCTTTGTATGTTAATTTCCTCTTCAGCTTTACACGAATCATCAAATCATCATTTTCTGATCTTGGCAAAACATTCACAACATCTGTAACATTAGATGGAACACAAGTCACTGGTCCATGAACACCATTCTGTCCTCCACGTGGTAAAGCCAGCATCTTCATGAATGGAATGTGCTTTGCTATTAGATGTTGTTCAAGAGAATTTAAACAGCTCAGTTCAGCAGGAATAGGATCCAGAGCAAGATTATTTGCTACACTTTCAGCAGGCATTTTACCATCAGAAATCTTCCTATCACATGTGTGACAAATCCACAGAGATGCAGCAGGGCTGTTTTTATAAACACAGTCTTCACTACAGTCTTTATTACATTCATGCAGATAATTCAGTGTTATACATTTTTCTGCGATATTGCCGGCATGGATTGATTTTTGAAAATAATTTCTTCCATTGCAATGTTTGACCTGCATTTTAAAGCAACAACGGTGGCATACTGAACAAACATATTCAGGACCTGTAGATATTTTTTCTTTAAACTGTTCAATCACACAGTCAATCTCTTTTCTTTTTATGTTTGCATTTTTATATTTCTGTATGTTGTAGTCAATTACCATATTTCTGTGCAACTCATTCTGACTGTATTTGTCAACACTACATTTCTTGACAGCGTCTCTGTGCAACTCATTCTGACTGTATTTGTCAACACTACATTTCTTGACAGCGTCTCTGTGCAACTCATTCTGACTGTATTTGTCAACACTTAATTGCTTGACAGCGTCTCTGTGCAACTCATTCTGACTGTATTTGTCAACACTACATTTCTTGACAGCGTCTCTGTGCAACTCATTCTGACTGTATTTGTCAACACTAAATTGCTTGACAGCGTCTCTGTGCAACTCATTCTGACTGTATTTGTCAACACTTAATTGCTTGACAGCGTCCCTGTGTGAAGGATCAGTTTGGTATTTGTCCATGCTATATTTCTTGACTTTTTCTTTATGCTTTTCATTTTCCTTGTATTTTTCAATGCTGGAATTCATAATTGATGTTTTGTAAGTTTCATCCTCATGATATCTTTTCTTTGCTTTCATTTTTTTTCCTTCTTTCAGTTCAGGATTATTATTGTAGTTAAGTTTTTTCCTATAAAGCTTACGTACATTTGAAGATGCATTTACCTGTACCTTAAATGGTGATTGTTGAAATGGTGATTGACAAAGGCAGGCACATTTATTGTCCCTGGTTTTGACACATACAACAACTTCATAATGACAGCTATTAACATGTTTCAAATAAATCGCTCCATGATGATAGTTACGTTGGCGTGATAAGACAGTGGAGGATGAATATTTAAGCCATTTGTCTTGACTGTATGTAAATATGTCAACACCAATTAAATCACACGTAGCCTGAATCTCAAGTTCTGTAGCCCAGCTGGCCACATACTTCATTCTTGATTTGGCAATATAATCTGATACAGAAGTGTTTCCTTCTCTTAGACACTGGATGTATTTTGATTCGTTCTTCAGAATGTGTGTAACAACAGCACGTCTTACTTTTCCGTGTTCTCCTTCACTTCCACTTATAGCAAAACTGATAGATCTAAAGAAACAATTTCCGTCAGCAACAATACTTTCAGTTTCACAAGGCTCAGCTATTTCAATAACATCACTTACATTGTTCTGTTCTCTTACAATGTTAACAATATTCATCTTCAAGCAAATGTTGTTTCGTTGTTGCACTGTTAATGGACTAAACCGGAAAGAGTCATTGACAGTTTGTGAAATAAATTCAACATCAGCTGTATTTTCATAAGTGGACTCCAGACAAGGTACCACAGGTGTCTTTTCTGTTGACATTTCCTCTGTGCTCGTGAGATCAATCAAACTGTCATCGCAGCTAACATCAGCTTCCATTTCAGATTTTACAGCATTTTCCAGGACTACTGGACTACACACAGAGAAACGATCCACGTCAATCCTGACAGCATTCACCCCAGTTACTTCAAATGACGTACCTTCTGCTTTCACTGATGCTCCAAGTTTATTGAAATGTGTGCACAGAGACCTGATGTCACGATGGAAAACCACTACACTCTTACCCTCACATGCAAGTGTGCCATCAGAATTCCTTGAGTGTGGATCAAACACTGCATACCAGGAGCCTTGTCTGACTGCTGCACATATGTTATGCTGTATATTCACCAAACATGCATCAAAACTCTGAAATGCTCGAGTCACTGCTTTATCTAAAGACATGTAAACATCACGCAGAGATTTGTCATACTTGTGAATCCCAAAGACGCCAGATATGGTTGTACCATAGTTTATTGAAAAAGGACAATCATTCAGTGTGTGTGTCTTAGGCAGCTCCTCAACATATATGTATCCATTGATGTCATCACTGATTTTTCCTGCACGGTTCATATCTGAATAAAACTGGTCCCCATGCGTTAAGACAGAATTAATGTCACTGGTGCTCCACTGCAACACATTTTTCATTTTACACATCAGGATTGCAGTTAAACTGTTAACACCACATTGCTTGCCATAATTGACAAAACGAGCATCTCCTTGATGGAAAGAGCCTGTAATGTAGGGTTTCTGTGGACACGAATCAAAAACAACATTCATGATCTTATTTGAACATGGTTTACAATTAGGTTCATGCTTTGGTTCAAGTTTATAATCAAAATTAGGGTCAGGATCAAGGTTAGAATCAGGTTTAGAATCAGGTTTAGGATCAGGTTTAGGATCAGGTTTAGGATCAGGTTTAGGATCAGGTTCAGGATCAGGTTCAGGATCAGGTTCAGGATCATGCTTAGGATCATGCTTAGGATCATGCTTAGGATCATGCTTAGGATCATGCTTAGGATCATGCTTAGGATCATGCTTAGGCCCATTGTGATATACACAATGTTCACATAATTCTGCCAATTTTTTAAGAGGTGGCAGAGCCTCTCCAGGATCAACAGCCATCCGGTCCGCCATCCTCTTCTTAGCTGCCTGCGAACGCAGGCTCTTCTTAGTACGAGGCATTCTGCACACAAAAACATAAAATCACACATTACCGCATACTAATAAACAATTACAAAATAATATAAAAACCTTCATTACAAATATTTAACTTTACAATAAAAGTCTTATATTTTTAAAAACAGATTTGTATTTGACTGAAAAACTGAACTGATTGATAATTGAATGCTTCATGGCAATTATTCACATATAACATATCAGTTGATCATAACATCCACACAGAAGTCAACTAATTTGACAAATATGTAACAAAACAAAATCATTACCCTACATGAAACATACATTTTAAAATAAACATTTTACTATACAGGACATAATGAAACTATAATAATCTCTACAGATTTTCAGCAAAAGTAGAGAAATAATCTATTTCCCGCCATTGACAGTGAATGTCATTTAAAAAAACGTTCCCTTCCAAAGACAAGTTATTGGTAATTGGTGATGGTAATGTTGTACATTAGGTGGCGCTATTACACACCTTTGGAAAAAGTAGTGTCTAAACCTAGATCGTATGTATTTGATCTGTTTTTAATGATTGTTCCTAGTCTAATCTGGGTGGAGTGTTTGACCAAAAAAAGATAATATGACCTATTTGATCAAAATTATAGATTTTTTGAGGAAAATTTCCCACATCTAAGGGGTGAAAAGAAAAGAAACAAATTAAGAGAAGAATCCATTGTTTTTTTCAAAAAGCAGAGACTATTCTTTCATTTGATGTTTTTCCAAAAATGAATTACACGAAATGTATTGTGAGCTTTAAAATGTAGTGAAAATGTACAAAAAACCGCTGGCTGGCAACCTATTTTTTTTTTAAAGGCTGGCAGGGAAAGAGTTGAGCAAATTGATGGCATTGATCAGATCTCTTTACAAGAAAGGATAACATCATCAAAATATGTATAAACAAACCAAAGACAGAGGTTAAATCTTACCTGAAATCCACGTTCACTGTTTTCTGCAACATAAAAGTGAAAAATATTTATAAACACACAATTACACTTTAGAAAGCTCATTATAAAGTCTGTCCCAAGTAGTTCACCTTCAAAATTCAGTCATCGTTTACTCATCTTTATGACTTTCATGGAAGAAAACAAAGATATATTGAAGAATGTTGTTAACAGCCCGACATTCACTTGCATTTGTGACAATAAAACTGAATGGGGGTCTGTGCTTTTCTGGTACCAACATTTTCCAAACACATTTCTTTGTGTTTTACAGATTTGGAAAGACAAGAAGGTCAGTAAATGATGACAGACTTTTCATTGTGAAGGGGAACTATTCCTTTAATATCAAATTGATATTTAAATCTAAATTTAGTATTTTGTTACGCACCCACATGACATTCTACATGTTTAAAGACCTCCTCCCAGCATATTCGGTAAACAATATTTTTCAGAGGTTTCCGGGCCTACTCATACACATGATGTAGATAGTTTCTCTCAAGATACAAGATACAGCAAAGTACTAAACATAAGGGTGAATTGGTCCTTGAACAAACTTGGGTACTTCATGTCCAAAACAACGCATGCATCGAACAGCGGAGTCCTGAGCATCGTGGTGTTCTCATGAATGTGCATTTTAAACTGACATGGAGAAGAATGAGTTGACAAAACTCATTATTTTGGTTTCTTGTGCACACACAAAGCACTCTCATCAGATGGACCATAATAACAAATGTCTGTAGTACTTTTGGACCTTGACATATACTATTACCACGATGTCTCCAAAGAGGACTGAAAACCTCTCGGATCTGATCTATATATCTGTTTTTGTGTTCCTAAATTCTAGTTGAACGTGATGTGGGTGAGTAAAAAACGATTACATCTTGATTTAAGGGTAAATGATTATTTAAAAAATAATCTTTATTCTATCCAAAAGAATATATTTGGATGAATCTCAGTCACTGAGCAGACATCACTCCCCATTTACTGCTTTAGTAGTGATAATAAATATAAGAGGAATAAATGGAGGAAATGATCTGATCGGGGTTTTGACATTGTTTCAAATATCTTCCTATATAGCAGAACAAAGAAACTTGTGCAGGTTTGGAACAATCTGAGGCCAAGTAAATGACGACAACATAGTAGTGAACTATCCCTTTAACATCGACTTACAATACAAGCAATGTCTTTCTGTGAACTTTGTGTTTTTTTGGCATAATCTTGTGTACATTAAGATGCTACTTATCATCATTTTACATGTGAAGCGTTTTTTAGGATTATGTATGTGTCAAATATTACAATTTTGCCTGCATTTTACAGCAAACATTATTTTTATATTTTCCATCCATTGGATCGTATAATGTCAGAACAACTGGACTAATTCACTACCGGCTGTTTTATTGATTTATCAAAAACAAATGTGACATCTTACCTCAAATCCGATATCAGTCTTCTGTAACACAAAAGGTAAAAATATTTATAATAGAATTTAGAAAGAACATTTAGCAACAACATCAACAAATATATCATCAGCACTGACTATCTCCATTTTAACATCAAAATACCCCACACATGACATGTTTCTGAACTCTCCCCCATATAGTGCGCTATATCCGTTTTCCGCTATTTTGTTGTGTTGTTCAAATTCTCAAACTCAATCCTTTCATTCATTCACTTTTATTTTGCCACAATTCATTCAGATTCTGAGTGTGCATCTAATGTACATTCGAAACCTCAAAAAGCGATTAAACCGTCTGATTAGAATCAGCTGGTTGAGAGTGACCATTAATGCCATAGATATCAAGTTAATGCCACAAATGAACGTTTATACTTGGTTATACTTTGTTCTTGACAGTTATTTTCTACTTTCTGAGAATAAACTATAATAAAATGAATGTATAGACAGTGGTGCATTAATTTAAATACATTAAATACGTTTATTAAACGTGATAAATGTTATAAAATAAACATGGCAAACTGTCGTTTTGTTCTCTTTGTTATAAACTATTAAAACGGGACAAAAAGTAAATGTACTTTTCAAACAATTTTATGAAACAATCCATTAAGCCACACAGGTTCTTTATAAGCGTTATTACTAATGTCCGCGACAGTAGACGCATGTTATATTACGTCAGTGTCCCACATCGTTAACTCATTTACATTCACTTCTTCCTCATATATTGTACTATTTGACATTCACTATATAGGGAATAATGAATAAGTGAACAAGTGAGAGAATTCAGACGCAGCAACAGTACAGCATTAACACGTTTCTTTACAACACGTGCTACAATCAGTCACACGTTTTACAACACCAGGTACCATCTCAATTAATAGGAATTGCATTTCCATCAGATAATAAAAGATTGAGGACAATTTAACATTCGCTATAAAGGGAATCATGAATAAGTTAACAAGTGAGAGAATTCAGACGCAGCAACAGTACATCATTAACACAAGTGCTACAAATCAGTCACACGTTTTACAACACCAGGTACCATCTCAATTAATAGGAATTACATTTCCATCAGATAATAAAAGATTGAGGACAATTTAACATTCGCTATAAAGGGAATCATGAATAAGTTAACAAGTGAGAGAATTCAGACGCAGCAACAGTACAGCATTAACACGTTTCTTTACAACACGTGCTACAATCAGTCACACGTTTTACAACACCTGGCCATATGGACAATCTCTATTAATAGGAATTACAGTTCATCAGAAAATAAATGAGGGTGAATTTATGACAAAATTAATTTGTTGTGATTAAAACCGTAAGGGTAATATCTACAAACTGATGTAGCAGAAAAACGTCTTACGCTGTAAACTAACATTGAAAAAACCATACATCTTCTCAAGATCTAACAAAACGTGAAATGACAAATAACTATCACCATTAACGTTATCACAAAAACAAACGCCATACTCTAATCAAAAAAACGAATCATTTCTTTTATAAACTAAATGCCAACATAACTACATTAATAAAGTACCAAAACACTGAAGGTCTCTCTAGACTTGTATTCTCAAAATTCAACCACAAAACACACAAAATAACTTTCACAATGCTTAAAACATTATATTCTCGCAAGGATGATTGATTAATTGACTATTTTACAAAGAGAGCAACAACCGCATTTTACTCACCTGTTCACGTGAAGAGAAAATGGCTGATAATGATATTTCGCGCGTGAACGAATTGTTCTATTTGAACGAATCTTTTAAGTGAACAAATCTTTATTTTTGAACGAATCGTTTACGTAAAGGAATCGTTCTGTTGCAACGAAATCCAATAACGCATATCTCTCGTTCACCGAAATCCCTCCCTCGAGCACAGAGAGCGTATTGTCTTTAAAGAGTGTCTAAAGCAGAAGCCAATGGCATTCGAGTGTGAAGATTGACTGAGCACATGATAGGTTGAATGTACTGAACGAATACGCCCTTCACTGAACGAACGACTTGATAGTTTGAGTCTGAACGAGAGAGATCTTATTCATTCATGAACCAAAGGACACAGCTGATTCTCGTTCGAAAACAAACGGAATGAGCTGCTACGTCTCACTTGTGAACGAAATGAAAGAGGAGGTCTCTCAAGTCCAGAAATGAACATAATTTGAAAATAATACAATAATTTTAGTTGATTGTTAAATGTCACAGACAACTTTAAATTGTCATTGTGTTATACACTTACTTTCATTGTATTTGTTTATACTTTATTCATCCTATTCTTGACTGTTACCTGTTTAAAACTTTAATCTTTACCCCTTTTTATTTTATTTCATAGCCTAATAATGCTAAAATCTTGACTTTCTGAAAAATGTTTAATCTTGAAATTTTGCTCTGCCGTGTTTTGTTTTATTATTTGCACAATGAAAATTCACTTGACTTTCAACAAATACAGTGCAATACAAAAATACATTCTACTGTACACACAGTTATTGTACATGTTACCACATTCACTTGAATTCTCAAACGGGACACATGCATGAAATACAGCCACATCAGTTTCTATGATACATTTTTATAATTTATTATTTTCTCCTGACAAGCCAATGCGAATGTATGCCTTGCTTGTTAAAACTTGTCACTTGGCGCCATCTAGTGGACTACATATTAGTTCATTAGATGGTGCATTTTCTCAGACAATGTAAATCAATGGGATTATCTCAAGCCAAGGTAATTACAAAATGATAAGATTAAGTTTTGTCATCCTTGGACATTTTATTTTATAAAACATTAAAACTTTAATGGTAAAGTTAAAGTTACAGACAGAGTATACAGTTTCAGTCAATACTTCCATTTATAAATTTATACATTCGCACTTATTTTATGGAAGGTCACGGGAGTAATGTATAATACATTACATGTGTAACACTTACTTATTTCACATTGTAATAATAACCAGTATTATTTTATCAATGATCAGAACGGTTTAAACTATGATGGTGCTCTGACAGTTGGCTTACATGGATATTTTCACACCACAATGTCATAAAGACCAGGCGGTGGGATTATTTTACTCAGGCAACCAATCGGTCTCCCAAAATCTTCATGAAGTTCTGAAGCCAATGCCTCAGCAACCATTGCTGATCAAACTAGCAACCCAAACCCAAAAGGGATATTTTTAAATCTGAACGTCATGGAGGCATGGGGGCTGGTTTATCATTTGTACTTGCAATAAGTATAAAAAAAGGTTGAAATTTCCTTTCACGGTCTCTTAGGATCCGCCCATTTTACATTTTGGCGCCCCTATTACATTAAAATGTCCACAACTCAACGCAACGGCTTAACATATCATCACAGGGTTTGTAAATCCTGTGTAGAACATCGCTCCGAGATAAAATTAAAAAGAACGCAGTATTTGTACACTAGGTGGCGCCATAACAGTTAAATATAGCGAAATTTACTTATCTTTTGGAACCAAATCAATTGTATATCACGTGACATTTGATACACACACATCAAAATGTTTGATATTAATATCAAACGATAGATCTTCTCATTCTGAACAACTTTGCCTCTAGACACACTTCTGTTGATTGAAGGGTTCAAGAGTTATCACTGATGATGTCATTAAACTGCTTTCGCGAACTAGTTTTAGTTTTTTCGCTCGATCGGAACTAAACCAACGTTGATGAATTCTCTGGAGTGTAATTCTAAATAATTATTGAAAAAAAGTTAAAATTTCGATTCTATTTTGAGGGCAATGGGGCGCCAGAAGTTTGAAATGGACGAAGCCTGTTACATTAAAATGTCCACAACTCAAGAGCGGCTTAACATATCATCACTGGGCTTGGAAATCTTGTGTACAACATCGCTCCGAGGTAAAATTCAAAAGAACGCGGTATTTGTACACTAGGTGGCGCCATAACAGTTAAAAATAGCGAAATTTACGCATCTTTTGGAACCAAATCAATTGTGCATCACGTGACATTTGACATTTACGCAAACTATTGATATCATATGATAGCTCTCCTGATTCCGAACAACTTTGCCTCTTGAACGATCGATGTCGATCGCACGGTTAGTGAGTAATCAGTGATGATGTTTAAAACCTACTTTAGCGAACTCGTCAAAGATTTTTCACCCGATCGGAACAAAATCAACGGAGCTGTCTTCTCTTGAGTGTGATTGCGAATAGTTATAGAAAAAAAGAGGAAATTTCCTTTCACAGTCTCTTAGGGGAGCCAAATGTGAAATGGGTGGAGCCTATAACATTAAAATGTCCATAACTCATGAACGGCTCAACATATCGTCATGGGGCTTGGAACTCCCATGCAGACCGTCACTCGGAGGTTACTCACAAAACACCGTGGCGTTTGAACACACGGTGGCGCTATAACAGTGAAAATGACAACTTTTGCAAAACCCCTCAGTCGTTAACCTATTTGCAGGCTCACGACTTCGTCTGCAATTGATGGATTGTCATTGCAATTTTTTTAACAGGCAAACCTACCTAAGAGCCATTTGAGCGCTCGAACCCGCTAAATGCTGCTTGCAGCTTTAATTAGGGTTCGAGCCCGTAGGGCTAGAAACCTATTGTATTTGTAGGTTTTATTATTATTATTATTATTTTTCTCCCCTAAAACTCATACCACAGCCCAAACCGTAAGACCGGCAGAGCTGAGACTCGGTCAGATGGTAGTAGTCTTGCTCGCTACTCAGATACACGGAGCCAGCCATGTCGGACTCTAGGTGGCGCTACAGCGATGAAAAGCGCGTTTGTGCTCGATACTCCCAAACCGTTTGTCGCACAACTAAGAAAACCATATCATTGTAATCACTGGCTCTAAACTTAAAAGACGTATCTATCCAATTTCATTTCCGGTATGCTAATTTTTCCGCTAATTTGCATTTTATCCAAAAAAAAAAAAATGAACTAGTCCCTGGATATTTGCACTATCGGTACCAAACCAACGCTGATTAATTCTTTGGAGTGTGAATGGAAATAATTATTAAAAAAATGTTGAAATTTCGATAAACTGTTGCCAGGGGGCGCCAAAACGTCCTAACAGGAAGTAGCCAATTAAGGGAAAATGTAAATAACTCGTAAACGGTTTAAGATATCTTCATGGGGCTGAAAACACAACTATATATGAATAATCCGAGTTCAAATTATCAAAAACTAGGCGTTCGGGCACTAGGTGGCGCTATAACACGAAAAAACTGTAAAATGCTCATAACAAAGCAACCGTTGGTCCGATTAACATGATACTTGTTTTGATGCGTCTTTAAGTCATGTACCACAAATCCCTAAAACGATTTTGCTGTTTCGCAAAAAAAAATGGCCGCCATCGGCCAATGAAGTTTGAGCGCTAATTAGACCAGGTTAACGGAAGCCGATCGGAACGACGCTCGCTGGGCTCATCCGACTCATGGTCCTGAAGGTCTGTAAGAAGTAAGAACTCACTCGGCCAGCAGGGGGCGAAACGACTTATTTTTAGTGTGTTATTGACTGTTTATCACGTGACGTTTGATACACACACAAAATATTCATATCAAACGATAGATCTTCTCATTCTGTACAACTTTGCCTCTAGAACCACTTCTCTCAAACGAACGGTTCGGGAGTTATCGGTGGTACGATAAAAACCTACTTTTGCGAACTCGTCCTTGGTTTTTCGCCCAATCGAAACCAAAACCACGCAGATTGATTCTCTGGAGTGTGAATGTAAATAGTTATTGAAAAAAAGTTGAAATTTCCTTTCACGGTCTCTTAAGAGCGGCAAAATGTAAAATGGGCGGATCCTATTACATTCAAATGTCCACAACTCAAGAGCGGCTTAACATATCATCACTGGGCTTGGAAATCTTGTGTACAACATCGCTCCGAGGTAAAATTCAAAAGAACGCGGTTTTTGTACACTAGGTGGCGCCATAACAGTTAAAAATAGCGAAATTGACGCATCTTTTGGAACCAAATCAATTGTGCATCACGTGACATTTGACATTTACGCAAACTATTGATATCATATGATATCTCTCCTGATTCCGAACAACTTTGCCTCTTGAACGATCGATGTCGATCGCACGGTTAGTGAGTAATCAGTGATGATGTTTAAAACCTACTTTAGCGAACTCGTCAAAGATTTTTCACCCGATCGGAACAAAATCAACGCAGCTGTCTTCTCTTGAGTGTGATTGCGAATAGTTATTGAAAAAAAGAGGAAATTTCCTTTCACGGTCTCTTAGGGGAGCCAAATGTGAAATGGGCGGAGCCTATAACATTAAAATGTCCATAACTCATGAACGGCTCAACATATCGTCATGGGGCTTGGAACTCCCATGCAGACCGTCACTCGGAGGTTACTCACAAAACACCGTGGCGTTTGAACACACGGTGGCGCTATAACAGTGAAAATGACAACTTTGGCAAAACCCCTCAGTCGTTAACCTATTTGCAGGATCACGACTTCGTCTGCAATTGATGGATTGTCATTGCAATTTTTTTAACAGGCAAACCTACCTAAGAGCCATTTGAGCGCTCGAACCCGCTGAATGCTGCTTGCAGCTTTAATGTTATTTATAATTGCTCACAGAGCAGATTTTTCCCCCTAAAACTGATCGTGCAGCCCAAACCGTAAGGCCTAGAGACTTGATACTTGGTCAGATGGTTGTACTCCTGTTGGCTACTGGGAGACATAAAGACAGCCAAATCGGCCTATAGGGGGCGCTACAGCGATGACAAACGCGTTTAGGCTCATAACTCCTAAACCGTTCGTCGCACAACCAAGTGTTTGGTATCATTGGAATCGGAGGCTTAAGCTGAATAAAACGTATATCTCCGTTTTTATTTGCGCCTGGAAAAGTTTTTCGCAAATTAGCATTTAATGCAACTTACACGTTTTCGAACTAGTCCCTGGTTTTTCGCCCGATCGGAACCAAACCAACGTGGATGAATTGTTTGGAGTGTGAATGTAAATAATTATCAAAAAAAAGTTGAAATTTCCATTCATGGTCTCAAGGGGGCGCAAAAACATCCAACCCGGAAGTAGCCTTTTTACTTTAAATAGCTATAACTCAAGAACTGTATAAGATATACTCATGGGCCTCGGAACATATGTGTAGACCCTCACTCCGAGGTCACCTCCAAAAGAACGTGGCGTTTGGACACTAGGTGGCGCTATAACAGTAAAAAAGGCAAATTGACATGTCTTTTTGTTGCCTGAAAAATTGTGTATCACGTGACATTTGACATTTACACAAACTATTGATATCGTTTGATAGCTCTCCTCATTCCGAAAAACTTTATCACCAAAAACATTGCTGTCAATAAAAAAAATAAAAAAACTGAGTTTTCTCATTTTGTAATTAAACTCTTCATACATACAATTGTAAATCATTGTATTGTCACTAAACACATATAAGCAATAATAGGTGTAAGCTCAATCATTGTTCATCATGGATTTTTAAATAATTAAAAATAACTCACGTGTGACTTTTATTTTAAAACTAAAGCGCTTGTTTGATGTTACTTCACTAATTTGACGTTTGCCGGGAAGCAGGTGATTTCTTTCAGCGATGCGGATTAAAAGGCAAATATAACTTCCATCCTTGTTTAAAATGCATGAAAGATGTTTTATCTAAAGTTGTAACACTTGTGTAAAAGTTATCTGGGTAATTTTATCGTAATGGTTGATGATATTGAAGCGGGTGATGTGTGTTTTGACATTGTGAAATCTGACGTGCTTGATTGATTCTGTGTTGAAACTCCTCGGATTTGCTCAGTTTATTACGTTCATCTTTTTGATGATTAAGTATTATTTGAGGATACATTTCTTAATCAATTTAAAGCTTTAATTGTTTATGTTGTGTTCCCTGAGAATTTATATGTGTATTTTCCCTTGTTTTACTAGTATAGCGCGATCTGCGTGGCTCCGTTACTTTAGTCATGTAGTACCGGCACACGTGATGTATCCGGAAGTCTTTCACGCAAGCGGCAGTGGTAGCAGCAGACTGCGAGTGCTCTCAGTCTTCCGTTTCTAGAGCGATCTCTTTTCTTTTCTCCTCTTTGCTAAGCAACGTCTGTGAGTACTTCTTATCATTTAATATTTAGGTATTCTCTATTTTGTTCCCGGTAAAGTTGTGGCTAAGTTAGCTTCATGCCTATTACTGCCGATTGTTTATCAGCTCGATTGCATCTAATGACGTAGATTACCCGTGTTTGTTTTTGACACTTGTATTTGTATTTAATATCAATATGTAGAATTATCTCTTCTCTATTGTATTGCAGTTTCACAATAATCTCGGTAAACTTTATGGAAATTAATCATCCGCGTCCTGGAGTTTTTTGGGAGTGTTTAACTGATTGGAGCACAGTCCATGAAAGTTTACATTGAATAATATCCATATACTAGCAACAATTGCTGATCACACTATAAACCCAAACGGAAATGTTTAAATCTGAACGTCATAGTTACATGGGTGTTGGTTTATCCTTCATTCTGGCATAAAGCATTTGATCTATAATCAATATATATACTATATATACAATATATAGGCTACTATAATCAAACTGCCAGTCCACTCCCATGAAACCAAATAGCATACATTAGAAACCGTTTTGCAATCTCCATGTAGATGCATCACAACATCATAGAGACTTGGTGTATGATTTATTTCACTTATTGGTCAGTGAATCATTAATTGGCAGCTACAATCCACTGCCTAGCAACCAAACAGAGTACATTAGCAAACATTTAGGTAGACCTACATCTCTGCTTCAGAACACAAAAGAGACAAAAGGGCTGGTTCGTTTCACTTGTGACTTGCATATTATACATTGGAAGTTGCAAAGCCTCTCCCTAGCAACCAAACAGAGCACCTTAGCAACCGTTTATTGAGACCTATATATCTGCGTTAGAACATTGTAGAGACACAGGGGCTTGGTTCGTTTGACTTGTGGCTTAGCGTGTTATAAATTGCCAGGTGCCATGGCACACCTATAGCAACCAAACAGATTATCTTAGCAACGGCCTAGCCAGACCTACATCTCTGCAGTAGAATATTGTAGAGACACAGGGGTTGGTTCGTTTAATTCATGGATACGTGTTTTATAATATGACAGGTGACAAGCCACGCCGATGGCAACCAAATAAATTACCTTAGCGACCGTTTAGACAGACCTGCATCTCTGCATTAGAACATCGTAGAGGCACGGGGCTTAGTTTGTTTCAGTTGTGGCTTAGTGTGCTATCAATCGGCAGGTGCCATGCCGCAACCAAACAGGTTAGATCAGCAACCATAAAGCAAGATCTATATCTCTGGAACAGAACATCGTAGAGACATGAGAATTGGTTCATTTCACTCGTCCCTTAGGTTTACACCTGTTTTTGCATATGAGTGTTAGCATGCGTGTTCTGTATTACTCTTTGCTGACCATTTCTTTCATTTTTCAGGTTATGGGTAAGTGTCATCCGTTGCGGATTTGTTATGGTGCGTTTCCTGACCGTAGTCAGCGAAAGCAGCCGACCTTAGACCTCTTAGTCTGCTCGAACCCGATGATTGCTGCTTGCAGCTATATTGTTATTTATAATTGCTCACAGAGCAGATTTTTCCCCCTAAAACTGATCGTGCAGCCCAAACCGTAAGGCCTAGAGACTTGATACTTGGTCAGATGGTTGTACTCCTGTTGGCTACTGGGAGACATAAAGACAGCCAAATCGGCCGATAGGGGGCGCTACAGCAATGACAAACGCGTTTAGGCTCATAACTCCTAAACCGTTTGTCGCACAACCAAGTGTTTGGTATCATTGGAATCGGAGGCTTAAGCTGAATAAAACGTATATCTCCGTTTTTATTTGCGCCTGGAAAAGTTTTTCGCTAATTAGCATTTTATGAACCTTACACGTTTTCGAACTAGTCCCTGGTTTTTCGCCCGATCGGAACCAAACCAACGTGGATGAATTGTTTGGAGTGTGAATGTAAATAATTATCAAAAAAAAGTTGAATTTTCCATTCATGGTCTCAAGGGGGCGCAAAAACATCCAACCCGGAAGTAGCCTTTTTACTTTAAATAGCTATAACTCAAGAACTGTATAATATATACTCATGGGCCTCGGAACATATGTGTAGACCATCACTCCGAGGTCATCTCCAAAAGAACGTGGCGTTTGAACACTAGGTGGCGCTATAACATCAAAATAGGCTAGATTGGTGCGTATTTCATTGCTTAAACAATTGTCTATCACGTGACATTTGTCATTTACACAAACTATTGATATCATATGATAGTTCTCCTCATTCTGAACAACTTTGCCTCTTGATCCATTGATGTCAATCAAACGGTTCTCGAGTTATCGGTGATGATGTTAAAGACGTACTTTTGCATACTAGTTTAAGGATTTTCAAGCAATTTCAAAATGTATACCACAGTTCCATTCTTTGGACACTCAAGGTCAATAATTATCAAAAACATGTCGAGTTTTTTTAGTTGTTTGACCCTAACAGGGTCCTTTAATATATTAACGTGAAACATGTACATTAAGGGTCGCTACTCCTTAATAAACAATCCAACTGACTTGTCATTAAGGACTCTTATACATATTTTGACACACAACAAGCATGCAAAATGTGAGGGTCATCGGAAAAGAAATGCCTTCATAAGTCAAAAAGGTGAAATATTATTCATTCAAATATTTTGAAATGTTATGTTGAGTTATTTACTACATATATAAGAATTAATAGAACATTTTAGAGACACTGGGATTGTTTCGTTTGACTTGAGGTTTGATGTGTTATTAATTGGCAGGTGCTATTCCACGCCCATGATAACCAAACAGGTTAGCTTTGCCACCGTTTAGCAAGATCTATTTCTCTGAAACAGAACACCATAGAGACATGAGAATTGCCAAATTTTACCCGTCCCTTAGGTATTATCACTTAAACCTGTTTTTGATTGAGTGTGTGAATATGTTTAGTCTTTATTGACAGTTGTTGACCTTTTTTGACCATTTTCTTCGTGTAGGAGAGTGTCATCTGTCGTGGATGTGTAATGGTGTAACTCCCGAGCCTATTAGACGTCTTAGACTGCTCGAACCCGATGATTGCTGCTTGCAGCTATATTTATTATTATTATTATTATTTTTCTCCCCTAAAACTCATACCACAGCCCAAACCGTAAGACCGACAGAGCTGAGACTCGGTCAGATGGTAGTAGTCTTGCTCGCTACTCAGATACACGGAGCCAGCCATGTCGGACTCTAGGTGGCGCTACAGCGATGCCGAACGCGTTGGCGTACGCAACCCCTAAACCGTTTGTCGCACAACTAAGAAAACCATATCATTGTAATCCTTGGCTCAAGACTTAAGAAACCTATATCTCCGATTTCATTTCCGGTATGCTAATTTTTTCGCTAATTTGCATTTTATGCAACCAAAAAAAAAATGAACTAGTCCCTGGATTTTTGCACTATCGGTACCAAACCAACGCTGATGAATTCTTTGGAGTGTGAATGGAAATAATTATTAAAAAAAATTTGAAATTTCGATAAACTGTTGCCAGGGGGCGCCAAAACGTCCTAACAGGAAGTAGCCAATTAAGGGAAAATGTAAATAACTCGTAAACGGTTTAAGATATCTTCATGGGGCTGAAAACACAACTATATATGAATAATCCGAGTTCAAATTATCAAAAACTAGGCGTTCGGGCACTAGGTGGCGCTATAACACGAAAAAACTGTAAAATGCTCATAACAAAGCAACAGTTGGTCCGAATAACATGATTCTTGTTTTGATGCGTCTTTAAGTCATGTACCACAAATCCCTAAAACGATTTTGCTGTTTCGCCAAAAAAAATGGCCGCCATCGGCCAATGAAGTTTGAGCGCTAATTAGACCAGGTTAACGGAAGCCGATCGGAACGACGCTCGCTGGGCTCATCCGACTCATGGTCCTGAAGGTCTGTAAGAAGTAAGAACTCACTCGGCCAGCAGGGGGCGAAACGACTTATTTTTAGTGTGTTATTGACTGTTTATCACGTGACGTTTGATACACACACAAAATATTCATATCAAACGATAGATCTTCTCATTCTGAACAACTTTGCCTCTAGAACCACTTCTCTCAATCGAACGGTTCGGGAGTTATCGGTGGTACGATAAAAACCTACTTTTGCAAACTCGTCCTTGGTTTTTCGCCCAATCGAAACCAAAACCACGCAGATTGATTCTCTGGAGTGTGAATGTAAATAGTTATTGAAAAAAAGTTGAAATTTCCTTTCACGGTCTCTTAAGAGCGGCAAAATGTAAAATGGGCGGATCCTATTACATTAAAATGTCCACAACTCAAGAGCGGCTTAACATATCATCACTGGGCTTGGAAATCTTGTGTACAACATCGCTCCGAGGTAAAATTCAAAAGAACGCGGTATTTGTACACTAGGTGGCGCCATAACAGTTAAAATAGCGAAATTTACGCATCTTTTGGAACCAAATCAATTGTGCATCACGTGACATTTGACATTTACGCAAACTATTGATATCATATGATAGCTCTCCTGATTACGAACAACTTTGCCTCTTGAACAATCGATGTCGATCGCACGGTTAGTGAGTAATATATGATGATGTTAAAAACCTACTTTAGCGAACTAGTCCCAGATTTTTCACCCGATCGGAACCAAATCAACGCAGCTGTCTTCTCTTGGGTGTGATTGCGAATAGTTATTGAAAAAAAGAGGAAATTTCCTTTCACAGTCTCTTAGGGGAGCCAAATGTGAAATGGGCGGAGCCTATAACATTAAAATGTCCATAACTCATGAACGGCTCAACATATCGTCATGGGGCTTGGAACTCCCATGCAGACCGTCACTCGGAGGTTACTCACAAAACACCGTGGCGTTTGAACACACGGTGGCGCTATAACAGTGAAAATGACAACTTTGGCAAAACCCCTCAGTCGTTAACCTATTTGCAGGCTCACGACTTCGTCTGCGATTGATGGATTGTCATTGCAATTTTTTTAACAGGCAAACCTACCTAGGAGCCATTTGAGCGCTCGAACCCGCTAAATGCTGCTTGCAGCTTTAATTCTTCTTATTATTATTTTTCCGCCTTAAAACCGGTCGCCCAGCCCAAACCGTAAGTCGTAGAAACTTGAGGCTTGGTCAGTTGGTTGTATCTGTGCAGGCTATTCAGATACAGTGACCCAGCCAAATCGGCCCATAGGTGGCGCTACAGCGATGCTGAACGCGTTTGTGCTCGTTACTCCTAAACCGCTTGTCGGACACCCAAGTGTCTTATATCAGTGTAATCACTGGCTCAAAACTTAAAAAACGTATATCTCCGATTTCATTTCCGGTATGCAAATTTCCCCGCTAATTTGCATTTTATGAAAAAAAAAAAAAATGAACTAGTCCCTGGATTTTTGCCCGATCGGAACCAAACCAACGCTGATGAATTCTGTGGAGTGTGATTGTAAATATTCATTGAAAAAAAGTTGAAATTTCGATTCAGGGTCGCTAGGGGGCATCAAAACGCCAAACCAGGAAGTAGCCTATTTCATTAAAATGGCTATACCTAGAGAACGAGTTGAGATATCTCCACGGGGCTTAGACCATATGTGTAGACCTTCAGTCCGGGGTCACAATAAAAAAAACTCGGTGTTTGGCCACTAGGTGGCGCTATAATAGCAAAGAACTCGAAAAGGACTATAACTACGCAACCGTTTGCCCGATCGACATATTATTTGGTAAGCTGTGTCTTTCTGTCATGAACCTTGACTGTATAAAAGGACTTTGGCGTTTCTCAAAAAACATGTCTGCCATCGGTCAATGAAGTTTGAGCACTCATTAGACAGGGTTAACTGAGGCCGATCGAAACGACAATCGCTGGGCTTATTCGACTCTTGGTCCTGAAGATCTGTAAGAAACATGAACTTATTCGGGCGCCGGGGGGGCGAAATAACGCTTTTGGAGTCCATAAACAATTGTGTATCACGTGACATTTGACATATACCCAAACTATTCATATCATATGATAGCTCTTTTCATTCTGAGCAACTTTGCCTTTAAAACCACTTCTGTCGATCAAACAGTTCGTGAGTTATCACTGATGTTGTCAAAAACCTACTTTTGCGAACTAGTCCTTGGTTTTTCAATTGATCGGAACCAAACCAATGCAGATGACTTCTGTGGAGTTTGAATGTAAATAATCATTGAGAAAAAGTTGAAATTTCCTTTCACCGTCGCTTAGGGGCGCCAAAACTTAAAATGGGTGGAGCCTATCACATTAAAACGGCTTAACATATCATCATAGGGCTCGGAACGTATGTGTAGACTATCACTCCGAGGTCACCTACAAAAGAAAGTGGCATTTGGACACTAGGTGGCGCTAAAACAGTAAAAATGGAGTCACGAGTTATCAGTGACGATGGTAAAAACTTACTTTTGCTAGCTAGTCCTTGAGTTTTTGCCCGATCAAAGCCAAACTAACACAGATGAAGTCTTTGGGGTGGGACCATAAAAACTACTTGCAAAAAAGTTTAAATTTAAATTCAGGGTCGCTAGGCGTCAATACATACACGGTCTTGTGTCCATTATAGCCACTATATGACACCACAGCATCACTAAGCGGCTCTTAGTAAACAACAATACATATTCGATTCAAAAATATCTCAACACTGGATCGTTGCTGGTAATTCAAATAACTTGCATATGAAAGAACTCTTTTTCCTTAACAAAATCCGACAATTCTCACGGCTCAAGGACAACTTGAAAATAAACGTCTTGGTACAGGAACTTTAGACTACTTGCATTTGAAAACACCCTTGCCCCTTTACAAAAGCTAACAACTCCTTTGGTTCTTTAACGTTTCGAAATATACAAATACTGTCACAGGAGCACTGCAATTTGTACATATCATCATCAGTACGTCTTGGTGACAGTGGCGGGCTGCATTGTTTCCATCATAACCACTAGATGGAAGCAGAGAATCACTCATTGGCTCATTTGTGGTCTTATAGCCAACCTATGGACAAGATCACTATTATGAAACAGTTTTTGAAGTATATTGTCTATATTGCCTATATATAGTCTTTCACATCTATGATTTACATTTTAAAAGGCTTTTTGAACTTTTTCGTTTGTTACAGGGACATATAGGAAAATTACATGCTTTTAGTATATGTGCATGTGTGTTTAAGCTTGCATGAGCTCTGAACTTGTAATTCCTGTCATTTTTAGGGTTTCGAGCACGAAGTGCTGAAAACCTATTGTTTTTGTAAGGATTTTTATTAGGGTTCGAGCCCGTAGGGCTAGAAACCTATTGTATTTGTAGGTTTTCTTATTATTATTCTTCTGCCATAAAACTGATCGGGCAGCCCAAACCGTAAGACCGACAGAGCTGAGACTTGGTCAGATGGTAGTAGTCCTTGTCGCTACTCAGATTCACGGAACCAGCCAAATCGACCCATAGGTGGCGCTACAACGATGAAAAGCGCGTTTGTGCTTACTACTCCTAAACCGTTTGTCGCACACCCAAGTGTCTTATATCAGTGTAATCATTGGCTCAAAACTTAAAAAACGTATATCTCCGATTTCATTTCCGGTATGCAAATTTTTTCGCTAATTTGCATTTTATGCAAAAAAATAAAAATGAACTAGTCCCTGGATTTTTGCCCGATCGGAATCAAACCAACGCTGGTGTATTCTGTGGAGTGTGAATATGAATAATTATCGAAAAAAAGTTGAATTTTCCATTCACGGTCGCTAGGTGGCGCTAAAACGTCTGAACCGGAAGTAACATATTTAGCTAAAACGGCCATAACTCGTGAACTGTTTGAGATATCTTCATGGGGTTTGGAACATATGTGAAGACCCTCAGTCCGGGGTCACAATGAAAAAACTGCGGCGTTTGACCACTAGGTGGCGCTATAATTTGAATGAGCTAGAAAATAGCTATAACTACGCAACCCTTTGCCCGATTGACTTCATATTTGGTATGGTGGGTCTTTGTCTCATTCTACATGAATATCTAAAAGGACATTGGCGTATGTAAAAAAACATGGCCGCCATTGGCCAATGAAATTTGAGCACTCATTAGACAGGGTTAACTGAGGCCGATCAAAACGACACTCGCTGGGCTTATTCGTCTCATGGTCCTGAAGATCTGTAAGAAATGTGAACTCATTTGGCCACCGGGGGGCGAAATAACGTTTTAGGAGTGCTTAAACAATTGTGTATCACGTGACATTTGACATATACCCAAACTAATGGTATCATATGATAGCTCTCCTTATTCTGAGCAACTTTGCCTCTGGAACCACTTCTGTCGATCAAACGGTTTGTGAGTTATCGCTGATGTTGTAAAAAACCTACATTCGCGAACTAGTCGTTGTTTTTTCGACCGATCAGAACCAAAACAATACAGATGACTTGTAGAAATACAAAAAAATGTAGAAATTTCCTTTCACGGTCGCTTAGGGACGCCAAAATTAAAAAATGGGCGGAGCCTATCACATTTAAATAGCCATAAATCCACAACGGCTTAACATATCATCATGGGGCTCAGGAAATATGTGTATACTATCACTCCGAGGTCACCTACAAAAGAACGTGGCATTTGGACACTAGGTGGCGCTATAGCAGCAAAAATTGCTAAATTGATGCGTATTTCATTGCTTAAACAATTCTGTGTCATGTGACATTTGTCAATTACATAAACTATTGATATCATATGATAGTTCTCCTCATTCTGAACAACTTTGCCTTTTGATCCATTGATGTCAATCGAAAAGTTTTCGAGTTATTGGTGATTATATTCAAGACGTACTTTTGCATACTAATTTTAGGTATTTCAAGCAATTTCAAAATTTTCACCACAGTACAATTCTCTGGACTCTCTAGATAAATAATTATCAAGGACATGTTTAACTTTTTCATTTACGTGACCATAACAGGGTCCTTTATTATATTAACCTCAAAAGTCTACCTGAAAGCTCGCTGCTCCTTAATGAATAATCCAACTGACTTGTCATTAAGTTCTATTATTCATATTATGAAATGTGTCTCACAGGAAGACAGTGTTAGAAATAAATCTATTGCATATTAAATGTTGATCCATATTTACACATCTATAAATATAGCACATGTCTTGCTGCTTTTATGATGCTGTGTTGATATATATATATACAACACACCTTTATTAGGTACACCAGTTTAATTGCATGTAAACCCAAATTGCTACTCAGCCACTCACATGGCACCCACTCAATGCATTTAGGCATTTAGACATGATAAACATGACTTCCTGAAGTTCAAACCAAACATCAAAATGGGATATACTTTATTATGTGAGTTGTGTGTACAAAATAAGCACCATTTAAATGCCACGGCATTCTAAAATATGATGAATTTGAATCAATGTATCTATTAAAGATGCTCCTGGCCTTAAGCCTTAAATTTTTTTTTTTTTGTACATGTCTATCATAATGTATGGCAGGTGCCATACCACATCCATAGCAACTAAACAGGTTAACTTAGCAACCATTAAGCTAGACCTATATCTCTGGAACAGAACATCGTAGAGACATGAGAATTGGTTCATTTCACACGTCCCTCAGGTATTATCGGTTTACACCTGTTTTTGCATATGAGTGTTTGCATGCGTGGTCTGTATTAACCGTTGCTGACCATTTCTTTCATTTTTCTTGTTATGGGTAAGTGTCATCTGTTTCGGATGTGTTTTGGTGCGATTCCTGACCCTAGTCAGCGAAGGCAGTCGACCTTAGTCCAATTAGACTGCTCGAACCCGATGATTACTGCTTGCAGTTATATTTCTTATTATTATTTTTCCGCCCTAAAACCGGTCGCCCAGCCCAAACCGTAAGTCGTAGAAACTTGACACTTGGTCAGTTGGTTGTATCTGTGCAGGCTACTCAGATACAGTGACCCAGCCAAATCGGCCCATAGGTGGCGCTACAGCGATGAAAAGCGTGTTTGCGCTTGTTAGCGCTCGTTACTCCTAAACCGTTTGTCGCACACCCAAGTGTTTTATATCATTGTAATCATTGGCTCAAAACTTAAAAAACGTATATCTCCGATTTCATTTCCGGTATGCAAATTTTCCCGCTAATTTGCATTTTATGAAAAAAACAAAAAATGAACTAGTCCCTGGATTTCTGCATGATCGGAACCAAACCAACGCCGATGAATTCTGTGGAGTGTGAATATAAATATTCATTGAAAAAAAGTTGAAATTTCGATTCAGGGTCGCTAGGGGGCATCAAAACGTCAAACCCGGAAGTAGCCTTTTTCACTAAAATGGCTATACCTAGAGAACGGTTTGAGATATCTTCACGGGGCTTAGACTATATGTTTAGAACCTCAGTCTGGGGTCACAGTAAAAAAAACTCGGTGTTTGGCCACTAGGTGGCGCTATAATAGCAAATAACTCGAAAAAGGATATTACTACGCAACCGTTTGCCCGATTGACTTATTATTTGGTAAGGTGTGTCTTTGTGTCATGAACCTTGACTGTATAAAAGGACTTTGGCGTTTCTCAAAAAACATGTCTGCCATTGGCCAATGAAGTTTGAACACTCATTACACCGGGTTAACTGAGGCCGATCAAAACGACACTCACCGGACTTATTTGTCTCATGGTCCTGAAGGTCTGTAAGAAACATGAACTTATTCGGCCACCGGGGGGCGAAATAACGCTTTTGGAGTCCATAAACAACTGTGTATCACGTGACATTTGACATATACCCAAACTATTTGTGTCATATGATAGCTCTTTTCATTCTGAGCAACTTTGCCTCTAAAACCACTTCTGTCGATCAAACAGTTCGTGAGTTATCACTGATGATGTCAAAAACCTACTTTCGCGTACTAGTCCTTGGTTTTTCAACCGATCGGAACCAAACCAATGCAGATGGCTTCTGTGGAGTGTGAATGTAAATAATCATTGAAAAAAAGTTGAAATTTCCTTTCACCGTTGCTTAGGGACGCCAAAACTTAAAATGAGCGGAGCCTATCACATTAAAATGGCCATAAATCCAGAACGGCTTAGCATATCATCATGGGGTTCGGACGATATGTGTAGACCATCACTCCGAGGTCACCTACAAAAGAAGGTGGCGTTTGGACACTAGGTGGCGCTAAAACAGTAAAAATGGCCAAATTGACGTGTATCTCATTTCTTAAACAATTGTGTATCACATGACATTTGACATTTACACAAACTAATGATATCATTCGATAGTCCTCCTCTTCATTCTGAACAACTTTGCCTCTTGATCCATTGATGTCAAACAAACGGTTCACGAGTTATCTGTGATGGTGTTTAAAACTGACTTTTGCTAACTAGTTCTTTGATTTTTTAAGCGATTTCAAAATTCTCTATTGCAGGTACATTAAAATTGACCATAAAGATTATGAAATGACCATGCCAGTAAACATTTATAACATTTAGTTTGATAATTATTCAAGGTAATGTATTAAATTATAAAACAAATCTCTTAGATGGTGTGTGACTATGTTCCACATTATAAATGTGGTAGCGAAATGGCCAGGCTCTGTGCACGACTCAAGTATCTTCAGAGAGTTATGCACATTATTTGAACGTGGCAAGACAAATAGACTTTACAAACTAACTGGATTACTAATTTTGGGCCTAACAAAACTGCATTTTTTTATTATACAGGTGACTATGATGGAATCCTGCTAGGGGACAAAGGCTATGCCTGCAGGCAGTATTTTATGACATCATTACCTGACACCAACCAACTTTGAATTAGTTTATTTTGTTGTTTTATTGAGAGGAAACAGCTAGTCATGAGTGTGCAAGCATGCAACGCGTCTTTGAGCTGATACTGATCATTTCTATCATTTTTCAGTGTGTGTGGGACTTTGATCCGTCGTGGGTTCGTTGGGATTTGACCCCTTAGCCTACTCGTGGATGCATGGCTGCATAGAATGGCGCAAATTCTCGAAACCCGCTTAAAGGCTGCTTGCAGCTTTAATTAGGGTTTCGAGCACGAAGTGCTGAAAACCTATTGTTTTTGTTAGGATTTTTATTATTATTATTTTTCCGCCTTAAAACCGGTCGCCCAGCCCAAACCGTAAGTCGTAGAAACTTGAGGCTTGGTCAGTTGGTTGTATCTGTGCAGGCTACTCAGATACAGTGACCCAGCCAAATCGGCCCATAGGTGGCGCTACAGCGATGCTGAACGCGTTTGTGCTCGTTACTCCTAAACCGTTTGTCGCACACCCAAGTGTTTTATATCAGTGTAATCATTGGCTCAATACTTAAAAAACGTATATCTCCGATTTCATTTCCGGTATGCAAATTTTCCCGCTAATTTGCATTTTATATAAAATAAAAAAAATGAACTAGTCCCTGGATTTTTGCCCGATCGGAACCAAACCAACGCTGATGAATTCTGTGGAGTGTGAATGTAAACATTCATTGAAAAAAAGTTGAAATTTCGATTCAGGGTCGCTAGGGGGCATCAAAACGTCAAAACCGGAAGTAGCCTATTTCACAAAAATGGCTATACCTAGAGAACGGTTTGAGATATCTTCACGGGGCTTAGACTATATGTTTAGAACCTCAGTCTGGGGTCACAGTAAAAAAAACTCGGTGTTTGGCCACTAGGTGGCGCTATAATAGCAAATAACTCGAAAAAGGATATTACTACGCAACCGTTTGCCCGATTGACTTATTATTTGGTAAGCTGTGTCTTTGTGTCATGAACCTTGACTGTATAAAAGGACTTTGGCGTTTCTCAAAAAACATGTCTGCCATTGGCCAATGAAGTTTGAACACTCATTACACCAGGTTAACTGAGGCCGATCAAAACGACACTCACCGGACTTATTTGTCTCATGGTCCTGAAGGTCTGTAAGAAACATGAACTTATTCGGCCACCGGGGGGCGAAATAACGCTTTTGGAGTCCATAAACAACTGTGTATTACGTGACATTTGACATATACCCAAACTATTTGTGTCATATGATAGCTCTTTTCATTCTGAGTAACTTTGCCTCTAAAACCACTTCTGTCGATCAAACAGTTCGTGAGTTATCACTGATGATGTCAAAAACCTACTTTCGCAAACTAGTCCTTGGTTTTTCAACCGATCGGAACCAAACCAATGCAGATGGCTTCTGTGGAGTGTGAATGTAAATAACCATTGAAAAAAAGTTGAAATTTCCTTTCACCGTTGCTTAGGGACGCCAAAACTTAAAATGAGCGGAGCCTATCACATTAAAATGGCCATAAATCCAGAACGGCTTAGCATATCATCATGGGGTTCGTACGATATGTGTAGACCATCACTCCGAGGTCACCTACAAAAGAAGGTGGCGTTTGGACACTAGCTTGCGCTAAAACAGTAAAAATGGCCAAATTGACGTGTATCTCATTTCTTAAACAATTGTGTATCACATGACATTTGACATTTACACAAACTAATGATATCATTCGATAGTCCTCCTCTTCATTCTGAACGACTTTGCCTCTTGATCCATTGATGTCAAACAAACGGTTCACGAGTTATCTGTGATGGTGTTTAAAACTGACTTTTGCTAACTAGTTCTTTGATTTTTTAAGCGATTTCAAAATTCTCTATTACAGGTACATTAAAATTGACCATAAAGATTATGAAATGACCATGCCAGTAAACATTTATAACATTTAGTTTGATAATTATTCAAGGTAATGTATTAAATTATAAAACAAATCTCTTAGATGGTGTGTGACTATGTTCCACATTATAAATGTGGTAGCGAAATGGCCAGGCTCTGTGCACGACTCAAGTATCTTCAGAGAGTTATGCACATTATTTGAACGTGGCAAGACAAATAGACTTTACAAACTAACTGGATTACTAATTTTGAGCCTAACAAAACTGCATTTTTCTATTATACAGGTGACTATGATGGAATCCTGCTAGGGGACAAAGGCTATGCCTGCTGGCAGTATTTTATGACATCATTACCTGACACCAACCAACTTTGAATTAGTTTATTTTGTTGTTTTATTGAGAGGAAACAGCTAGTCATGAGTGTGCAAGCATGCAACGCGTCTTTGAGCTGATACTGATCATTTCTATCATTTTTCAGTGTGTGTGGGACTTTGATCCGTCGTGGGTTCATTGGGATTTGACCCCTTAGCCTACTCGTGAATGCATGGCTGCATAGAATGGCGCAAATTCTCGAAACCCGCTTAAATGCTGCTTGCAGCTTTAATTAGGGTTCGAGCCCGTAGGGCTAGAAACCTATTGTATTTGTAGGTTTTATTATTATTAGGGTTCGAGCCCGTAGGGCTAGAAACCTATTGTATTTGTAGGTTTTATTATTATTATTATTATTTTTCTCCCCTAAAACTCATACCACAGCCCAAACCGTAAGACCGACAGAGCTGAGACTCGGTCAGATGGTAGTAGTCTTGCTCGCTACTCAGATACACGGAGCCAGCCTTGTCGGACTCTAGGTGGCGCTACAGCGATGAAAAGCGCGTTTGTGCTCGATACTCCCAAACCGTTTGTCGCACAACTAAGAAAACCATATCATTGTAATCACTGGCTCTAAACTTAAAAGACGTATCTATCCAATTTCATTTCCGGTATGCTAATTTTTCCGCTAATTTGCATTTTATGCAAAAAAAAAAAAATGAACTAGTCCCTGGATATTTGCACTATCGGTACCAAACCAACGCTGATTAATTCTTTGGAGTGTGAATGGAAATAATTATTAAAAAAATGTTGAAATTTCGATAAACTGTTGCCAGGGGGCGCCAAAACGTCCTAACAGGAAGTAGCCAATTAAGGGAAAATGTAAATAACTCGTAAACGGTTTAAGATATCTTCATGGGGCTGAAAACACAACTATATATGAATAATCCGAGTTCAAATTATCAAAAACTAGGCGTTCGGGCACTAGGTGGCGCTATAACACGAAAAAACTGTAAAATGCTCATAACAAAGCAACCGTTGGTCCGATTAACATGATACTTGTTTTGATGCGTCTTTAAGTCATGTACCACAAATCCCTAAAACGATTTTGCTGTTTCGCAAAAAAAAATGGCCGCCATCGGCCAATGAAGTTTGAGCGCTAATTAGACCAGGTTAACGGAAGCCGATCGGAACGACGCTCGCTGGGCTCATCCGACTCATGGTCCTGAAGGTCTGTAAGAAGTAAGAACTCACTCGGCCAGCAGGGGGCGAAACGACTTATTTTTAGTGTGTTATTGACTGTTTATCACGTGACGTTTGATACACACACAAAATATTCATATCAAACGATAGATCTTCTCATTCTGAACAACTTTGCCTCTAGAACCACTTCTCTCAATCGAACGGTTCGGGAGTTATCGGTGGTACGATAAAAACCTACTTTTGCGAACTCGTCCTTGGTTTTTCGCCCAATCGAAACCAAAACCACGCAGATTGATTCTCTGGAGTGTGAAAGTAAATAGTTATTGAAAAAAAGTTGACATTTCCTTTCACGGTCTCTTAAGAGCGGCAAAATGTAAAATGGGCGGATCCTATTACATTAAAATGTCCACAACTCAAGAGCGGCTTAACATATCATCGCTGGGCTTGGAAATATTGTGTACAACATCGCTCCGAGGTAAAATTCAAAAGAACGCGGTATTTGTACACTAGGTGGCGCTATAACAGTGAAAATGACAACTTTGCCAAAACCCCTCAGTCGTTAACCTATTTGCAGGCTCACGACTTCGTCTGCGATTGATGGATTGTCATTGCAATTTTTTTAACAGGCAAACCTACCTAAGAGCCATTTGAGCGCTCGAACCCGCTAAATGCTGCTTGCAGCTTTAATTAGGGTTCGAGCCCGTAGGGCTAGAAACCTATTGTATTTGTAGGTTTTATTATTATTATTATTATTATTTTTCTCCCCTAAAACTCATACCACAGCCCAAACCGTAAGACCGACAGAGCTGAGACTCGGTCAGATGGTAGTAGTCTTGCTCGCTACTCAGATACACGGAGCCAGCCATGTCGGACTCTAGGTGGCGCTACAGCGATGAAAAGCGCGTTTGCGCTCGATACTCCCAAACCGTTTGTCGCACAACTAAGAAAACCATATCATTGTAATCCTTGGCTCAAGACTTAAGAAACCTATATCTCCGATTTCATTTCCGGTAGGCAAATTTTTTCGCTAATTTGCATTTTATGCAACCAAAAAAAAAATGAACTAGTCCCTGGATTTTTGCACTATCGGTACCAAACCAACGCTGATGAATTCTTTGGAGTGTGAATGGAAATAATTATTAAAAAAATGTTGAAATTTCGATAAACTGTTGCCAGGGTGCGCCAAAACGTCTTAACAGGAAGTAGCCAATTAAGGGAAAATGTAAATAACTCGTAAACGGTTTAAGATATCTTCATGGGGCTGAAAACACAACTATATATGAATAATCCGAGTTCAAATTATCAAAAACTAGGCGTACGGGCACTAGGTGGCGCTATAACACGAAAAAACTGTAAAATGCTCATAACAAAGCAACAGTTGGTCCGAATAACATGATTCTTGTTTTGATGCGTCTTTAAGTCATGTACCACAAATCCCTAAAACGATTTTGCTGTTTCGCCAAAAAAAATGGCCGCCATCGGCCAATGAAGTTTGAGCGCTAATTAGACCAGGTTAACGGAAGCCGATCGGAACGACGCTCGCTGGGCTCATCCGACTCATGGTCCTGAAGGTCTGTAAGAAGTAAGAACTCACTCGGCCAGCAGGGGGCGAAACGACTTATTTTTAGTGTGTTATTGACTGTTTATCACGTGACGTTTGATACACACACAAAATATTCATATCAAACGATAGATCTTCTCATTCTGAACAACTTTGCCTCTAGAACCACTTCTCTCAATCGAACGGTTCGGGAGTTATCGGTGGTACGATAAAAACCTACTTTTGCAAACTCGTCCTTGGTTTTTCGCCCAATCGAAACCAAAACCACGCAGATTGATTCTCTGGAGTGTGAAAGTAAATAGTTATTGAAAAAAAGTTGACATTTCCTTTCACGGTCTCTTAAGAGCGGCAAAATGTAAAATGGGCGGATCCTATTACATTAAAATGTCCACAACTCAAGAGCGGCTTAACATATCATCACTGGGCTTGGAAATCTTGTGTACAACATCGCTCCGAGGTAAAATTCAAAAGAACGCGGTATTTGTACACTAGGTGGCGCTATAACAGTGAAAATGACAACTTTGCCAAAACCCCTCAGTCGTTAACCTATTTGCAGGCTCACGACTTCGTCTGCAATTGATGGATTGTCATTGCAATTTTTTTAACAGGCAAACCTACCTAAGAGCCATTTGAGCGCTCGAACCCGCTGAATGCTGCTTGCAGCTTTAATTAGGGTTCGAGCCCGTAGGGCTAGAAACCTATTGTATTTGTAGGTTTTATTATTATTATTATTATTTTTCTCCCCTAAAACTCATACCACAGCCCAAACCGTAAGACCGACAGAGCTGAGACTCGGTCAGATGGTAGTAGTCTTGCTCGCTACTCAGATACACGGAGCCAGCCTTGTCGGACTCTAGGTGGCGCTACAGCGATGAAAAGCGCGTTTGTGCTCGATACTCCCAAACCGTTTGTCGCACAACTAAGAAAACCATATCATTGTAATCACTGGCTCTAAACTTAAAAGACGTATCTATCCAATTTCATTTCCGGTATGCTAATTTTTCCGCTAATTTGCATTTTATGCAAAAAAAAAAAAATGAACTAGTCCCTGGATATTTGCACTATCGGTACCAAACCAACGCTGATTAATTCTTTGGAGTGTGAATGGAAATAATTATTAAAAAAATGTTGAAATTTCGATAAACTGTTGCCAGGGGGCGCCAAAACGTCCTAACAGGAAGTAGCCAATTAAGGGAAAATGTAAATAACTCGTAAACGGTTTAAGATATCTTCATGGGGCTGAAAACACAACTATATATGAATAATCCGAGTTCAAATTATCAAAAACTAGGCGTTCGGGCACTAGGTGGCGCTATAACACGAAAAAACTGTAAAATGCTCATAACAAAGCAACCGTTGGTCCGATTAACATGATACTTGTTTTGATGCGTCTTTAAGTCATGTACCACAAATCCCTAAAACGATTTTGCTGTTTCGCAAAAAAAAATGGCCGCCATCGGCCAATGAAGTTTGAGCGCTAATTAGACCAGGTTAACGGAAGCCGATCGGAACGACGCTCGCTGGGCTCATCCGACTCATGGTCCTGAAGGTCTGTAAGAAGTAAGAACTCACTCGGCCAGCAGGGGGCGAAACGACTTATTTTTAGTGTGTTATTGACTGTTTATCACGTGACGTTTGATACACACACAAAATATTCATATCAAACGATAGATCTTCTCATTCTGAACAACTTTGCCTCTAGAACCACTTCTCTCAATCGAACGGTTCGGGAGTTATCGGTGGTACGATAAAAACCTACTTTTGCGAACTCGTCCTTGGTTTTTCGCCCAATCGAAACCAAAACCACGCAGATTGATTCTCTGGAGTGTGAAAGTAAATAGTTATTGAAAAAAAGTTGACATTTCCTTTCACGGTCTCTTAAGAGCGGCAAAATGTAAAATGGGCGGATCCTATTACATTAAAATGTCCACAACTCAAGAGCGGCTTAACATATCATCGCTGGGCTTGGAAATATTGTGTACAACATCGCTCCGAGGTAAAATTCAAAAGAACGCGGTATTTGTACACTAGGTGGCGCTATAACAGTGAAAATGACAACTTTGCCAAAACCCCTCAGTCGTTAACCTATTTGCAGGCTCACGACTTCGTCTGCGATTGATGGATTGTCATTGCAATTTTTTTAACAGGCAAACCTACCTAAGAGCCATTTGAGCGCTCGAACCCGCTAAATGCTGCTTGCAGCTTTAATGTTATTTATAATTGCTCACAGAGCAGATTTTTCCCCCTAAAACTGATCCTGCAGCCCAAACCGTAAGGCCTAGAGACTTGATACTTGGTCAGATGGTTGTACTCCTGTTGGCTACTGGGAGATATAAAGACAGCCAAATCGGCCTTTAGGGGGCGCTACAGCGATGACAAACGCGTTTAGGCTCATAACTCCTAAACCGTTTGTCGCACACCCAAGTGTTTGGTATCATTGGAATCGGAGGCTTAAGCTGAATAAAACGTATATCTCCGTTTTTATTTGCGCCTGGAAAAGTTTTTCGCTAATTAGCATTTTATGAACCTTACACGTTTTCAAACTAGTCCCTGGTTTTTTGCCCGATCGGAACCAAACCAACGCTGATGATTTCTTTGGAGTGTGAATGTAAATAATTATCAAAAAAAAGTTGAAATTTCGATTCATGGTCCAAAGGGGGCGCAAATACATCCAACCCGGAAGTAGCCTTTTTACTTTAAATAGCTATAACTCAAGAACTGTATAAGATATACTCATGGGCCTCGGAACATATTTGTAGACCATCACTCCGAAGTCATCTCCAAAAGAACGTGGCGTTTGGACACTAGGTGGCGCTATAACAGCAAAAATGGCAATATTGATGCGTTTTTCAGTCCTTATACAATTGTGTATCACGTGACATTTGTCATTTACTCAAACTATTGACATCATATGATAGGTCTCCTCATTCTGAACAACTTTGCCTCTTGATCCATTGATGTCAATCAAACGGTTCCCGAGTTATTGGTGATGATGTTAAAGACGTACTTTTGCATACTAATTTTTGTTTTTTCATGCAATTTCCAAATTTTCACCACAGTACAATTCTCTGGACTCTCTAGATAACTAAATATCAAAGACATGTTGAACTTTTTCATTTACGTGACCATAACAGGGTCCTTTATTTTATTAACCTCAAAAGTCTACCTGAAAGCTCGCTACTCCTTAAGAAATTATCCGACTGACTTCTCATTAAGTACTATTATACATCTTATGACACTAAACAAGCATCCAAAATGTGATGCTCATTGGAAGAGGCATGCCTTTCATAACAGTCAAAATGGGATAAATATCATTCATTTCAATGGCTTTTTTATAGTCAACAGATCACAATGCATGTAGTTCCATGCATTGTCCACTGTAGTGTGTATTATATGTGCATACGTGCGTATGTATTACATATTCTGTGTGTATGTATTTTTGTTCATACATTTATGTAGGTATGAACGGTTTACACCTGTTTTTGCATATGAGTGTTAGCATGCGTGTTCTGTATTACCCTTTGCTGACCATTTCTTTAATTTTTCAGGTTATGGGTAAGTGTCATCCGTTGCGGATTTGTTATGGTGCGTTTCCTGACCGTAGTCAGCGAAAGCAGCCGACCTTAGACCTCTTAGTCTGCTCGAACCCGATGATTGCTGCTTGCAGCTATATTTAGGGTTCGAGCCCGTAGGGCTAGAAACCTATTGTATTTGTAGGTTTTATTATTATTAGGGTTCGAGCCCGAAGGGCTAGAAACCTATTGTATTTGTTGGTTTTATTAGGGTTCGAGCCCGAAGGGCTAGAAACCTATTGTATTTGTTGGTTTTATTATTATTATTTTTCTCCCCTAAAACTCATACCACAGCCCAAACCGTAAGACCGACAGAGCTGAGACTCGGTCAGATGGTAGTAGTCTTGCTCGCTACTCAGATACACGGAACCAGCCAAATCGGCCTATAGGTGGCGCTATAGCAAAGAAAAGTGCGTTTTCGCTCGATACTCCTGAACCGTTTGTCGCACACCCAAGTGTTTTATATCAGTGTAATCATTTGCTCTAAACTTAAAAAACGTATATCTCCGATTTCATTTCCGGTAGGCAAATTTTTTCGCTAATTTGCATTTTATGCAAAAAAAAAAAAATGAACTAGTCCCTGGATATTTGCACTATCGGTACCAAACCAACGCTGATTAATTCTTTGGAGTGTGAATGGAAATAATTATTAAAAAAATGTTGAAATTTCGATAAACTGTTGCCAGGGTGCGCCAAAACGTCCTAACAGGAAGTAGCCAATTAAGGGAAAATGTAAATAACTCGTAAACGGTTTAAGATATCTTCATGGGGCTGAAAACACAACTATATATGAATAATCCGAGTTCAAATTATCAAAAACTAGGCGTTCGGGCACTAGGTGGCGCTATAACACAAAAAAACTGTAAAATGCTCATAACAAAGCAACCGTTGGTCCGATTAACATGATACTTGTTTTGATGCGTCTTTAAGTCCTGTACCACAAATCCCTAAAACAATTTTGCTGTTTCGCAAAAAAAAATGGCCGCCATCGGCGAATGAAGTTTGAGCGCTAATTAGACCAGGTTAACAGAAGCCGATCGGAACGACGCTCGCTGGGCTCATTCGACTCATGGTCCTGAAGGTCTGTAAGAAGTAAGAACTCACTCGGTCAGCAGGGGGCGAAACGACTTATTTTTAGTGTGTTATTAACTGTTTATCACGTGACGTTTGATACACACACAAAACATTCATATCAAACGATAGATCTTCTCATTCTGAACAACTTTGCCTCTAGAACCACTTCTCTCAATCGAACGGTTCGGGAGTTATCGGTGGTACGATAAAAACCTACTTCTGCGAACTCGTCCTTGGTTTTTCGCCCAATCGAAACCAAAACCACGCAGATTGATTCTCTGGAGTGTGAATGTAAATAGTTATTGAAAAAAAGTTGAAATTTCCTTTCACGGTCTCTTAAGAGCGGCAAAATGTAAAATGGGCGGATCCTATTACATTAAAATGTCCACAACTCAAGAGCGGCTTAACATATCATCACTGGGCTTGAAAATCTTGTGTACAACATCGCTCCGAGGTAAAATTCAAAAGAACGCGGTATTTGTACACTAGGTGGCGCCATAACAGTTAAAATAGCGAAATTTACGCATCTTTTGGAACCAAATCAATTGTGCATCCCGTGACATTTGACATTTACGCAAACTATTTATATCATATGATAGCTCTTCTGATTCCGAACAACTTTGCCTCTTGAACGATCGATGTCGATCGCACGGTTAGTGAGTAATCAGTGATGATGTTAACAACCTACTTTAGCGAACTAGTCCAAGATCTTTCACCCGATCGGAACCAAATCAACGCAGCTGTCTTCTCTTGAGTGTGATTGCGAATAGTTATTGAAAAAAAGAGGAAATTTCCTTTCACGGTCTCTTAGGGGAGCCGAATGTGAAATGGGCGGAGCCTATAACATTAAAATGTCCATAACTCATGAACGGCTCAACATATCGTCATGGGGCTTGGAACTCCCATGCAGACCGTCACTCGGAGGTTACTCACAAAACACCGTGGCGTTTGAACACACGGTGGCGCTATAACAGTGAAAATGACAACTTTGGCAAAACCCCTCAGTCGTTAACCTATTTGCAGGCTCACGACTTCGTCTGCGATTGATGGATTGTCATTGCAATTTTTTTAACAGGCAAACCTACCTAGGAGCCATTTGAGCGCTCGAACCCGCTAAATGCTGCTTGCAGCTTTAATTATTATTATTTTTCTCCCCTAAAACTCATACCACAGCCCAAACCGTAAGACCGACAGAGCTGAGACTCGGTCAGATGGTAGTAGTCTTGCTCGCTACTCAGATACACGGAACCAGCCAAATCGGCCTATAGGTGGCGCTATAGCAAAGAAAAGTGCGTTTTCGCTCGATACTCCTGAACCGTTTGTCGCACACCCAAGTGTTTTATATCAGTGTAATCATTTGCTCTAAACTTAAAAAACGTATATCTCCGATTTCATTTCCGGTAGGCAAATTTTTTCGCTAATTTGCATTTTATGCAAAAAAAAAAAAATGAACTAGTCCCTGGATATTTGCACTATCGGTACCAAACCAACGCTGATTAATTCTTTGGAGTGTGAATGGAAATAATTATTAAAAAAATGTTGAAATTTCGATAAACTGTTGCCAGGGTGCGCCAAAACGTCCTAACAGGAAGTAGCCAATTAAGGGAAAATGTAAATAACTCGTAAACGGTTTAAGATATCTTCATGGGGCTGAAAACACAACTATATATGAATAATCCGAGTTCAAATTATCAAAAACTAGGCGTTCGGGCACTAGGTGGCGCTATAACACAAAAAAACTGTAAAATGCTCATAACAAAGCAACCGTTGGTCCGATTAACATGATACTTGTTTTGATGCGTCTTTAAGTCCTGTACCACAAATCCCTAAAACAATTTTGCTGTTTCGCAAAAAAAAATGGCCGCCATCGGCGAATGAAGTTTGAGCGCTAATTAGACCAGGTTAACAGAAGCCGATCGGAACGACGCTCGCTGGGCTCATTCGACTCATGGTCCTGAAGGTCTGTAAGAAGTAAGAACTCACTCGGTCAGCAGGGGGCGAAACGACTTATTTTTAGTGTGTTATTAACTGTTTATCACGTGACGTTTGATACACACACAAAACATTCATATCAAACGATAGATCTTCTCATTCTGAACAACTTTGCCTCTAGAACCACTTCTCTCAATCGAACGGTTCGGGAGTTATCGGTGGTACGATAAAAACCTACTTCTGCGAACTCGTCCTTGGTTTTTCGCCCAATCGAAACCAAAACCACGCAGATTGATTCTCTGGAGTGTGAATGTAAATAGTTATTGAAAAAAAGTTGAAATTTCCTTTCACGGTCTCTTAAGAGCGGCAAAATGTAAAATGGGCGGATCCTATTACATTAAAATGTCCACAACTCAAGAGCGGCTTAACATATCATCACTGGGCTTGGAAATCTTGTGTACAACATCGCTCCGAGGTAAAATTCAAAAGAACGCGGTATTTGTACACTAGGTGGCGCCATAACAGTTAAAATAGCGAAATTTACGCATCTTTTGGAACCAAATCAATTGTGCATCCCGTGACATTTGACATTTACGCAAACTATTTATATCATATGATAGCTCTTCTGATTCCGAACAACTTTGCCTCTTGAACGATCGATGTCGATCGCACGGTTAGTGAGTAATCAGTGATGATGTTAACAACCTACTTTAGCGAACTAGTCCAAGATCTTTCACCCGATCGGAACCAAATCAACGCAGCTGTCTTCTCTTGAGTGTGATTGCGAATAGTTATTGAAAAAAAGAGGAAATTTCCTTTCACGGTCTCTTAGGGGAGCCGAATGTGAAATGGGCGGAGCCTATAACATTAAAATGTCCATAACTCATGAACGGCTCAACATATCGTCATGGGGCTTGGAACTCCCATGCAGACCGTCACTCGGAGGTTACTCACAAAACACCGTGGCGTTTGAACACACGGTGGCGCTATAACAGTGAAAATGACAACTTTGGCAAAACCCCTCAGTCGTTAACCTATTTGCAGGCTCACGACTTCGTCTGCGATTGATGGATTGTCATTGCAATTTTTTTAACAGGCAAACCTACCTAGGAGCCATTTGAGCGCTCGAACCCGCTAAATGCTGCTTGCAGCTTTAATGTTATTTATAATTGCTCACAGAGCAGATTTTTCCCCCTAAAACTGATCCTGCAGCCCAAACCGTAAGGCCTAGAGACTTGATACTTGGTCAGATGGTTGTACTCCTGTTGGCTACTGGGAGACATAAAGACAGCCAAATTGGCCTCTAGGGGGCGCTACAGCGATCACAAACGCGTTTAGGCTCATAACTCCTAAACCGTTTGTCGCACACCCAAGTGTTTGGTATCATTGGAATTGTTGGATAAAGCCGAACAAAATGTATATCTCCGTTTTTATTTGCGCCTGGAAAAGTTTTTCGCTAATTAGCATTTTATGTACCTTACACGTTTTCAAACTAGTCCCTGGTTTTTCGCCCGATCGAAACCAAACCAACGTGGATGAATTCTTTGGAGTGTGAATGTAAATAATTATCAAAAAAAAGTTGAAATTTCGATTCATGGTCCCAAGGGGGCGCAAAAACATCCAACCCGGAAGTAGCCTTTTCACTTTAAATAGCTATAACTCAAGAACTGTATAAGATATACTCATGGGCATCGGAACATATGTGTAGACCATCACTCCGAAGTCATCTCCAAAAGAACGTGGCGTTTGGACACTAGGTGGCGCTATAACAGCAAAATTTGCTAAATTGATGCGTTTTTCATTGCTTAAACAATTGTCTATCACGTGACATTTGTCATTTACACAAACTATTGATATCATATGATAGGTCTCCTCATTCTGAACAACTTTGCCTCTTGATGCATTGATGTTAATCAAACGGTTCCCGAGTTATTGGTGATGATGTTAAAGACGTACCTTTGCATATTAATTTTAGGTCTTTCAAGCAATTTCAAAATTTCCACCACAGTACAATTCTCTGGACTCTCTAGATAAATAATTATCAAAGACATGTTGAACTTTTTCATTTGTGTGAGCATAACAGGGTCCTTTATTTTATTAACCTCAAAAGTCTACCTGAAAGCTCGCTACTCCTTAAGAAATTATCCAACTGACTTCTCATTAAGTACTTTTATACATCTTATGACACTAAACAAGCATCCAAAATGTGATGCTCATTGGAAGAGGCATGCCTTTCATAACAGTCAAAATGGGATAAATATCATTCATTTCAATGGCTTTTTTATAGTCAACAGATCACAATGCATGTAGTTCCATGCATTGTCCACTGTAGCGACGTATCGTGCACTGCAGTGTGTATTATATGTGCATACTTGCGTATGTATTACATATTCTGTGTGTATGTATTTATGTTCATTTCACTCGTACCGTAGGTATGAACGGTTTACACCTGTTTTTGCATATGAGTGTTAGCATGCGTGTTCTGTATTACCCTTTGCTGACCATTTCTTTAATTTTTCAGGTTATGGGTAAGTGTCATCCGTTGCGGATTTGTTATGGTGCGTTTCCTGACCGTAGTCAGCGAAAGCAGCCGACCTTAGACCTCTTAGTCTGCTCGAACCCGATGATTGCTGCTTGCAGCTATATTTAGGGTTCGAGCCCGTAGGGCTAGAAACCTATTGTATTTGTAGGTTTTATTATTATTATTATTAGGGTTCGAGCCCGTAGGGCTAGAAACCTATTGTATTTGTAGGTTTTATTATTATTAGGGTTCGAGCCCGTAGGGCTAGAAACCTATTGTATTTGTAGGTTTTATTAGGGTTCGAGCCCGTAGGGCTAGAAACCTATTGTATTTGTAGGTTTTATTATTAGGGTTCGAGCCCGTAGGGCTAGAAACCTATTGTATTTGTAGGTTTTATTATTATTATTATTATTTTTCTCCCCTAAAACTCATACCACAGCCCAAACCGTAAGACCGACAGAGCTGAGACTCGGTCAGATGGTAGTAGTCTTGCTCGCTACTCAGATACACGGAGCCAGCCATGTCGGACTCTAGGTGGCGCTACAGCGATGAAAAGCGCGTTTGTGCTCGATACTCCCAAACCGTTTGTCGCACAACTAAGAAAACCATATCATTGTAATCACTGGCTCTAAACTTAAAAGACATATCTATCCAATTTCATTTCCGGTATGCTAATTTTTCCGCTATTTTGCATTTTATGCAAAAAAAAAAAAATGAACTAGTCCCTGGATATTTGCACTATCGGTACCAAACCAACGCTGATGAATTCTTTGGAGTGTGAATGGAAATAATTATTAAAAAAATGTTGAAATTTCGATAAACTGTTGCCAGGGTGCGCCAAAACGTCCTAACAGGAAGTAGCCAATTAAGGGAAAATGTAAATAACTCGTAAACGGTTTAAGATATCTTCATGGGGCTGAAAACACAACTATATATGAATAATCCGAGTTCAAATTATCAAAAACTAGGCGTTCGGGCACTAGTTGGCGCTATAACACGAAAAAACTGTAAAATGCTCATAACAAAGCAGCCGTTGGTCCGATTAACATGATACTTGTTTTGATGCGTCTTTAAGTCATGTACCACAAATCCCTAAAACGATTTTGCTGTTTCGCAAAAAAAAATGGCCGCCATCGGCCAATGAAGTTTGAGCGCTAATTAGACCAGGTTAACGGAAGCCGATCGGAACGACGCTCGCTGGGCTCATCCGACTCATGGTCCTGAAGGTCTGTAAGAAGTAAGAACTCACTCGGCTAGCAGGGGGCGAAACAACTTATTTTTAGTGTGTTATTGACTGTTTATCACATGACGTTTGATACACACACAAAATATTCATATCAAACGATAGATCTTCTCATTCTGAACAACTTTGCCTCTAGAACCACTTCTCTCAATCGAACGGTTCGGGAGTTATCGGTGGTACGATAAAAAACTACTTTTGCAAACTCGTCCTTGGTTTTTCGCCCAATCGAAACCAAAACCACGCAGATTGATTCTCTGGAGTGTGAATGTAAATAGTTATTGAAAAAAAGTTGAAATTTCCTTTCACGGTCTCTTAAGAGCGGCAAAATGTAAAATGGGCGGATCCTATTACATTCAAATGTCCACAACTCAAGAGCGGCTTAACATATCATCACTGGGCTTGGAAATCTTGTGTACAACATCGCTCCGAGGTAAAATTCAAAAGAACGCGGTTTTTGTACACTAGGTGGCGCCATTACAGTTAAAAATAGCGAAATTTACACATCTTTTGGAACCAAATCAATTGTGCATCACGTGACATTTGACATTTACGCAAACTATTGATATCATATGATAGCTCTCCTGATTCCGAACAACTTTGCCTCTTGAACGATCGATGTCGATCGCACGGTTAGTGAGTAATCAGTGATGATGTTTAAAACCTACTTTAGCGAACTCGTCAAAGATTTTTCACCCGATCGGAACAAAATCAACGCAGCTGTCTTCTCTTGAGTGTGATTGCGAATAGTTATCAAAAAAAAGAGGAAATTTCCTTTCACAGTCTCTTAGGGGAGCCAAATGTGAAATGGGCGGAGCCTATAACATTAAAATGTCCATAACTCATGAACGGCTCAACATATCGTCATGGGGCTTGGAATTCCTATGCAGACCGTCACTCGGAGGTTACTCACAAAACACCGTGGCGTTTGAACACACGGTGGCGCTATAACAGTGAAAATGACAACTTTGGCAAAACCCCTCAGTCGTTAACCTATTTGCAGGCTCACGACTTCGTCTGCAATTGATGGATTGTCATTGCAATTTTTTTAACAGGCAAACCTACCTAAGAGCCATTTGAGCGCTCGAACCCGCTAAATGCTGCTTGCAGCTTTAATTATTATTATTATTATTATTATTATTATTTTTCTCCCCTAAAACTCATACCACAGCCCAAACCGTAAGACCGACAGAGCTGAGACTCGGTCAGATGGTAGTAGTCTTGCTCGCTACTCAGATACACGGAGCCAGCCATGTCGGACTCTAGGTGGCGCTACAGCGATGCCGAACGCGTTGGCGTACGCAACCCCTAAACCGTTTGTCGCACAACTAAGAAAACCATATCATTGTAACCCTTGGCTCAAGACTTAAGAAACCTATATCTCCGATTTCATTTCCGGTATGCTAATTTTTTCGCTAATTTGCATTTTATGCAACCAAAAAAAAAATGAACTAGTCCCTGGATTTTTGCACTATCGGTACGAAACCAACGCTGATGAATTCTTTGGAGTGTGAATGGAAATAATTATTAAAAAAATGTTGAAATTTCGATAAACTGTTGCCAGGGGGCGCCAAAACGTCCTAACAGGAAGTAGCCAATTAAGGGAAAACGTAAATAACTCGTAAACGGTTTAAGATATCTTCATGGGGCTGAAAACACAACTATATATGAATAATCCGAGTTCAAATTATCAAAAACTAGGCGTTCGGGCACTAGGTGGCGCTATAACACGAAAAAACTGTAAAATGCTCATAACAAAGCAACAGTTGGTCCGAATAACATGATTCTTGTTTTGATGCGTCTTTAAGTCATGTACCACAAATCCCTAAAACGATTTTGCTGTTTCGCAAAAAAAAATGGCCGCCATCGGCCAATGAAGTTTGAGCGCTAATTAGACCAGGTTAACGGAAGCCGATCGGAACGACGCTCGCTGGGCTCATCCGACTCATGGTCCTGAAGGTCTGTAAGAAGTAAGAACTCACTCGGCCAGCAGGGGGCGAAACGACTTATTTTTAGTGTGTTATTGACTGTTTATCACGTGACGTTTGATACACACACAAAATATTCATATCAAACGATAGATCTTCTCATTCTGAACAACTTTGCCTCTAGAACCACTTCTCTCAATCGAACGGTTCGGGAGTTATCGGTGGTACGAAAAAAACCTACTTTTGCGAACTCTTCCTTGGTTTTTCGCCCAATCGAAACCAAAACCACGCAGATTGATTCTCTGGAGTGTGAATGTAAATAGTTATTGAAAAAAAGTTGAAATTTCCTTTCACGGTCTCTTAAGAGCGGCAAAATGTAAAATGGGCGGATCCTATTACATTAAAATGTCCACAACTCAAGAGCGGCTTAACATATCATCTCTGGGCTTGGAAATCTTGTGTACAACATCGCTCCGAGGTAAAATTCCAAAGAACGCGGTATTTGTACAGTAGGTGGCGCCATAACAGTTAAAAATAGCGAAATTTACGCATCTTTTGGAACCAAATCAATTGTGCATCACGTGACATTTGACATTTACGCAAACTATTTATATCATATGATAGCTCTCCTGATTCCGAACAACTTTGCCTCTTGAACGATCGATGTCGATCGCACGGTTAGTGAGTAATCAGTGATGATGTTAAAAACCTACTTTAGCGAACTAGTCAAAGATCTTTCACCCGATCGGAACCAAATCAACGTAGCTGTCTTCTCTTGAGTGTGATTGCGAATAGTTATTGAAAAAAAGAGGAAATTTCCTTTCACAGTCTCTTAGGGGAGCCAAATGTGAAATGGGCGGAGCCTATAACATTAAAATGTCCATAACTCATGAACGGCTCAACATATCGTCATGGGGCTTGGAACTCCCATGCAGACCGTCACTCGGAGGTTACTCACAAAACACCGTGGCGTTTGAACACACGGTGGCGCTATAAAAGTGAAAATGACAACTTTGGCAAAACCCCTCAGTCGTTAACCTATTTGCAGGCTCACGACTTCGTCTGCAATTGATGGATTGTCATTGCAATTTTTTTAACAGGCAAACCTACCTAAGAGCCATTTGAGCGCTCGAACCCGCTGAATGCTGCTTGCAGCTTTAATTAGGGTTCGAGCCCGTAGGGCTAGAAACCTATTGTATTTGTAGGTTTTATTAGGGTTCGAGCCCGAAGGGCTAGAAACCTATTGTATTTGTAGGTTTTATTAGGGTTCGAGCCCGTAGGGCTAGAAACCTATTGTATTTGTAGGTTTTATTATTATTATTATTATTTTTCTCCGGTAAAACTCATACCACAGCCCAAACCGTAAGACCGACAGAGCTGAGACTCGGTCAGATGGTAGTAGTCTTGCTCGCTACTCAGATACACGGAGCCAGCCAAATCGGCCTATAGGTGGCGCTATAGCGAAGAAAAGCGCGTTTTCGCTCGATACTCCTGAACCGTTTGTCGCACACCCAAGTGTCTTATATCAGTGTAATCACTGGCTCTAAACTTAAAAGACGTATCTATCCAATTTCATTTCCGGTATGCTAATTTTTCCGCTATTTTGCATTTTATGCAAAAAAAAAAAAATGAACTAGTCCCTGGATATTTGCACTATCGGTACCAAACCAACGCTGATGAATTCTTTGGAGTGTGAATGGAAATAATTATTAAAAAAATGTTGAAATTTCGATAAACTGTTGCCAGGGTGCGCCAAAACGTCCTAACAGGAAGTAGCCAATTAAGGGAAAATGTAAATAACTCGTAAACGGTTTAAGATATCTTCATGGGGCTGAAAACACAACTATATATGAATAATCCGAGTTCAAATTATCAAAAACTGGGCGTTCGGGCACTAGGTGGCGCTATAACACGAAAAAACTGTAAAATCCTCATAACAAAGCAACAGTTGGTCCGATTAACATGATACTTGTTTTGATGCGTCTTTAAGTCATGTACCACAAATCCCTAAAACGATTTTGCTGTTTCGCAAAAAAAAATGGCCGCCATCGGCCAATGAAGTTTGAGCGCTAATTAGACCAGGTTAACGGAAGCCGATCGGAACGACGCTCGCTGGGCTCATTCGACTCATGGTCCTGAAGGTCTGTAAGAAGTAAGAACTCACTCGGCCAGCAGAGGGCGAAACAACTTATTTTTAGTGTGTTATTGACTGTTTATCACGTGACGTTTGATACACACACAAAATATTCATATCAAACGATAGATCTTCTCATTCTGAACAACTTTGCCTCTAGAACCACTTCTCTCAATCGAACGGTTCGGGAGTTATCGGTGGTACGATAAAAACCTACTTTTGCGAACTCGTCCTTGGTTTTTCGCCCAATCGAAACCAAAACCACGCAGATAGATTCTCTGGAGTGTGAATGTAAATAGTTATTGAAAAAAAGTTGAAATTTCCTTTCACGGTCTCTTAAGAGCGGCAAAATGTAAAATGGGCGGATCCTATTACATTAAAATGTCCACAACTCAAGAGCGGCTTAACATATCATCACTGGGCTTGGAAATCTTGTGTACAACATCGCTCCGAGGTAAAATTCAAAAGAACGCGGTATTTGTACACTAGGTGGCGCCATAACACTTAAAAATAGCGAAATTTACGCATCTTTTGGAACAAAATCAATTGTGCATCACGTGACATTTGACATTTACGCAAACTATTGATATCATATGATAGCTCTCCTGATTCCGAACAACTTTGCCTCTTGAACGATCGATGTCGATCGCACGGTTAGTGAGTAATTTGTGATGATGTTAAAAACCTACTTTATCAAACTAGTCCAAGATTTTTCACCCGATCGGAACCAAATCAACGCAGCTGTCTTCTCTTGAGTGTGATTGCGAATAGTTATTGAAAAAAAGAGGAAATTTCCTTTCACAGTCTCTTAGGGGAGCCAAATGTGAAATGGGCGGAGCCTATAACATTAAAATGTCCATAACTCATGAACGGCTCAACATATCGTCATGGGGCTTGGAACTCCCACGCAGACCGTCACTCGGAGGTTACTCACAAAACACCGTGGCGTTTGAACACACGGTGGCGCTATAACAGTGAAAATGACAACTTTGGCAAAACCCCTCAGTCGTTAACCTATTTGCAGGCTCACGACTTCGTCTGCAATTGATGGATTGTCATTGCAATTTTTTTAACAGGCAAACCTACCTAAGAGCCATTTGAGCGCTCGAACCCGCTAAATGCTGCTTGCAGCTTTAATTAGGGTTCGAGCCCGTAGGGCTAGAAACCTATTGTATTTGTAGGTTTTATTATTATTATTATTATTATTATTATTATTATTATTTTTCTCCCCTAAAACTCATACCACAGCCCAAACCGTAAGACCGACAGAGCTGAGACTCGGTCAGATGGTAGTAGTCTTGCTCGCTACTCAGATACACGGAGCCAGCCATGTCGGACTCTAGGTGGCGCTACAGCGATGCCGAACGCGTTGGCGTACGCAACCCCTAAACCGTTTGTCGCACAACTAAGAAAACCATATCATTGTAACCCTTGGCTCAAGACTTAAGAAACCTATATCTCCGATTTCATTTCCGGTATGCTAATTTTTTCGCTAATTTGCATTTTATGCAACCAAAAAAAAAATGAACTAGTCCCTGGATTTTTGCACTATCGGTACGAAACCAACGCTGATGAATTCTTTGGAGTGTGAATGGAAATAATTATTAAAAAAATGTTGAAATTTCGATAAACTGTTGCCAGGGGGCGCCAAAACGTCCTAACAGGAAGTAGCCAATTAAGGGAAAACGTAAATAACTCGTAAACGGTTTAAGATATCTTCATGGGGCTGAAAACACAACTATATATGAATAATCCGAGTTCAAATTATCAAAAACTAGGCGTTCGGGCACTAGGTGGCGCTATAACACGAAAAAACTGTAAAATGCTCATAACAAAGCAACAGTTGGTCCGAATAACATGATTCTTGTTTTGATGCGTCTTTAAGTCATGTACCACAAATCCCTAAAACGATTTTGCTGTTTCGCAAAAAAAAATGGCCGCCATCGGCCAATGAAGTTTGAGCGCTAATTAGACCAGGTTAACGGAAGCCGATCGGAACGACGCTCGCTGGGCTCATCCGACTCATGGTCCTGAAGGTCTGTAAGAAGTAAGAACTCACTCGGCCAGCAGGGGGCGAAACGACTTATTTTTAGTGTGTTATTGACTGTTTATCACGTGACGTTTGATACACACACAAAATATTCATATCAAACGATAGATCTTCTCATTCTGAACAACTTTGCCTCTAGAACCACTTCTCTCAATCGAACGGTTCGGGAGTTATCGGTGGTACGAAAAAAACCTACTTTTGCGAACTCTTCCTTGGTTTTTCGCCCAATCGAAACCAAAACCACGCAGATTGATTCTCTGGAGTGTGAATGTAAATAGTTATTGAAAAAAAGTTGAAATTTCCTTTCACGGTCTCTTAAGAGCGGCAAAATGTAAAATGGGCGGATCCTATTACATTAAAATGTCCACAACTCAAGAGCGGCTTAACATATCATCTCTGGGCTTGGAAATCTTGTGTACAACATCGCTCCGAGGTAAAATTCCAAAGAACGCGGTATTTGTACAGTAGGTGGCGCCATAACAGTTAAAAATAGCGAAATTTACGCATCTTTTGGAACCAAATCAATTGTGCATCACGTGACATTTGACATTTACGCAAACTATTTATATCATATGATAGCTCTCCTGATTCCGAACAACTTTGCCTCTTGAACGATCGATGTCGATCGCACGGTTAGTGAGTAATCAGTGATGATGTTAAAAACCTACTTTAGCGAACTAGTCAAAGATCTTTCACCCGATCGGAACCAAATCAACGTAGCTGTCTTCTCTTGAGTGTGATTGCGAATAGTTATTGAAAAAAAGAGGAAATTTCCTTTCACAGTCTCTTAGGGGAGCCAAATGTGAAATGGGCGGAGCCTATAACATTAAAATGTCCATAACTCATGAACGGCTCAACATATCGTCATGGGGCTTGGAACTCCCATGCAGACCGTCACTCGGAGGTTACTCACAAAACACCGTGGCGTTTGAACACACGGTGGCGCTATAAAAGTGAAAATGACAACTTTGGCAAAACCCCTCAGTCGTTAACCTATTTGCAGGCTCACGACTTCGTCTGCAATTGATGGATTGTCATTGCAATTTTTTTAACAGGCAAACCTACCTAAGAGCCATTTGAGCGCTCGAACCCGCTGAATGCTGCTTGCAGCTTTAATTAGGGTTTCGAGCACGAAGTGCTGAAAACCTATTGTATTTGTTAGGATTTTTATTCTTCTTATTATTATTTTTCCGCCTTAAAACCGGTCGCCCAGCCCAAACCGTAAGTCGTAGAAACTTGAGGCTTGGTCATTAGGTTGTATCTGTGCAGGTTACTCAGATACAGTGACCCAGCCAAATCGGCCCATAGGTGGCGCTACAGCGATGCTGAACGCGTTTGTGCTCGTAACTCCTAAACCGTTTGTCGCACACCCAAGTGTTTTATATCATTGCAATCATTGGCTCAAAACTTAAAAAACGTATATCTCCGATTTCATTTCCGGTATGCAAATTTTTCCGCTAATTTGCATTTTATGAAAAAAAAAAAAAATGAACTACTCCCTGGATTTTTGCCCTATCGGAACCAAACCAACGCTGATAAATTCTATGGAGTGTGAAGGTAAATATTCATTGAAAAAAAGTTGAAATTTCAATTCAGGGTCGCTAGGGGGCATCAAAACGTCAAACCAGGAAGTAGCCGATTTCATTAAAATGACTATATCTAGTGAACGGTTTGAGATATCTTCACGGGGCTTAGACCATATGTGTAGACGCTCAGTCCGGGGTCACAATGAAAAAAAATCGGTGTTTGGCCACAAGGTGGCGCTATAATAGCAAATAACTCGAAAAGGGCTATTACTACACAACCGTTTGCCCGATCGACTAATTATTTGGTATGGTGTGTCTCTGTGTCATGAACCTTGACTGTATAAAAGGACTTTTGCGTTTCTTAAAAAACATGTCTGCCATTGGCCAATGAAGTTTGAGCACTCATTAGACAGGGTTAACTGAGGCCGATCGAAACGACACTTGCTGGACTTGTTCGAGTCGTGGTCCTGAAGGTCTGTACGAATTATGAACTCATTCGTCCACCGGGGAGCGAAATAACGCTTTTGGAGTGCATAAACAATCCTGTATAACGTGACAATTGACATATACAGAAACTATTGGTATCATATGATAGCTCTTCTCATTCTGAACAACTTTGCTTCTTGACACGCTTCTGTCGATCAAACGGTTTTTGAGTTATCGCTGATGATGTCAAAACCTACTTTCGCGAACTAGTCCTTGGTTTTTCAACCGATCGGAACCAAAACGATGCAGATGACATCTGTGGAGTGTGAATGTAAATAATCATTGAAAAAAAGTTGAAATTTCCTTTCACCGTTGCTTAGGGACGCCAAAACTAAATATGGGCGGAGACTATCACATTAAAATGGCCATAAATCCAGAACGGCTTAACATATCATCATGGGGCTCGGACGATATGTGTAGACCATCACTCCGAGGTCACCTACAAAAGAAGGTGGCGTTTGGACACTAGGTGGCGCTAAAACAGTAAAAATGGCCAAATTGACGTGTATCTCATTTCTTAAACAATTGTGTATCACATGACATTTGACATTTACACAAACTAATGATATCATTCGATAGTCCTCCTCTTCATTCTAAACAACTTCGCATCTTGATCCATTGATGTCAAACAAACGGTTCACAAGTTATCGGTGATGATGTTTAAAACTGACTTTTGCTAACTAGTTCTTTGATTTTAAAGCAAATTCAAAATTCTCTATTGCAGGTACATTATAATTGATCATAAAGATTATGAAATGACCATGCCAGTAAACATTTATAACATTTAGTTTGATAATTATTCAACGGAATGTATTCAATTATAAAACAAATCTCTTAGACGGTGTGTGACTATGTACCATATTATAAATTTGGTAGCGAAATGGCCAGGCTCTGTGCACGACTCAAGTATCTTCAGAGATTTATGCACATTATTTGAATGTGGCAAGTCAAATAGACTTTACAAACTAACTGGATTACTAATTTTGAGCCTAACAGAACTGCATTTTTCTATTATACAAGTGACTATGATGGAATCCTGCTATGGGACAAAGGCTATGCCTGCAGGCAGTATTTTATGACACAATTACCTGACACCAACCAACTTTGAATTAGTTTATTTTGTTGTTTTATTGAGAGAAAACAGCTAGTCATGAGTGTGCAAGCATGCAACGCGTCTTTGAGCTGATACTGATCATTTCTATCATTTTTCAGTGTGTGTGGGACTTTGATCCGTCGTGGGTTCGTTGGGATTTGACCCCTTAGCCTGTTCGTTGATGCATGGCTGCATAGAATGGCGCAAATTCTCGAAACCCGCTTAAAGGCTGCTTGCAGCTTTAATGTTATTTATAATTGCTCACAGAGCAGATTTTTCCCCCTAAAACTGATCGTGCAGCCCAAACCGTAAGGCCTAGAGACTTGATACTTGGTCAGATGGTTGTACTCCTGTTGGCTACTGGGAGACATAAAGACAGCCAAATCGGCCAATAGGGGGCGCTACAGCGATGACAAACGCGTTTAGGCTCATAACTCCTAAACCGTTTGTCGCACACCCAAGTGTTTGGTATCATTGGAATTGGTAGCTTGTGACGAACAAAACGTATATCTCCGTTTTTATTTGCGCTTGGAAAAGTTTTTCGCTAATTAGCATTTTATGCACCTTACACGTTTTCAAACTAGTCCCTGGTTTTTCGCCCGATCGGAACCAAACCAACGCTGATGAATTCTTTGGAGTGTGAATGTAAATAATTATCAAAAAAAAGTTGAAATTTCGATTCATGGTCCCAAGGGGGCGCAAAAACATCCAACCCGGAAGTAGCCTTTTTACTTTAAATAGCTATAACTCAAGAACTGTATAAGATATACTCATGGGCCTCGGAACATATGTGTAGACCATCACTCCGAAGTCATCTCCAAAAGAACGTGGCGTTTGGACACTAGGTGGCGCTATAACAGCAAAATTTGCTAAATTGATGCGTTTTTCATTGCTTAAACAATTGTCTATCACGTGACATTTGTCATTTACACAAACTATTGATATCATATGATAGTTCTCCTCATTCTGAACAACTTTGCCTCTTGATCCATTGATGTCAATCAAACGGTTCTCGAGTTATCGGTGATGATGTTAAAGACATACTTTTGCATACTAGTTTAAGGATTTTCAAACAATTTCAAAATTTATACCACAGTTCCATTCTTTGGACACTCAAGGTCAATAATTATCAAAAACATGTCGAGTTTTTTTAGTTGTTTGACCCTAACAGGGTCCTTTAATATATTAAAGTGAAACATGTACGTTAAAGGTCGCTACTCCTTAATAAACAATCCAACTGACTTGTCATTAAGGACTCTTATACATATTTTGACACACAGCAAGCATGCAAAATGTGAGGGTCAGTGGAAAAGAAATGCCTTCATAACAGTCAAAGAGGTGAAATATTATTCATTCAAATGTATTGAAATGTTTTGTTGAATTATTTACTACATATATAAGAATTAATAGAACATTTTAGAGACCCTGGGATTGTTTCGTTTGACTTGTGGTTTGATGTGTTATTAATTGGCAGGTGCTATTCCATGCCAATGATAACCAAACAGGTTAGCTTTACCACAGTTTAGCAAGATCTATTTCTCTGAAACAGAACACCATAGAGACATGAGAATTGCCTCACTTTACCCGTCCCTTAGGTATTATCACTTAAACCTGTTTTTGATTGAATGTGTGAATATGTTTAGTCTATATTGACAGTTGCTGACCTTTTTTGACCATTTTCTTCGTGTAGGAGAGTGTCATCTGTCGTGGATGTGTAATGGTGTAACTCCCGAGCCTATTAGACGTCTTAAACTGCTCGAACCCGATGATTGCTGCTTGCAGCTATATTTAGGGTTCGAGCCCGTAGGGCTAGAAACCTATTGTATTTGTAGGTTTTATTATTAGGGTTCGAGCCCGAAGGGCTAGAAACCTATTGTATTTGTAGGTTTTATTATTATTAGGGTTCGAGCCCGCAGGGCTAGAAACCTATTGTATTTGTTGGTTTTATTAGGGTTCGAGCCCGTAGGGCTAGAAACCTATTGTATTTGTAGGTTTTCTTATTATTATTCTTCTGCCATAAAACTGATCGGGCAGCCCAAACCGTAAGACCGACAGAGCTGAGACTTGGTCAGATGGTAGTAGTCCTTGTCGCTACTCAGATTCACGGAACCAGCCAAATCGACCCATAGGTGGCGCTACAACGATGAAAAGCGCGTTTGTGCTTACTACTCCTAAACCGTTTGTCGCACACCCAAGTGTCTTATATCAGTGTAATCATTGGCTCAAAACTTAAAAAACGTATATCTCCGATTTCATTTCCGGTATGCAAATTTTTTCGCTAATTTGCATTTTATGCTAAAAAAAAAAAATGAACTAGTCCCTGGATTTTTGCCCGATCGGAATCAAACCAACGCTGGTGTATTCTGTGGAGTGTGAATATGAATAATTATCGAAAAAAAGTTGAATTTTCCATTCACGGTCGCTAGGTGGCGCTAAAACGTCTGAACCGGAAGTAACATATTTAGCTAAAACGGCCATAACTCGTGAACTGTTTGAGATATCTTCATGGGGTTTGGAACATATGTGAAGACCCTCAGTCCGGGGTCACAATGAAAAAACTGCGGCGTTTGACCACTAGGTGGCGCTATAATTTGAATGAGCTAGAAAATAGCTATAACTACGCAACCCTTTGCCCGATTGACTTCATATTTGGTATGGTGGGTCTTTGTCTCATTCTACATGAATATCTAAAAGGACATTGTCGTATGTAAAAAAACATGGCCGCCATTGGCCAATGAAATTTGAGCGCTCATTACACCGGGTTAACTGAGGCCGATCAAAACGACACTCGCTGGGCTTATTCGTCTCATGGTCCTGAAGATCTGTAAGAAATGTGAACTCATTTGGCCACCGGGGGGCGAAATAACGTTTTAGGAGTCCTTAAACAATTGTGTATCACGTGACATTTGACATATACCCAAACTAATGGTATCATATGATAGCTCTCCTTATTCTGAGCAACTTTGCCTCTGGAACCACTTCTGTCGATCAAACGGTTTGTGAGTTATCGCTGATGATGTAAAAAACCTACATTCGCGAACTAGTCGTTGTTTTTTCGACCGATCAGAACCAAAACAATACAGATGACTTGTAGAAATATAAAAAAATGTAGAAATTTCCTTTCACGGTCGCTTAGGGACGCCAAAATTAAAAAATGGGCGGAGCCTATCACATTTAAATAGCCATAAATCCACAACGGCTTAACATATCATCATGGGGCTCGGGAAATATGTGTATACTATCACTCCGAGGTCACCTACAAAAGAACGTGGCATTTGGACACTAGGTGGCGCTATAGCAGCAAAAATTGCTAAATTGATGCGTATTTCATTGCTTAAACAATTCTGTGTCATGTGACATTTGTCAATTACATAAACTATTGATATCATATGATAGTTCTCCTCATTCTGAACAACTTTGCCTTTTGATCCATTGATGTCAATCGAAAAGTTTGCGAGTTATTGGTGATTATATTCAAGACGTACTTTTGCATACTAATTTTAGGTATTTAAAGCAATTTCAAAATTTTCACCACAGTACAATTCTCTGGACTCTCTAGATAAATAATTATCAAGGACATGTTTAACTTTTTCATTTACGTGACCATAACAGGGTCCTTTATTATATTAACCTCAAAAGTCTACCTGAAAGCTCGCTGCTCCTTAATGAATAATCCAACTGACTTGTCATTAAGTTCTATTATTCATATTATGAAATGTGTCTCACAGGAAGACAGTGTTAGAAATAAATCTATTGCATATTAAATGTTGATCCATATTTACACATCTATAAATATAGCACATGTCTTGCTGCTTTTATGATGCTGTGTTGATATATATATATACAACACACCTTTATTAGGTACACCAGTTTAATTGCATGTAAACCCAAATTGCTACTCAGCCACTCACATGGCACCCACTCAATGCATTTAGGCATTTAGACATGATAAACATGACTTCCTGAAGTTCAAACCAAACATCAAAATGGGATATACTTTATTATGTGGGTTGTGTGTACAAAATAAGCACCATTTAAATGCCACGGCATTCTAAAATATGATGAATTTGAATCAATGTATCTATTTAAGATGCTCCTGGCCTTAAGCCTTAAAAATTTTCTTTTTTGTACATGTCTATCATAATGTATGGCAGGTGCCATACCACATCCATAGCAACTAAACAGGTTAACTTAGCAACCATTAAGCTAGACCTATATCTCTGGAACAGAACATCGTAGAGACATGAGAATTGGTTCATTTCACACGTCCCTCAGGTATTATCGGTTTACACCTGTTTTTGCATATGAGTGTTTGCATGCGTGGTCTGTATTAACCGTTGCTGACCATTTCTTTCATTTTTCTTGTTATGGGTAAGTGTCATCTGTTTCGGATGTGTTTTGGTGCGATTCCTGACCCTAGTCAGCGAAGGCAGTCGACCTTAGTCCAATTAGACTGCTCGAACCCGATGATTACTGCTTGCAGTTATATTTATTATTATTTTTCTCCCCTAAAACTCATACCACAGCCCAAACCGTAAGACCGACAGAGCTGAGACTCGGTCAGATGGTAGTAGTCTTGCTCGCTACTCAGATACACGGAACCAGCCAAATCGGCCTATAGGTGGCGCTATAGCAAAGAAAAGTGCGTTTTTGCTCGATACTCCTGAACCGTTTGTCGCACACCCAAGTGTTTTATATCAGTGTAATCATTTGCTCTAAACTTAAAAAACGTATATCTCCGATTTCATTTCCGGTAGGCAAATTTTTTCGCTAATTTGCATTTTATGCATCAACAAAAAAAATGAACTAGTCCCTGGATTTTTGCACTATCGGTACCAAACCAACGTTGATTAATTCTTTGGAGTGTGAATGGAAATAATTATTAAAAAAATGTTGAAATTTCGATAAACTGTTGCCAGGGGGCGCCAAAACGTCCTAACAGGAAGTAGCCAATTAAGGGAAAATGTAAATAACTCGTAAACGGTTTAAGATATCTTCATGGGGCTGAAAACACAACTATATATGAATAATCCGAGTTCAAATTATCAAAAACTAGGCGTTCGGGCACTAGGTGGCGCTATAACACGAAAAAACTGTAAAATGCTCATAACAAAGCAACAGTTGGTCCGATTAACATGATACTTGTTTTGATGCGTCTTTAAGTCATGTACCACAAATCCCTAAAACGATTTTGCTGTTTCGCAAAAAAAAATGGCCGCCATCGGCCATTGAAGTTTGAGCGCTAATTAGACCAGGTTAACGGAAGCCGATCGGAACGACGCTCGCTGGGCTCATTCGACTCATGGTCCTGAAGGTCTGTAAGAAGTAAGAACTCACTCGGCCAGCAGGGGGCGAAACAACTTATTTTTAGTGTGTTATTGACTGTTTATCACGTGACGTTTGATACACACACAAAATATTCATATCAAACGATAGATCTTCTCATTCTGAACAACTTTGCCTCTAGAACCACTTCTCTCAATCGAACGGTTCGGGAGTTATCGGTGGTACGATAAAAACATACTTTTGCGAACTCGTCCTTGGTTTTTCGCCCAATCGAAACCAAAACCACGCAGATTGATTCTCTGGAGTGTGAATGTAAATAGTTATTGAAAAAAAAGTTGAAATTTCCTTTCACGGTCTCTTAAGAGCGGCAAAATGTAAAATGGGCGGATCCTATTACATTAAAATGTCCACAACTCAAGAGCGGCTTAACATATCATCGCTGGGCTTGGAAATCTTGTGTACAACATCGCTCCGAGGTAAAATTCAAAAGAACGCGGTATTTGTACACTAGGTGGCGCCATAACACTTAAAAATAGCGAAATTTACGCATCTTTTGGAACCAAATCAATTGTGCATCACGTTACATTTGACATTTACGCAAACTATTGATATCATATGATAGCTCTCCTGATTCCGAACAACTTTGCCTCTTGAACGATCGATGTCGATCGCACGGTTAGTGAGTAATCAGTGATGATGTTTAAACCTACTTTAGCGAACTCGTCAAAGATTTTTCACCCGATCGGAACAAAATCAACGCAGCTGTCTTCTCTTGAGTGTGATTGCGAATAGTTATTGAAAAAAAGAGGAAATTTCCTTTCACGGTCTCTTAGGGGAGCCAAATGTGAAATGGGCGGAGCCTATAACATTAAAATGTCCATAACTCATGAACGGCTCAACATATCGTCATGGGGCTTGGAACTCCCATCCAGACCGTCACTCGGAGGTTACTCACGAAACACCGTGGCGTTTGAACACACGGTGGCGCTATAACAGTGAAAATGACAACTTTGGCAAAACCCCTCAGTCGTTAACCTATTTGCAGGCTCACGACTTCGTCTGCGATTGATGGATTGTCATTGCAATTTTTTTTACAGGCAAACCTACCTAAGAGCCATTTGAGCGCTCGAACCCGCTAAATGCTGCTTGCAGCTTTAATTATTAGGGTTCGAGCCCGTAGGGCTAGAAACCTATTGTATTTGTAGGTTTTATTATTATTATTATTATTATTATTTTTCTCCCCTAAAACTCATACCACAGCCCAAACCGTAAGACCGACAGAGCTGAGACTCGGTCAGATGGTAGTAGTCTTGCTCGCTACTCAGATACACGGAGCCAGCCATGTCGGACTCTAGGTGGCGCTACAGCGATGCCGAACGCGTTGGCGTACGCAACCCCTAAACCGTTTGTCGCACAACTAAGAAAACCATATCATTGTAATCCTTGGCTCAAGACTTAAGAAACCTATATCTCCGATTTCATTTCCGGTATGCTAATTTTTTCGCTAATTTGCATTTTATGCAACCAAAAAAAAAATGAACTAGTCCCTGGATTTTTGCACTATCGGTACCAAACCAACGCTGATGAATTCTTTGGAGTGTGAATGGAAATAATTATTAAAAAAATTTTGAAATTTCGATAAACTGTTGCCAGGGGGCGCCAAAACGTCCTAACAGGAAGTAGCCAATTAAGGGAAAATGTAAATAACTCGTAAACGGTTTAAGATATCTTCATGGGGCTGAAAACACAACTATATATGAATAATCCGAGTTCAAATTATCAAAAACTAGGCGTTCGGGCACTAGGTGGCGCTATAACACGAAAAAACTGTAAAATGCTCATAACAAAGCAACCGTTGGTCCGATTAACATGATACTTGTTTTGATGCGTCTTTAAGACCTGTACCACAAATCCCTAAAACGATTTTGCTGTTTCGCAAAAAAAAATGGCCGCCATCGGCCAATGAAGTTTGAGCGCTAATTAGACCAGGTTAACGGAAGCCGATCGGAACGACGCTCGCTGGGCTCATCCGACTCATGGTCCTGAAGGTCTGTAAGAAGTAAGAACTCACTCGGCCAGCAGGGGGCGAAACAACTTATTTTTAGTGTGTTATTGACTGTTTATCACGTGACGTTTGATACACACACAAAATATTCATATCAAACGATAGATCTTCTCATTCTGAACAACTTTGCCTCTAGAACCACTTCTCTCAATCGAACGGTTCGGGAGTTATCGGTGGTACGATAAAAACCTACTTTTGCGAACTCGTCCTTGGTTTTTCGCCCAATCGAAACCAAAACCACGCAGATTGATTCTCTGGAGTGTGAATGTAAATAGTTATTGAAAAAAAGTTGAAATTTCCTTTCACGGTCTCTTAAGAGCGGCAAAATGTAAAATGGGCGGATCCTATTACATTCAAATGTCCACAACTCAAGAGCGGCTTAACATATCATCACTGGGCTTGGAAATCTTGTGTACAACATCGCTCCGAGGTAAAATTCAAAAGAACGCGGTTTTTGTACACTAGGTGGCGCCATAACAGTTAAAAATAGCGAAATTTACGCATCTTTTGGAACCAAATCAATTGTGCATCACGTGACATTTGACATTTACGCAAACTATTGATATCATATGATAGCTCTCCTGATTCCGAACAACTTTGCCTCTTGAACGATCGATGTCAATCGCACGGTTAGTGAGTAATCAGTGATGATGTTTAAAACCTACTTTAGCGAACTCGTCAAAGATTTTTCACCCGATCGGAACAAAATCAACGCAGCTGTCTTCTCTTGAGTGTGATTGCGAATAGTTATTGAAAAAAAGAGGAAATTTCCTTTCACAGTCTCTTAGGGGAGCCAAATGTGAAATGGGTGGAGCCTATAACATTAAAATGTCCATAACTCATGAACGGCTCAACATATCGTCATGGGGCTTGGAACTCCCATGCAGACCGTCACTCGGAGGTTACTCACAAAACACCGTGGCGTTTGAACACAAGGTGGCGCTATAACAGTGAAAATGACAACTTTTGCAAAACCCCTCAGTCGTTAACCTATTTGCAGGCTCACGACTTCGTCTGCAATTGATGGATTGTCATTGCAATTTTTTTAACAGGCAAACCTACCTAAGAGCCATTTGAGCGCTCGAACCCGCTGAATGCTGCTTGCAGCTTTAATGTTATTTATAATTGCTCACAGAGCAGATTTTTCCCCCTAAAACTGATCGTGCAGCCCAAACCGTAAGGCCTAGAGACTTGATACTTGGTCAGATGGTTGTACTCCTGTTGGCTACTGGGAGACATAAAGACAGCCAAATCGGCCGATAGGGGGCGCTACAGCGATGACAAACGCGTTTAGGCACATAACTCCTAAACCGTTTGTCGCACAACCAAGTGTCTGGTATCATTGGAATCGGAGGCTTCAGCTGAATAAAACGTATATCTCCGTTTTTATTTGCGCCTGGAAAAGTTTTTCGCTAATTAGCATTTTATGAACCTTACACGTTTTCAAACTAGTCCCTGGTTTTTCGCCCAATCGGAACCAAACCAACGCTGATGAATTCTTTGGAGTATGAATGTAAATAATTATCAAAAAAAAGTTGAAATTTCGATTCACGGTCCCAAGGGGGCGCAAAAATATCCAACCCGGAAGTAGCCTTTTTACTTTAAATAGCTATAACTCAAGAACTGTATAAGATATACTCATGGGCCTCGGAACATATGTGTAGACCATCACTCCGAAGTCATCTCCAAAAGAACGTGGCGTTTGGACACTAGGTGGCGCTATAACAGCAAAATTTGCGAAATTGATGCGTTTTTCATTGCTTAAACAATTGTCTATCACGTGACATTTGTCATTTACACAAACTATTGATATCATATGATAGTTCTCCTCATTCTGAACAACTTTGCCTCTTGATCCATTGATGTCAATCAAACGGTTCTCGAGTTATCGGTGATGATGTTAAAGACATACTTTTGCATACTAGTTTAAGGATTTTCAAACAATTTCAAAATGTATACCACAGTTCCATTCTTTGGACACTCAAGGTCAATAATTATCAAAAACATATCGAGTTTTTTTAGTTGTTTGACCCTAACAGGGTCCTTTAATATATTAACGTGAAACATGTACGTTAAAGGTCGCTATTCCTTAATAAACAATCCAACTGACTTGTCATTAAGGACTCTTATACATATTTTGACACACAACAAGGATGCAAAATGTGAGGGTCAGTGGAAAAGAAATGCCTTCATAACAGTCAAAAAGGTGAAATATTATTCATTCAAATGTATTGAAATGTTTTGTTGAATTATTTACTACATATATAAGAATTAATAGAACATTTTAGAGACACTGGGATTGCTTCGTTTGACTTGTGGTTTGATGTGTTATTAATTGGCAGGTGCTATTCCATGCCAATGATAACCAAACAGGTTAGCTTTACCACCGTTTAGCAAGATCTATTTCTCTGAAACAGAACACCATAGAGACATGAGAATTGCCTCATTTTACCCGTCCCTTAGGTATTATCACTTAAACCTGTTTTGGATTGAGTGTGTGAATATGTTTAGTCTTTATTGACAGTTGTTGACCTTTTTTGACCATTTTCTTCGTGTAGGAGAGTGTCATCTGTCGTGGGTGTGTAATGGTGTAACTCCCGAGCCTATTAGACGGCTTAGACTGCTCGAACCCGATGATTGCTGCTTGCAGCTATATTTATTATTATTATTTTTCTCCCCTAAAACTCATACCACAGCCCAAACCGTAAGACCGACAGAGCTGAGACTCGGTCAGATGGTAGTAGTCTTGCTCGCTACTCAGATACACGGAGCCAGCCATGTCGGACTCTAGGTGGCGCTACAGCGATGCCGAACGCGTTGGCGTACGCAACCCCTAAACCGTTTGTCGCACAACTAAGAAAACCATATCATTGTAATCCTTGGCTCAAGACTTAAGAAACCTATATCTCCGATTTCATTTCCGGTATGCTAATTTTTTCGCTAATTTGCATTTTATGCAACCAAAAAAAAAATGAACTAGTCCCTGGATTTTTGCACTATCGGTACCAAACCAACGCTGATGAATTCTTTGGAGTGTGAATGGAAATAATTATTAAAAAAATGTTGAAATTTCGATAAACTGTTGCCAGGGTGCGCCAAAACGTCCTAACAGGAAGTAGCCAATTAAGGGAAAATGTAAATAACTCGTAAACGGTTTAAGATATCTTCATGGGGCTGAAAACACAACTATATATGAATAATCCGAGTTCAAATTATCAAAAACTAGGCGTTCGGGCACTAGGCGGCGCTATAACACGAAAAAACTGTAAAATGCTCATAACAAAGCAACCGATGGTCCGATTAACATGATGCTTGTTTTGATGCGTCTTTAAGTCATGTACCACAAATCCCTAAAACGATTTAGCTGTTTCGCAAAAAAAAATGGCCGCCATCGGCCAATGAAGTTTGAGCGCTAATTAGACCAGGTTAACGGAAGCCGATCGGAACGACGCTCGCTGGGCTCATCCGAGTCATGGTCCTGAAGGTCTGTAAGAAGTAAGAACTCACTCGGCCAGCAGGGGGCGAAACAACTTATTTTTAGTGTGTTATTGACTGTTTATCACGTGACGTTTGATACACACACAAAATATTCATATCAAACGATAGATCTTCTCATTCTGAACAACTTTGCCTCTTGAACCACTTCTCTCAATCGAACGGTTCGGGAGTTATCGGTGGTACGATAAAAACCTACTTTTGCGAACTCGTCCTTGGTTTTTCGCCCAATCGAAACCAAAACCACGCAGATTGATTCTCTGGAGTGTGAATGTAAATAGTTATTGAAAAAAAGTTGAAATTTCCTTTCACGGTCTCTTAAGAGCGGCAAAATGTAAAATGGGCGGATCCTATTACATTAAAATGTCCACAACTCAAGAGCGGCTTAACATATCATCACTGGGCTTGGAAATCTTGTGTACAACATCGCTCCGAGGTAAAATTCAAAAGAACGCGGTATTTGTACACTAGGTGGCGCCATAACAGTTAAAAATAGCGATATTTACGCATCTTTTGAAACCAAATCAATTGTGCATCACGTGACATTTGACATTTACGCAAACTATTGATATCATATGATAGCTCTCCTGATTCCGAACAACTTTGCCTCTTGAACGATCGATGTCGATAGCACGGTTAGTGAGTAATCAGTGATGATGTTAAAAACCTACTTTAGCGAACTAGTCCAAGATTTTTCACCCGATCAGAACCAAACCAACGCAGCTGTCTTCTCTTGAGTGTGATTGCGAATGGTTATTGAAAAAAAGAGGAAATTTCCTTTCACGGTCTCTTAGGGGAGCCAAATGTGAAATGGGCGGAGCCTATAACATTAAAATGTCCATAACTCATGAACGGCTCAACATATCGTCATGGGGCTTGGAACTCCCATGCAGACCGTCACTCGGAGGTTACTCACAAAACACCGTGGCGTTTGAACACACGGTGGCGCTATAACAGTGAAAATGACAACTTTGGCAAAACCCCTCAGTCGTTAACCTATTTGCAGGCTCACGACTTCGTCTGCGATTGATGGATTGCCATTGCATTTTTTTTAACAGGCAAACCTACCTAAGAGCCATTTGAGCGCTCGAACCCGCTAAATGCTGCTTGCAGCTTTAATTAGGGTTCGAGCCCGTAGGGCTAGAAACCTATTGTATTTGTAGGTTTTATTAGGGTTCGAGCCCGAAGGGCTAGAAACCTATTGTATTTGTTGGTTTTATTAGGGTTCGAGCCCGAAGGGCTAGAAACCTATTGTATTTGTAGGTTTTATTATTATTATTATTATTATTATTATTATTATTATTATTATTATTATTATTATTATTATTTTTCTCCCCTAAAACTCATACCACAGCCCAAACCGTAAGACCGACAGAGCTGAGACTCGGTCAGATGGTAGTAGTCTTGCTCGCTACTCAGATACACGGAGCCAGCCATGTCGGACTCTAGGTGGCGCTACAGCGATGAAAAGCGCGTTTGCGCTCGATACTCCCAAACCGTTTGTCGCACAACTAAGAAAACCATATCATTGTAATCCTTGGCTCAAGACTTAAGAAACGTATATCTCCGATTTAATTTCCGGTATGCTAATTTTTTCGCTAATTTGCATTTTATGCATCCAAAAAAAAAATGAACTAGTCCCTGGATTTTTGCACTATCGGTACCAAACCAACGCTGATGAATTCTTTGGAGTGTGAATGGAAATAATTATTAAAAAAATGTTGAAATTTCGATAAACTGTTGCCAGGGGGCGCCAAAACGTCCTAACAGGAAGTAGCCAATTAAGGGAAAATGTAAATAACTCGTAAACGGTTTAAGATATCTTCATGGGGCTGAAAACACAACTATATATGAATAATCCGAGTTCAAATTATCAAAAACTAGGCGTTCGGGCACTAGGTGGCGCTATAACACGAAAAAACTGTAAAATGCTCATAACAAAGCAACCGTTGGTCCGATTAACATGATACTTGTTTTGATGCGTCTTCAAGTCATGTACCACAAATCCCTGAAACGATTTTGCTGTTTCGCAAAAAAAATGGCCGCCATCGGCCAATGAAGTTTGAGCGCTAATTAGACCAGGTTAACGGAAGCCGATCGCAACGACGCTCGCTGGGCTCATTCGACTCATGGTCCTGAAGGTCTGTAAGAAGTAAGAACTCACTCGGCCAGCAGGGGGCGAAACGACTTATTTTTAGTGTGTTATTGACTGTTTATCACGTGACGTTTGATACACACACAAAATATTCATATCAAACGATAGATCTTCTCATTCTGAACAACTTTGCCTCTAGAACCACTTCTCTCAATCGAACGATTCGGGAGTTATCGGTGGTACGATAAAAACATACTTTTGCAAACTCGTCCTTGGTTTTTCGCCCAATCGAAACCAAAACCACGCAGATTGATTCTCTGGAGTGTGAATGTAAATAGTTATTGAAAAAAAGTTGAAATTTCCTTTCACGGTCTCTTAAGAGCGGCAAAATGTAAAATGGGCGGATCCTATTACATTAAAATGTCCACAACTCAAGAGCGGCTTAACATATCATCGCTGGGCTTGGAAATCTTGTGTACAACATCGCTCCGAGGTAAAATTCAAAAGAACGCGGTATTTGTACACTAGGTGGCGCTATAACAGTGAAAATGACAACTTTGCCAAAACCCCTCAGTCGTTAACCTATTTGCAGGCTCACGACTTCGTCTGCAATTGATGGATTGTCATTGCAATTTTTTTAAAAGGGAAACCTACCTAAGAGCCATTTGAGCGCTCGAACCCGCTGAGTGCTGCTTGCAGCTTTAATTAGGGTTCGAGCCCGTAGGGCTAGAAACCTATTGTATTTGTAGGTTTTATTATTATTCTTATTATTATTCTTCCCTAAAACTGATGCTGCAGCCCAAACCGTAAGACCGACAGAGCTGAGACTTGGTCAGATGGTAGTAGTCCTTGTCGCTACTCAGATACACGGAACCAGCCAAATCGGCCCATAGGTGGCGCTATTGCGATGAACAGCGCGTTGGCGCTCGATACTCCTAAACCGTTTGTCGCACACCCAAGTGTCTTATATCGGTGTAATCACTGGCTCAAAACTTAAAAAACGTATATCTCCGATTTCATTTCCGGTATGCAAATTTTTTCGCTAATTTGCATTTTATTCAAAAAAAAAAAAATGAACTAGTCCCTGGATTTTTGCCCGATCGGAACCAAACCAACGCTGGTGTATTCTGTGGAGTGTGAATGTAAATAGTTATCAAAAAAAAGTTGAATTTTCCATTCACGGCCGCTAGGTGGCGCTAAAACGTCTGAACCGGAAGTAACATATTTAGCTAAAACGGCCATAACTCGTGAACTGTTTGAGATATCTTCATGGGGTTTGGAACATATGTGAAGACCCTCAGTCCGGGGTCACAATAAAAAAACTGCGGCGTTTGACCACTAGGTGGCGCTATAATTTGAATAAGCTAGAAAATAGCTATAACTACGCAACCCTTTGCCCGATTGACTTGATATTTGGTATGTTGGGTCTTTGTCTCATTCTACATGAATATCTAAAAGGACATTGGTGTATCTCAAAAAACATGGCCGCCATTGGCCAATGAAGTTTGAGCGCTCATTACACCGGGTTAACTGAGGCCGATCAAAACGACACTCGCTGGGCTCATTCGTCTCATGGTCCTGAAGATCTGTAAGAAATGTGAACTCATTTGGCCACCGGGGGGCGAAATAACGTTTTAGGAGTGCTTAAACAATTGTGTATCACGTGACATTTGACATATACCCAAACTAATGGTATCATATGATAGCTCTCCTTATTCTGAGCAACTTTGCCTCTGGAACCACTTCTGTCGATCGAACGGTTCGTGAGTTATCGCTGATGATGTAAAAAAACTACTTTCGCGAACTAGTCGTTGGTTTTTCGACCGATCAGAACCAAAACAATGCAGATGACTTGTGTGGAGTGTGAAGGTAAATAATTATCAAAAAAAAGTTGAAATTTTCTTTCATGGTTGCATAGGGGCGCCAAAATAAAAAAATGGGCGGAGCCTATCAAATTAACATGCCTATTAATCCAGAACGGTTTAACACATCATCATGGGCCTCGGAACATATGTGTAGACTATCATTCTGAGGTCACCTACAAAAGAACATGGCGTTTGGATACTAGGTGGCGCTATAACAGCAAAAATGGCAATATTGATGCGTTTTTCAGTCCTTAAACAATTGTGTATCACGTGACATTTGTCATTTACACAAACAAATATAATCATATGATAGTTCTCCTCATTCTGAACAACTTTGCCTCTTGATCCATTGATGTCAATCAAACGGTTCCCGAGTTATGGGTGATGATGTGAAAGACGTACTTTTGCATACAAATTTTAGGTCTTTCAAGCAATTTCAAAATATCCACCACAGAACAATTCTCTGGACTCTCTAGATAAATAATTATCAAAGACATGTTGAACTTTTTCATTTGTGTGACAATAACAAGGTCCTTTATTATATCAACCTCAAAAAAGTCTACCTGAAAGCTTGCTACTCCTTCAGAAATAATCCAACTGACTTGTCATTAAGTAATATTATACAATTTATGACACTGAACATGCATGCAAAATGTGATGCTCATTGGAAGAGGCATTCCTTCAAAAGAGTCAAAAAGGTGAAATATCATTACTTTCAATGGCTTTTTTATAGTCAACAGATCACAATGCATGTAGTTCCATGAACTGTCCACTGTAGCGCCTTATCGTGCACTGCAGTGTGTATTATATGTGCATACATGCGTATGTATTACACATCCTGTGTGTGTGTGTGTATTTATGGATATTAGTTCTCTCTGTTTCATAAGAGTGTGAATGTACTTTATAGTTCTGTGTGTCGTGTGTGTGGAATGAAATATGTCTCACAGGACGACAGTGATAGAAATTAAATGTAATTCACGTTAAACGTTGGTCCTTATTTATACATTTATAAATATAGCACATGTCTGGCTGGTTTTATGATGCAGTGTTGATATATATATATATACAACACCAATTTATTATGTATTCTAGTTTAATTGCATGTAATATGAATATGTTGAAGATCTTGATATTAATCATTTATATGTGTCATGTCATATTTGTCTGTTGTTGTGGAGTACAGAATGAAATGAGACCCACAGTTTATAACTTAAAGATGACATTAAAAAGACCATCACAGTAAATTGCAGTCTGAGTATTTTTGTCTATGAATCTGTCTCATCTTGCCATCTGAACATTTTATATTTTATTTAAAATAAAATGTACAAGGATAACTAAACATGCTTTATTTCACCTAATGAACTAATATGCATTCCACTAGATGGCGCCAAATGAGAAGTTTTAAAACACAGCGTTTAAATTTGCTTTGAAAATTCGATTCATGGTCTCATGGAGGCGCAAAAACATCCAACCCGGAAGTAGCATTTTTAAATGAAATAGCCACAACTGTAGAACTATTTGAGATATGTTTGTGGGGCTTGGAAATATGTGTAGAACATAACTCTGAGATCATGAACAAAAGAACGTGGCGTTTGGTCACTAGGTGGCGCTATAGCAGTAAAAATGGCAAAATTGAGAAAGTCTTTTGGTTGTCTAAAATTGTACCTCAAAGCTGTTTAACAGATAATCCAACTGACTTGCCGTTGAGTGCTATTATACATATTATTACACTAAACAAGCATGCAAAATATGACGCTCATCGGAAGAGGTAAGCCTTCATAACAGTCAAAAAGATGAAATATCACTCATATAAATGGCTTATTCAAACACGTCTATCATAACCACAAGATGGCAGTAGAGGACCGTTTGTGAATCACGTCACGTTTAACTTTTACAAAGTATTGATATCTTATGAACGCTCTCGTAATTCTGAACAACTTTACTCTTAAGAATAACAGTTGTGTTATCAGTGATTGTTAAAAAAATGTCTGAACTGCTTAAATTATTCATTATCAAAAATGTGTTGAACATAACATTTGTATAATAGGGTCTTTTATAAAATTATGTGACCAAGTGTACCTGAACGCCTTTAACTCTGTAAAGAATGCTCCGATCGACTTGATATTAAGGACAAATATACATCTGATGATATTAAACAAGCATGTATTTGATTGGATAATGGATTGCATTCGTACCAGTAAGAAATGTAAAAAATACTGTCATCATTCACTCACTCTGTTTACATGACGTTTTATTTTATTATTTTGTAATTGTTAGTCTATTGTGGCAGATTAAAGACAAACTCATGTTACATAATTAAAGATGGAAAAAGTAAGACTTGCTTTTTTAGACGAAGACATTGCTGGTGCTGTCTGTTTGGAGATCCATGAGATGTCTTCTGAAATGTGCAGCTCGAGAATTTGATGCTGTTGTCTATCCGCCATTGAGCTTTCAATGGTTAATGGTTGGTGTCAGTATAAGTTAGTTTGAAATCCACTGGAATCTCTTCACATTATCGACAAAATAAATCTGTTAACCTTATTCTCCTTAATGGAAAGCTATTTTGCATCATTTTGGGTTTTGACGACCACTTAATTTTCTGAAAAAGTCCTAAAAACCAAACGACTGCAGAAATAGTATTTTGAGTCACCATTCCTATAGTTTTCCAAAAGAGAAGTGAAGTATTTCACGGTTGTAAAGTGACAATGTCAAAATGTTGGAAGTGGGCAGAGGGACTTTTACTTAAATGGCTATAACTGTTTCGAAGTAGCTAAGTAGATTTTATATGCCTTTATATCATATGATGATATGACTTAAAACCAGCATGGTAAATGTGGTAAAGATTGGGCAAACAGTGCTTTAATAAAATATAAGAAGGTGAAAAAATACCTTTATTTCTATATATATTGACAAAAACTTTAATTTTTTACCCCTAGATGGCAGTATGGGACAATATATTGGCATTTTCTAGTTATTTGTAGGATTTTCCTTTCAAACGTATCCTCAGGATTTTTTAAATCATGAATATGTTTATATCATTTGTTAGATGTAGTTATGCTGAACAACTTTTCTTCAAGAACAACTGCTGTAAATCAAATAATTTATTGCATTTTGAAAGAACAAAACATTTTCAAGAAATAGTGCATTTAATCATCTGAAGCTTCCACATGTACATAAAAGTTATAATGTACATGTGATGGTAATGTTTTACAAACTTTAAAAATTGGCATTTAGCAAAAATTTGAATGTTTTGTTAGGTAACAAAAAATTACCTTGATGCCATAAGGAGGTATGTGGCTGTGCTGGTTGATATTTTAGTAAAATTGTGTCATCTGCTTGTATGCATGTACTCCATTTGATGAAAAACATGCTTATTTTTTTACAATCTGCAATTTTAGATAAGTGAAAGAAAATAAAAAGGCTCTTTTGTCAATTTATTTATTCATTAATTAATTTTCAATGTATAAAAAAAATGTAACCCATGGAAACCAAAATATAACAGCACAAGCTGAGCAGAATCATGAGGAAAGCAGGGAAGATCTGATGATGGAATAATGCAGAGTTTGACTCGAAGTAAATCTAGGATCAAGGGCAGACCTGATGGAGATCAGAGGTAGGGTAGGATGAAACCAGGGGCCTGTCTGACATAGGTTAAGTTGTCAACAGTGTGGATTCAAATGTAGATGTTGACTAATTACACTTGGATCTAGGTAAGACCACCTCGTCCTGGATGAGAACAGTAGCAATGGAGACAAGTTCGGACTGTCCTAAACCAGCAGAGATAAAGATGCCTTGGAACTGGTTTGAACCAGTGGACATATGCATCTTAAATATAATCCAGTTCATCACATAACAATAATTCAGTGGGCAACTCATGGCAGAATTTTCGGTCACAGCAGTGTGGCCTTTGCTGCAGTCCTTGCAGAAGAATGGCTTCTATATATGCTGTATCACAGACACTACTGACAGTTCATGCATGTGCTCAGATTTCACAATGTGCTTGGGATCTGGGATGAAATTGGCCCCTCACAAACAGTCAGGCGATTTTGTACAGTGTCCAGGCTCTGACTCTGCAGTGGGCTGTGACTGATTTTCTGTAGGTATCACTGAAGGAAGGCTGGGTTCTGGGTTGGAAGTGGGGCTGGTATTTTCCTTGTCACTGATGCAGACAGTATCATGATCATTAATATAATTGTTGAGCATAAAAATCTCATAAGATGAGCAGTTTGTACAGTTTGGTCAGGATACAAGAAGACAGATAGATTGATTAAATGAAAAATCCAGACAGTAACAGTACTGCATAAAGAATTTCCTCTCTCCTAAAAATAAGTCCAATGCTCTCAGTAATTAGACTGCTCTTCCTTGACTTTTGTAGAATATGGCGATATCCACTGGTCATGAAGTTGAGTCCAATGGAATGTTGTTGTAACAGTCCAAGATGATGATGTAACAATAAGTCCATTGTTCTCTGCAGTGAAAATGCTGTTCTTTGATTTTCATAGAAAATGGCGATGTCTACTGAACATGGAGTTCAGTGCAATTGAAAGTTATTGTAACAGTCCAACATGAGGATTGTGATGTAATAATAAGTCAAATGTTCTCTGTTGTCAAAGAGCTCTTCCTTGATTTTTGTAGAAAATGCGATGTCCAATATACATGGAGTTGAGTAAAATGGAATGTTGTTGTGACAGTCCAAGATGATGTTGGTGATGTAACAATAAGTTCAATGTTCTCTGTTGTCAAAGAGCTCTTCCTTGATTTTTGTAGAAAATGGTGATATCCACTGGTCATGGAGTTGAGTCCTTAGGAATGCTGTTGTGACAGTCCAAGATGATGTTGGTGATGTAACAATAAGTCAAATGTTCTCTGTTGTCAAAGAGCTCTTCCTTGATTTTTGTAGAAAATGCGATGTCCAATGTACATGGAGTTGAGTAAAATGGAATGTTGTTGTGACAGTCCTAGATGATGTTGGAGATGTAACAATAACTTCAATGTTCTCTGTTGTCAAAGAGCTCTTCCTTGATTTTTGTAGAAAATGGCGATATCCACTGGTCATGGAGTTGAGTCCTTAGGAATGCTGTTGTAACAGTCCAAGATGATGTTGGTGATGTAACAATAAGTTCAATGTTCTCTGTTGTCAAAGAGCTCTTCCTTGATTTTTGTAGAAAATGCGATGTCCAATGTACATGGAGTTGAGTCAAATGGAATGTTGTTGTGACAGTCCTAGATGATGTTGGTGATGTAACAATAAGTCAAATGCTCTCTGTTGTCAAAGAGCTCTTCCTTGATTTTTGTAGAAAATGGCGATATCCACTGGTCATGGAGTTGAGTCCATAGGAATGCTGTTGTAACAGTCCAAGATGATATTGGTGATGTAACAATAAGTTCAATGTTCACTGTAGTGAAAATGCTGTTCTTTGATTTTTATAGAAAATGGTGATGTCTACTGAACATGGAGTTCAGTGCAACTGAATGTTGTTGTAACAGTAAACGATGATGACTTTGATTTAACAATAAGTCCAACGTTCTATGTTGTCAAAATGCTGTTCCTTGATTTCAGTAGAAAAGGGGAATGTCAAAAGTTCATGGAGAAGATGATCTGGTCATCAAAGCAGCATAAGACATCAGGGGTATCTGTAGATAATGAGATTTTGATTGGAATAATATTTTTTACAATTTAAAGCCTACTATACAATAGGAATGTTACAGTAATAAACGGTCAATATAAGCAAAATGTTTTATATTCAAACATCATATATTTGTACCACAAACATGTTATAGCGTTAAATGGTTAATTTAATAAAGGCATGGCTGAAAGACAAAAGATCTTACCTGTTTATCACTTCTTGAAGTGTTGTAAGATAGATGAGACGAAAGCCATAAAGATTGACCATGATTTTTCAAAGTTCATATTTCTCCCTTTCTTTCTTCTCCCTCCTTTTTCCTTAATATATCTTCATTTTACTGTTGTAATTCTACATACCCATTTTTGATATGTACATGGCATTAAAGAGACATTTTGAAAAGAATAAATGAAATAAAAAAACAGACATGATACTTGAATGAATGAATGAATGAAGGATAAAATGAAATATAATAATCATTGAATAATGAACGAGAAAGAAAAACAGTTCAATGAAAGGTAATAAAAAATATCAATAGGTGTTAAGGCCATTGAATCAACTGTATTATTTTATGTTTACAAAATAAAAACATTAAGATGGGAAAAATCTACATGGCCTAACACCCACTAATCATAGAAACAATTAAAATGCCCAATGCTGCCTTCACATGCTACCGGAAATGGTTTACAAATTCGTCTTAACGGCAAGTTTGGGCAATTGTTGCGTAAGAACAACCAACACCAAGAGAGTGCCATCACCCAAATGCTTATGATAAAATGAGAAAGGAGCACAGCTTGTGCTATCCCCGCGGTTTTACACACAAAATGTGATCGACCCCTTACTTCATAAAGTCCCAGTGAACCAAAAGTAGAGTTTGATTTCTACTTTGGTATTCTGGTGTAGTTCTGAGTAACACAAAAATTAAAATGGAAAAAAAACAACAGCCCACACACCCAGTGTTTTTCAGTGTGAATTGATTAGATTTTTAAAAACAGGCATTGCATCTTGAAATGAACAGGTAGAAGACTGACAGCTGAAGGTGAGGAGTTAACAGATGCTCTGCCCAAGCTGTTTAACCAAACTCATCTGAGATGGATAGCCACTAGATTTTAACTGAAGATTATTAGGGCACAAAAATTATAAAAAGAAAATGACCAACTCTGATAAGGTATTTATAATACATAATGGATTTTTTTTTACAAAAGTAGCATTTGTAATTTTTACTTTCACTGGGACTGTAATATTTACGTTTGTTCATATGTTTTGTTTTTCCAGAAAAATAGAAATTTCAGTAGAAGGCAGTGTGATTTCTTTAGAAAATCTATTTGATCAATATTTTGTTGTTAGAAATATTCACTCAATAAATAAATAAATAAACAGGGAAATAAATAAATAAAAAAGCTCATATTTACCATAATTCCGATAGCATGTGAAGGCAGCAGAAATTCCCACAGGGGCCGTCCACCTTTTATCCTGTACCCCTGTATCCCCCTCCCCCCATCATGTTGGACGATCACAATAACCATTTCCATGTTGTGAACGGAAGTCTGTATGCATGATAACACTTTCTGTTTTATCTAAATCGCTGTTTTCAAATTTTTATGTTATGTTCCTCAACTTCATTGGTTGCATAAATGTGTACTTTAAGTACTATCACCTGTTTCACATTGTTTAAGAATAAAAACATTTTCTTAAAGCACTGCTTCATCTTTTTTTGTGTACCCTTACACAATTTCATAATTCTGCAAAGTTTTTGTCTTCTGGCACATTAAAATAGCCACTTCAGCACAATGCAGTCATGATAGCTGAAGTATGTGGGCATTATGTCAATCTTTATTTTATCCAGATCAATATCTTTTATATAAACGTGGTCAATCAATGTGCCACTTTCAGTTGTTACACTTTCAACTACTTGTTTGAAACCAAAATCCTGCATGACATCACAAATAGTGGATTTATTCAGAAGGTTTTCATTGAAATCTCCAAGAATTATTTTGCCACCTGGTAAACTGTTCATCTGAATAATTAATTTAACCAAGTTCTCTCTAAACAATGGCATGTTATATGATGATGGTCTGTAAACAACTGCAACATTTGTGTTTAAATGTTCAATCTTGCACATCAGACATTCCATGTTAAAACATGACACATCAAGTAAAGCAGCTTTTACATTCTCTCTGTAATATATCCCAACACCACCATGATCTTGCTCTTTCAGTTTAGCAAAAACATCCTGACTTGTGTCATATGAAACACTTCGTGGTTTGTCATGGAAATGGTATCCAGTAAGTCTGACATCATTCTCAAAACAGTTTGGTTTTAGCCATGTTTCTGTTACACAAATCATGTCTGCTTGAAAATATCTCTGATCTTGTCGAATATCTAAGATATGTGGAATGAGCCCTTGCACATTGTGTAACATCATTTGAAATTTGACGCTTTCTGTTGTTTCACATGGAAGAATGAATGGTGGCATACTCTGTAATGATTTCTCAATGTCATCTTTAGAATAAATTACTTTTTCCTTGAAATCTTCTATGATCAGTCCATCAAGAGAAGTCACACGACTCAAAGCAACATACGCTTGTCCTGGAGCAAATATCTTTTTCAATGACACAACAGCTTTCTTCACAGTCAGACCTTGTACTTTATGAACTGTTGAAGCCCACGCTAGTCGAAGTGGATACTGTCGTCTGACACCCATACTTGACACTTTGTCTTCTTCAGGTTCAATTGCTGTACTTTTCTCCAGTCCAGGTTTTAAACATTGATTTTTACTTCTGGCTTCTTTTCCAACTCTCTCATCATCAAATTCGATATATATTTTAGATGGAAATGTTTCATCATCATTATAACAGAATTCTTTTACTGTCCCAAAAACTCCATTCACAAGACCGTCAGAAACATTGATATTTTTCTGCAGCATCACTCGTGCATCAAAAGCTAACTCAAGAGATTTCTCTAAAGAACTGTTATGAACTCTTGAATGAAACCCGTCTTTTCTTTCCATCCGGCCGGTTTTAGCATTTCTCTCAAAGTCTTGTGCATTTACAGTAACTGTGTCAGAGCACAACTTACACAACATCTTTATATTATGTTCATCAACTTCACTGTTAGTTGCATAAATGTGGATATCTGTGCTATCATCTCCTTCACCAGTTTCACATTGTTTAAGCACTGTAACATCTTGTTCAAGCATTGCTTCTCCTTTCTTATGTACTCTTAAACGATTTAAAAGTTCTGCAAAGTGTTTGTCCTTCTGTCTCATAATCTCTGTAAGCTCAACGAAACTGAAGTTAGTGTCCCAAAGATTCACACTGTTCATTGGTTCAGTGTAAAGCGGTTTTCCTTTGACAGGTGACAGCTGATAAAAATCTCCAACAGCGATGACACAGACTTTTCCAAATGGTGAATAATCTGACAAACCTGTTTGTTTAATTTGTCTCAATCTTCCATGAATATATGCAAGAAGTTTATGATCAACCATTGAAATTTCATCGATTATTAATAGTTGCAGTTTTCCCAATTTCGCTCTCAAGGAATTAATTTTTTCATCTCCAAGTGGTACGTATGGCAGTGAAGCATTTGTCCCGATAGAGAAAGTGCTGTGGATTGTAGCAGCGTTTATATTATAAGCAGCAACACCAGTGGGCGCTGTTAACAGCACGTGTGTCTCATCTGGATTCTCTGACAGCTTTGACAGGATGCGACTGCTTTCATACTGGATTGCTTTAATCAGTACAGACTTTCCCACGCCTCCTGGACCAGATATGAACAAGTGAAACGGATCTGGGTTCTCACCTTGTACTTTTGCTAAACACCATTCACGTACTTTGTAAAAGATTTGCGACTGCTTTTCATTCAAAGAACGCAGCAAAGCCATAGCATCTTGTTTTGTCATAGCAGAAGGATTGTTTTCTATTCTGGAAACACCTGCGTTTGGTAATAGATCAGGTATGACATCATCACCTTCCTCTGCTTCTATTTGTTGTTTATTCTCCAGACATTCTAAGCGCTCAAGTTCAGCTTCTGGACAGATTTCAGCCCAAGCATCTTCCATTGGTCCATGTTTTTCTAAAGCATCTTGAGCTCTTTGTATCGTGTCTGCTTCTTTTTCAAATTTTGCCATGTTTGTGTCCACAATACTTTTTACTGAATCAAGCGTCTCAAACATTGTCACATAGCCGGTCTCATAAAAATCTTGATGTGAAGTAAAATTAACTGGTTTCAACTGACTTTGCATAAAATGAGGCAAAAACAATTCTAAAATGCTTTGAAAATAATTTTCTGGATTTTTTGTAGGCGAGAAACGAGCATATCGTACAACTGCGCAGTCTGTGCGAGTTCTTTTTCTCACAAAGCCCATGTCATTTTCCAGTGTTACTCTGTTTGAACAAGACATTTCAGATTTACTCAAAACTCTGTATTGTGATGCAAAGGTTGCTAAACACATTTCATTAAATTCTTCAGTTTTTGGACGAGCTCTGTATCTGTCTGTGATGCTTTTCATCCATATGTTATCATCATCATTTTCTGCACATTCAGCTTTTTTCTGTATGATGTTTAATGGTAAACTCATTTTCACTGTATTGGGACCAGTTGGAATAAAAACAACTTTTCTTGACGACTCTTTTAGTCTCATGTTAGTCAATCTATAAACACTCTCTTGAGCTGACACCTCTCGATTATGTAAAAACACACTTCCGAGTTTTCTTAAAGCCTGTTTTGCATCCACATTGCCCTGATTGTGAGCTTCTTTTTGAGCGTTAGCCAGCAGCAATCCCATTTCTCTCTCTGCTTTAGAAATGTAGGAAACAATATACACAATACAACTGTATGCGTCGATCACGAACTGTATGTCCATATTTGCATTCCAGCACCGTAAAAGATCTGGATTATACTGATTCACCCACACGTCACTTGGTTTTCTTTTTAAAACAACATTTGTTTTCTTTGTCATTTTGCTATAAGCAGCTTCAAAGATCTGTTGATTTATACCAATAGATGCAAACAAAGAGTCGACTGAGTCAAAGACAGCTTCAGGGTTCAACAAACATTCTTTAACTTGTTTCATTACAGCTTCAGCAAAGTCTTGTGGTATTTGATTACAGTCATTAGACTTTTGGACTTGATTTTCTTGTTCATCACTTCCTTTTGTATCCTTGTCAGTCTTACTGCTTCTTGTGATGAAGGTGTTTTTGCTTGGTGGGCGTGGAAAGTTAAATCGACATGTCGTACCTTTCTTTTTACATGTTTTTGCGTGTCTTTTGCTGTGTTGTTGGACACTGCTCACAATTTCATGCGTTTCCTCTTGTTCAGATGGCATTTCACAAGTGACATACTTATCAACAAATGCAACAACATCTTTATCATCATCTCTATCAACCTGAGGGGCATTTTCAACCCAAAACAGACAGTGTGTATGAGGTGATCCGCGTTGTTGAAATTCGATTCGATAGAAATAATCAATTACTTTTCCGATTGGTTGAGCTGGTGACATAATGACATCTTTCAGAAAGCAGTGAAATCTATGATCAAACATACGAGCAGCAGTTACTGGGTTACGTTTAAGCATTCCACATCTCTCAGACCAGTCCAGTTCATCCAGAGGTTTATCACATCTTTCTTGTGTTACAATAGTTTGCATTAGCTCTGTCCATCGCAAGTCTGCTGAAGAGAACGAACAAAACCAGGTGGGTATTCCTAACTGTCTCACCATTGCAAACAAGTCTTTCTGAACCGCTTGCCAAAAAACAGGACTGCCTCTAATGGGCTTTAAGAATTTGTACCCCTGATCAAAATTCAAAATATTTTGCAGTGATTCTTTATTTGTCAAAGTCTCTGAAGTGATTTTTCTTTTGTTGCCTGTGTTATAACCTTTCCTTAAAGCAATAGAGACATTTGAAATGACTTGATTCAGCTCAGACAAATATTGTCCATAAAATATGTAGTCAAGGTTTTGAGCAAAACGTCCGTCTGCGTTTAGGATTTTATTATTCAGATACCTTGAGAGTGTTAATTTTTCAGGTCGTGAGTCATGAAACGTTCCTGTGCCTTTTGGAAACAGAACTGGAAAACATTTGGCTTCATTAGTTTCATCCATTAACATTCTCACTGGATTATTGCCCTCTGCTGGCGCAACAGCCATAATGCTTTCAAACTGCTGGTCGAGGAATTCTTGTGCGATGTCCACCGGTTGCAAACAGCTATCCATGAATAAACCATGCTGTTGTCTATCATGCAGCGTGTCGTCCTCAGTAATCTCATTGTCATGATTCTCAGTATTGTTCTCTTCATCAGCACACACATCTAAATCATGTTGATTATGATCAGTTTTATCAATCATTTCCTCTTCTGTCTTATTCAGAGGATTAATCCAACTTTCATTAAAGTCCACATCTAAATACCACTTGTTATGTTCTTTTAAGTATGCCAGTGCTGCTTTAATGTTTTCTGTATGTACATATTTATACTCATAATGCCCTTTATATGTCAATTTTCTCTTAAGTTTGACTCTAATCATCAAATCATCATTTTCTGATCTTGGCAAAACATTCACAACATCTGTAACATTAGATGGAACACAAGTCACTGGTCCATGAACACCATTCTGTCCTCCACGTGGTAAAGCCAGCATCTTCATGAATGGAATGTGCTTTGCTATTAGATGTTGCTCAAGAGAATTTAAACAGCTCAGTTCAGCAGGAATAGGATCCAGAGCAAGATTATTTGCTACACTTTCAGCAGGCATTTTACCATCAGAAATCTTCCTATCACATGTGTGACAAATCCACAAAGATGAGGCAGGACTATTGTTATAAACACAGTTTTCAGTACAGTGTGTATTACACTTATGCAGGTAATTCAGTGTTACACATTTTTCTGCAATATTTCCAGCATGGGCTGATTTTTTTAAGTATGTATTGATTTTGCAATGTTTGACCTGCATTTTAAAGCAACAACGGTGGCATACTGAACAAACATATTCAGGACCTGTAGATATTTTTTCTTTAAACTGTTCAATCACACAGTCAATCTCTTTCCTTTTAATCGTAGCATTTTTATATTTCTGAATGTTATAGTCAATTACCATATTTTTGTGTATCTCATTCTGACTGTATTTGTCAACACTTAATTTCTTGACAGCGTCTCTGTGCAACTCATTCTGACTGTATTTGTCAACACTAAATTTCTTGACAGCGTCCCTGTGCAATTCATTCTGACTGTATTTGTCAACACTCTTCTTTTTCACAATGTCTCTGTGTTCTGGATTGGTAGTATACATCTGTAAACTATATTGTTTCAGAGAGTCACGATGCTCCTCGTTTGATTTGTATTTATCTATACTGTATTTTTTTACTTGTTCTTGATGCTCTTGATTTTGCTTATATTTTTTAGTGCTAGATTTAACAAGTTTGTCTTTGTAAGTTTCATCCTCATGATATCTTTTGTTAACATTGTCTTTAATCCTCCTTTTTAGGTCATCATTAGTGCTGTAATGGACTTTCTGTCTGTGAAGCCTACGTTGATGTGATTTAGGTTTCAATGATGCATTGAACTCTGAACCTTCACATGATGATTTACAAATGCAAGCACAATTACCATCTTTCTCCTTTACACACACGACAACTTCATAATGACAGTTATTAACATGTTTCAGGTAAATCCCACTGTATTGGCAGCCATGTCTGTTCGATAAAACATTTGAGGATGAATATTTAAGCCATTTGTCTTGACTGTATGTAACTATGTCAACACCAATTAAATCACTGGTAGCCTGAATCTCAAGTTCTGTTGCCCAAACACCCAGATACTTCATTCTTGATGTAGAAATATAATCTGATACAGAACTGTTTCCTTCTCTAAGACACTGGATGTACTTTGATTGATTTTGTAGAATGTGTGTAACAACAGCACGTCTCACTTTTCTATGTTCTTGTTCACTTCCACTTACAGCATATGATACAGAACGAAAAAAGCAGTTACCGTCAGCTTCAATACTTTGGGTTTCACACGGCTCAGCCATTTCCAAAATCTCATTGGCATTGTTTTGTACCCTTTCAATGTTTACAATGTTCAACTTCAAGCAAATACTTCTTTGTTGCTGCACTGTTAACGGACTAAACTGAAAAGAGTCATTGACAGTTTGTGAGATAAATTCAACATCAGCTGTATTTTCATAAGTGGACTCCAGACAAGGTACCACAGGTGTCTTTTCAGCAAACGTTTCATTTACAGAGACTTTCTCTGTGCTTGTGACATCAATCAAACACTGATCGCAGCGAACATCAACTTCCATTTCAGTTTGTACCTCTTGTTCAGCTTCAGCATTTGTATGGACTACTGGACTGTACACAGAGACAGAAGGCACGTCACTCAAGTTTACATTTACCCCAGTTACTTCAAAGAGAGTACCGTCAGCTTCCAGTGATGCTCCAAGTTTATTGAAATGTGTACACAGAGACCTGATGTCACGATGGAAAACCACTACACTCTTACCCTCACATGCAAGTGTGCCATCAGAATTCCTTGAGTGTGGATCAAACACTGCATACCAGGAGCCTTGTCTGACTGCTGCACATATGTTATGCTGTATATTCACCAAACACGCATCAAAACTCTGAAATGCTCGAGTCACTGCTTTATCTAGAGACATGTAAACATCACGCAGAGATTTGTCATACTTGTGAACACCAAAGACGCCAGATATGGTTGTACCATAGTTTATTGAGAAAGGACAATCATTCAGTGTATGTGTTTTAGGCAGTTCCTCAACATATACGTAACCATTGATGTCATCACTGATGTTTCCTGCACGGTTCATATCTGAATAAAACTGGTCCCCATGCGTTAAAACAGAATTAATGTCACTGGTGCTCCACTGTAACACATTTTTCATTTTACACATTAGGATTGCAGTTAAACTGTTAACGCCACATTGCTTGCCATAATTTACAAAACGAGCATCTCCTTGATGGAAAGAGCCTGTGATGTAGGGTTTCTGTGGACACAAATCAAAAACAACATTCATTGTCATTTCAGAATCTTTCTTAGACTTTGGTTCATAGTTGATTTCAGACTTGTTTTTAGACTCATTTTCAGACTTGTTTTCAGAATCTTTTTTAGACTTGTTTTCAGAATCTTTTTTAGACTTGTTTTTAAACACGTTGTGATATACACAACGTTCAGTTAATTCTGCCAATTTTTTAAGAGGTGGCAGAGCCTCTCCAGGATCAGGAACCATCCGGTCCACAATCCTCTTCTTAGCTGCTTGGGAACGCAGGCTCTTCTTGGTACGGGGCATTCTGCACACAAAAATAAATAAAATAATGCATTACTTCAACATTGAAAAACCTACAATGGTAATATTTCACATTACAACAATGCATAACAATATTCATTTAAAAATAATATTTGACCTTTAGAATTAAGTGACCAGACATGTCTGTTACCAAGTAGTCCGTCTGCACAGGATTTCACATGCATCATGCTGAGGTTATGTTTTCAAGGATGCAGGAATTCAAGATTTGTATTCAACAAGCTATATACCAAATCATGACTGTTTAGCATCATGTCATCATGTCGATTGAACTCAAGTGTCTGTTTTATCATAAATCCACTCAACACTTTAATAAGACTCAATAGGAAAGAATTTTGACACGATGCTTGATACAGATAAATTCCCTTTTTTACATTCCTACATACCTGAAAACGTGAGCTAACAAGAAAGCTGACAAAATCCTATGATGGTTCTAGATAGCAAATTGATGTAGAAGCAATATCACTTGCTATATCAAAACCATGTTTATCTCGAATTAATTGTGGAATCAATTTGCTCATCAGGTTAAATTGAATGACATTATTCATGCCATTTAAAACTGATTTAAAATCCATGCAATCAATTCAATTAACAGACATTTATTCATTGTTGATTTCAATACTGTGAAAAGATGTTAGAGTATCAGCACATAATCAACACAACTGGTTTACTTAGTAAACATTCAATCAAATGACACGGTTTTGAGCAATATTGCTGGATCTTTTATTTCAAAATTAGAATATCGCATAAATCATTTGCAAGTAAGCACCATTTCCATCCAAGTAGTCAATCGTCACTTCCTTATAAACTGCCAGTAAATATCAGTAGGAAAAGTAAGAGAAGCTATTGAACATAATCAATTTTTTATATAATAATACTTAAAGAAAAAAACAACGTAAAACGACAATTACGAACCACCATAAATGCTCTGTTTTGTGGAAGCAACTGTTTGGGAAACACAGAGTTGACAGTTCTTAAATGCATCACAGAAATACTTTGATGACTTAACTCAGGCTCTTAAGAATGACCAACATCATTTCTGATGCTGTCCCACCACTTTCTAGTCTGGTGCTGTGGGTTTAACAATCACTAAGTCAAAATGTATTTCGCAAATGCGTTTTCCATATCCCATTTTTCGCATTTATCCTTTATAATTTAAAGAATTAAAAGTTTTTAATTTGGAATATGTTGTTTACATCACTTCTTTCTGATGCAAAACTTTAAAATGTGTATAAAACCAAAGTGATGGCAACCCACTTATTGATTTTACTTCAGTTTGCTATCTAGAATGATGTGCCCATTACAGGCATATCTTGTCACTTTCCTTAACCAGATTTAATTTCTTAAACAAAATAACTAAACTAATGACAAAACTAATAAATGAATACTGCAAGGCAACTATTCAGATCTAACATATTAGCTAAATATAACATTAACACATTATACATTTAATTCAGCAAATACAATACCACTAACCAACAGGGTACATACACTGTAAGATAAATATTTTACTTATTATGAAGTCGCTCTGGTTTTATCAAGTGAACATTGACAGAATAACACTTTTTAACATGAATAACTGAATGATTGTTAGCTGTCCTAGATTTCACCATTGGTCATATTACGTAAATATCTATAAACAAAACAAAAGTTAAATCTTACCTCAAATTCTTTCAGTCTCTTCTGTAACATAAAAGTAAAATAATTATTAACGAACACACAATTTATATTTAGAAAGTTCATTAAAAATAATTTTCTTTCCCCAAATTAACTTTTAATATTAAGCAGGTGCATGCATGTTTCTTTATCAAATGTCTAAAAAAATACAAATCTGATACATAGCACAGGTGCATGTGCAGCTGTGTTTCACTGCAGCCAAAAATACTCTAGGCATTAATTTCTATAACTATCACATTTATGATAGTAAAGTATGCAAGTATAATTTACCCTTACATGACTATAATTTTCAATAATAAAATATTAACAAGAGAATGAAGAAAAAACTTTCAAGCACAATGGAAACTCGCTACATCCATACAGTCACTTTTAAAGATTAAACAACAGTAATTACTTACTGATGTGAGTCTCGAAATGCACTGTTCACACAGCAGTTTACAGTTACAGCTTGAATACTGTCTGTATAAACGATCAACTAAACTCAAGCCCGTAACGGCAGAAGCATGTTTAACAAAGGCAAACCCTCGCAGTCAGTCTTGGTTATTATTTCATGTAAGATCCTGCAAAAGGACGGTTTTATGACCAGACAAACAACTGAAGCAATTTCTCTTCTACACACATTTATCATACACTCCTTAATCTCTAAAAGATAAATCTTTTTATTCTTTAAAACTGTATTAAAAGTTCAATATCACGTATTAAGTGTTGTTGTTTTTTGCGTGTAATCTTATTTATTGCACTACACGAATTACACAAATAAACGTCATGTTCATATACGTGCACAATATTTACATTAGAAGGCTGTCATTACACTGTGGCGTCTATTAATTCTACAGTCTGCGCTGTTGTTTAAGGTCAAAAGAACGACTGTGCATAATATTACGAGGCAAATACGAGGACCGACAAACTTATTCTGAACGTGAACTGTTTTTCAGGTTTGGTGACCCATAGAAATGTGACCTCTGCTTTTTACCCATCCAGTGAGTAGTGAAGACACGCACAGCAAGTGGTGAACACACGTACACCCGGAGCAGTGGGCAGATATCACTGCAGCGCCCGGGGAGCATGTAGGGGTTAGCTGCCTTGCTAAAAGGCACCTCAATCGTTGCCTGCCGGCCCTGACGAAAGCTAATCCTTTTGACATAATTTACGGCTACATATCCGTACAATATACTTTATAACTTTATATGGGTACACGATATAGTAACATCTTTATCGATAAAAATCACTCGACCATCTAAATATAGATTAAGCTAAATAAATGACAATTTTTTTTTTACTTTGAACCCGTAAATGTTTTGTAATATTTACAATCAAGAACAAAAATGTGCAACGCAACAATTTAGCATGTGAGCATCTAACAAATATATTCTTACCAAATAGCATTTTATTTCGTTGTCTAATAAACATACGATTACACTTTACACACACAAACAACAACAGCACCGCGTGCTTACCTCTGCTAGCAGACAAAATTTCTCTTCCGCTCAAAAACGGAAATAGGTCGTCTGTAACAACAAAAAAAAACGCGCCACCTAAGGGATAAAACATGAAAAATATGCTGAAATAAAGAAAATTACATTTGCTATTATAAATGCGTTACGGACAATGTTAAACAAATGCCTAATAAACTTGTTAAACGATTACTATTAAAAATGTTAAATAGCATTCTAACCATCTACAATAAAAAAGTGAAATTACAATTATAGGCAATAGATGAACAATACAATAACACAAATTTTTCACTGATTATCTCACTAATAAAATAGTTTTCAAATGTTTGTAGACAATATAAACTCTATTTAAATTAATATTTAAAACCACATATCAAAGATCAGTGGTACGCCTGCATTCATCTAGTAATTCAAAACACACATGTGAGAATGCTGTTCATAGATTTCAGTTCTGCATTTAACACTGTAATCCCCTCAAAGCTGATCTTCAAGCTCAGCCAGCTTGGAATCAGCACACCCATCCGCAAGTGGATTCTAGATTTTTTGACTAACAGACCTCAGTCTGTTAAATTAGGTAACCTCTCCTCCTCCATCATCACCCTGAACATCGGCGCAGCCCTGTGGCACGCCGGTGTTCAGGGTGATGATGGAGGAGGAGAAATGATCTAATTTAACAGACTGAGGTGGCGCAGATGATGATGATTGAGCCCTCTACTGTACTCCCTGTTCACCCATGACTGCGTTCTTGTTTATGGCTCCAACACCATAATCAAATTTGCAGATGACACCACAGTGGTAGGTATGATCAAAGATAATGATAGTCAGCCTAAAGGGAAGAGGTGCAGAACATGGCTGTGTGGTGTGCCACCAACAATCTAGAACTAAACACCTAGAAAACAAAGGAGATCATTGTGGACTTCAGGCGGACTAAGAGTCATGCATACACACCCATCTACACTAATAGAGCTGGAGAGGAACGTGTGTCAAGTTCCTTGGCATCCACATCTCTGATGACCTCACCTGGTCCGGTAACATCTCCACTCTGGTCAAAAAGGCAAGCAGCGCCTTAACTTCTTACAGAGCCTTAAGAAAGTTCACCTGAATCCCAGGATACTTGTGGAATTCTATTGCTGTACCATTGAGAGCATACTCACAAACTGCATCTCAGTATGGTACAGCAACTGCTCCGCATCTGACCGCAAAGCACTCCAGCGGGTGGGGAAAACTGATCAACGGATCACCGGCTCCCAGTAAACTTCCATTGAGAACATCCATCACAAGCGCTGTCTGGGTAGGGAAAGAATCATCATCAAGGATGCCTCTCACCCTAACCATGGACTTTTCATTCTCCTTCCATCCATCAGGCATTACATGAGCCTACGCTCCAGAGCTTCTTCCTTGAGGCTGTGACCCTTCTGAACGCCACTCCACCAATCTAACCGGCACCTGATTTATTACTGCACTGGTCAAAGTACTTTACATTTATGAATATGCACTATTCATATTTTGTACAGACTGCACATTGTTCTAACTAGATCACTGTAAACTGTCCAAGATGTTACTGTACAAAGCACAGTAAACTACTCTATAAAAATATCATTGCAATACTGTTATTAGCATAGAATACATTATAACAATACTTTGCATGTTCATCCAAATGTACTTATTACCACTATTCTCACGTTGCTGCTTTTCATGATGTGTATTTATAATCCTACATTGCTCTATTCATAATGTCTACACAATATCTGCATTGCATTCCTATTTATATTCTGTATATACTCTTCTCAATACTGTACATTCTGTAAATCTTAGCTTCACTTACTCTGCACTTTCATATATATATATAAAACACTATACTCTTGCACTTCTGGTTAGATGCTAACTGCATTTCATTGGCTCAATACATGTATTCTGCATAATGACAATAAAGTTGAATCTAATCTAATCTAATCTAATCTAATTCAGTCAAGCCTCATTGATCTCATTATGTATATGGATACTTATTTATGTATAATTGGCCTATAAGTTCCTACTAGAGATGCAACAGAACAAACAGCCTATGCTTTGATATAAACATGTTTTAACCATTGTTTTTGTAAATTCATTAAATTAAATGCTTCTTATTCTATGCTTAAATCACAAGAACAGAGACACATTAAGATTAAAAACATTACATGTTAAAAAGCACTTGGAAAATTCATTTTTCTGACTAGTTCTGCTTAAATTACTAACCTAAAACTAATTGACCTGAAGTATGAAATCTTAGCTTTCAGAATATCAATTATAATCAAACCCCATTAGTGTTATATCTACATACATAATTTCAGAACAAAAAATGTATATTCAAGTATTGCTTCTAACCATGTTCATCTTTCTCTTATTGATTCAAATATACCCATCTTCTCATGGCTAATTTCAGCAAAATAATGGACTATGTAATAAATATAAAATTTTCTCAAACTGATTTCCATTCTGAATAACGACAATGAGCTCAGCGAGTACACCAATATACTAAAAGGTCAATAGATCACAACGCATGCGCCTTTGCTGCAATAGCAAAAAACTATTAGAAATCGTTAATGTTTCGGTGCGAGCCGTGAGCTGCATTCCATTAACCATGATTAACATTTTACGATGAAATAATTGGTTTAAAATAACAAATACATTTATATTATAACTATAACAAATTCCAGTATAAACAACTGCGTTAACAAAAGTTTCCTAATTACGCTTACAACTCTTAATTACAAAGAAAATTATTAAATCAATGTCAACTTTTAAAACTGACTATCCAACACTTACCCTTCATTAGATCAACACATTGAATATTCTACATCACAAAAGTATTATATTTGAATATTTTTCAAAACTATAATCCGCTGCATATTTCTGAAAAAATGAATAGCAACTGTATTCTGAAAAGAAAATGTATACAAATACATTGACACACAACGTTTCAATAATTGTAACACGTTTATTCCAACATTTCAAAACGTCCAAGCTTTGTACAAAATATTTTTATGGCTTAAAACACCCAATTAAACATGAATTAAACAAATGCAAGAAAAACAATTCAACTAACAATTTACACATTCCCAAACAGCCAGCATGAAAAGGTAATACAGTTTGTAACAAGTGTAAACTATACACTTGTTTTGAAAAAGAAAAAAAACCACTGAAGTGCAATAAACGTACTCCTAATATATATATATATGTATTATATACACACACACATCAGCATTAATAAAACAACACAAAATTAAGGCAGAGCACCATTATTTAAACCATATGCAAAATTAAATTCAACATTGTTATGATAAATAAAATAATTAAATAAAAATCAATTCCAATAACCAGGTTAACATTCTGTACCCATCTCTGAATGCAAATTGCCTATTTCACGACGCAAAAAAATAAAACAAATATCTTGAACATGTTTTAAAAACTTCCCAACAAACACCTATGCAATCACTAAAAACATCACGAACAAACAAACAATGCAATAGGTTAACATTTTCCTTTTATTCTAGACCTTTGGTTTAACACTTTCTACCCCGAATAAATCTTCAAGTGCCAAATCGTCCTCAAATGACTCAACATTGATTGATGTAGCACCTTCCTCAACTGCCTTTACAGCATTCACACATGTATCAGTTTCCTCAACCACCAATTTCTCAATTCCAACAAGTACATCATTTTGAGTTTTGAGTTTACACCTGCCCATGCTCAGCAAATGCTCCTCTACATTTTGATGCTCTACAAGCAAATGAAGAAGACTTTCAGTCTCCAAGTACCTCTTCAATACAGAGTTTGACACATTCAGGTCGAGTTCCCCAAAATCACCTACGACACATATTCTACCCGATGCAACACGCTGATAGTTTTCTGATTTTTGTAACAGCCCACATTTTTGACACCGATGAAATTTGTTCTTTGCAGTAAACTGAAGCTGCCAAACTTGGCATTTTGTACACCTCTGAGACACTGCCATCTCAGCGGCATTAATCTCACCAATGACTGTTGTCACCACCTCTTGTTCAACGTGCTCACCATGTGGACTTGGACCAGACATTCCTGGCACCTCTTTAATTTCTGTGTAAGGTGTACCTGTGAGGAACAGACAATTATCAAACTCTCTTGTGTTCACGTTGCAAATGTGATAAGTCTTGCCACACGCAAGCGTCCCAATTTGCTTGTCCCACAACTGAAATGAAATCCGTCCCGTCAGATCTTCCACTATGCATTTCTGCATTTCAACAGAGAAACCTTTAACGTCCAGCATTTGAGTTGCAATAGCCACATCAACAACTCGAACCTCAATTGCACCGACCTAGAAATAAAAACACAAAAATCTGTAATTAATACTTGTCACCAGGGTTTAACCATGCAATACCAATATGTATCGCAGTAGAATTAATGTAGAAATGATATAATGCTTAACACATTTTCGCTGTTTCAATATACATAACATGTCCTTTCTATGGCCTTGCTCTGCTTCATTGCAGTGACTACGGGTATCGCATACAATAGAACAGCACCCAGTCATGCCCTAATATAAATTTATCGTATAAGTTTAACATTGAACATTTACTCATTTACCAAACAGATCTGCGACTTACGAACGCATGTAAAAGCAACGCAATCACACATGAAGTTTAAGTTCCTTTTTGCTGCATCCAGCCACACACCAACTTATTCATTGACGTCGAAAGAAAGTTAAGTGTGGCCCATCCCGTGTCAGAAGAAAACTTGGAACCTGATCAAATACACATCCAAAATGCATTGTAGACATGATGCGTAACCAGAGATGTATAGTAACGAAGTAGACCTACTTCACTACTGTACTTAAGTACTAAAAAGCAGTATCTGTACTTTATTAGAATATTATTTATTTCTCCTACTTCCACTTTTACTTCAGTAGATATTTTCTATGAGTTTAATACTTTTACTCTGATATTTTTTTTATGTGCTGCATCGTTACTCGTTGCAATTATAAAAATGTTACGAATCATTCCATTCCAAACCCACATTACCACTGCCAGAACAAAAGATGGCAGGTTTGATGAAGCTCAGCTGGCACATCATTGAGTGAATCAAGCGATTAAGAAGACTGCGCGTGCTCCCATTCTGCCTTTCGATCAGCTACGAAAATGGACGAAGAGCGCGAGCGCATTCACCGTCTTAAAACTACACGAGCGCTATCTTGCTCTCTAATTGTTAACGTAGTTAATGTGCACTGTGAAGGAGCATACAAACAATAAACAGCTGTATTTTTAAAGGGGGAAAGGGACATACTTGATCTGTTTTTGTTTACAAAAAGTTACAGCCAAAGGAATTGTGATTGTCCTTTAGGTTAATCATTTGAAATAATAAAAACAATATGACATTCAAACTTTTGACTGCTTTCTTTAATAACTACACAACTCTATACTTGTACTTTCACTTTCAGTACTTGAGTAGTAAATTTTAAAATAAACTACTTGCAATACTCAAGTACAAAAATTGTTGAATACTTTAATAATTCTACTTAAGTGTGGTGCTCAAAGAGCACTTCAACTTCTACTCAAGTTACTTTTTTGATAGAGCACTTGTACTTTTACTCAAGTCTGGGTCTCTAGTACCTTTTACATCTCTGTGCGTAACGCTGCGCTTCTGGTGAAATGACACCTGCCGCTTTTAAGTCTCCATTCATAAAGAGCTTTTGTGAAGAAATTCTTGACTTTAAGTTTTAGGATTAAATGCCAGTTTGTTCATGGTATGTGCAACGGCAAAAACTCCTCTCATTTTGTCTTAAATGCACGTTTCGTCAGAAAATAAACTAGAGCTGCACGATTCTATATAAATTGAGAATCCTGATTCTTTTCCTTCAAATAGAGATTGCGATTATTTACCCATTCTTATGGTGACTAAAAGTAATGCATAATTTACTAGAGGTTCTGACAAAAAAAACTTTATTTAGGCATGTAATATATAGGACTTTGCTTCAAAATAATCACATATTTTATGGTTAACAACTATTTTTAACCACAAATTCCATAAGTAAACTAAAGTGTTTTACATTAATATTTTAAAAAGGTTAAACTTTTGTATTTAACGCATTGAAGTTGTGGTCTAGTGGTTGGAGAGTCGGACTCGTAGCCAGACGGTCGCTGGTTCAATTTTCTGTGCCACCAGGAAATGACCGAAGTGCCCTTGAGCAAGACACCTTACCCATGTTTGCTCTGCAGTGATAGCTGCCCACTGCACCCTATTTGTAAGTCGCTTTGGATAAAAGCATCTGCCAAATGAGTAAACGTATGTAAATGAAGTAACTTGTTTTAAAATATTTCTCAGTAAAACAAATTCATAAGGTGACACTTGCAATTAAAGGTCTTTAGAAAGATTTACAAATTTGCCTGATATCTACAAACTGCTTGAAGGAGTCTTTAAAAAAAAAAGACACTTCTAATAAACATAGTAATGCAGTATTCTCACCTGTAACCTGTTTAAAAGAACCTGAAAACATGAAATGCTGGGCAACTGGAGAAAAAGCTCCAATAACGCAACTTCTCAATTAGCGTTAATACACTGATAAGCGCCTGTATCAGAGTGTCTCTTATGACGTGTTCTACCATAATGACGGATAAAAGCGTTCCACGTTTCTTGAAGATTTTATTCTTTTGACAGTTGTTGAAGCAAAACAATAAACATGTTATTGTGTATTGTTGTAAAATAAATGAACTAAATTTCTAGTATGCATTCCTAATTTATATACGAATAACTATCTAACGTTGTCACGACAATATGATTATGTAATCTGATGACCACAGTTTTATTGTGACGATGTAATCTAGTTACATTATGACAACTGGAAAAGTGAAATTCTTGGATTCACTGCCACAACATAATTCTGTGACATTGCCAGTGAACAACCGTAATATTGTGACCCAACCCTGATTGGTACATTATCACAACTTTGCTTTTACTTGCTGGCAACGTCACAAACTAAGAGTCAGTCAACGAACTTCACTTTTCCTCTTAACTGATAACATTACCAAAACAAAAGTTTAATCTGCAGATTACATTGCAGCTACGTAACAACCACGTGTTATGGTTGACGGATATGTCTACACAACCCACATGTATCTTAAAACTAAAACTTCCCTTACAAACAGAACTTACCAATAATAATTGTCATAGATTGTACCACTTACAAATAAAACGGAATACACGTACTCGCCAATCCAGCAGAAGATACATAACATATTTAAAGATCGCACGATGACGAAACATAGAAAACATTTCAAGCAGTCATTTTAAAAAACACCACATTTGGTCTAACTCAACAACGACAGTGTCCAGCGCACTTTTGTTAATCGTTATTAAATGTGTGCAGCAAATTGGATATCCTACGGTCGTTCGGGAATCACAACGTTGATCTCAGAACAAAACTTCTATGTTCGACACTTAACTAAATAAAACAAGTGCATGAATTGATTCAGTACAAAAACGCATTAAACATCCGATAACCTACTGACCTGCTGCCTCGGGGCCATCGCCTGTACCTCAGCGACAGTTTTCTTCAGGTTTTGAGGAGCATCTTTGAAGGAAAAGCCCAATTCGCTCACCACGGATAGCTCGGTGGAACTTCCACACTGTATATCAAACTCTGCTCCCTGAGAACCTAAGGATGTCAAAAAGTGTACAAATTACTTCCGCAATTTAACCACAAAAAAATCGATAACTCTTATAATTGAAATACCCATACTTACTGACACATCGCTTAATCCGGTGTAGTTTAACAGGGCTTTTACTCTTCTCAGCCTGTGCAAATTGGGTTCGCTTATCTCCAGCGAACACCACCACGTGTCGGTACTCTTCGCGGCTTATTTGTAAGAGCGCATTAAAAAATTTCGTCCGATTTCTTGTCGAACTTTTTACACAACTCACATTATGTACATAGCCACAGATGGAATCGTTTCTTTCTTCGAATTGTACCTTTTGCTTATTGGCGGAAGAGGCCATGATAAACGCGCACCTGCTCAGACTAAAAAATTGGACTACACGTGACCTTGTATGACGACCGTTTGCCGCGAAATATCACAATATCGCGAGAGTCAATGTTAAGGGTATTAAGAACTCGGCACGTATCCGTCTCGCGATAATACGATGTTAAGATGCATAGAGTTGAATTAAAAGTTCCCTAAAACGACATAACATTTCAATGCATCGCCATTATAAACGTACCATTATATGTTTGATTAACAAACTATTAAAACCACAGACATAAAATAATGTATAGAGTCCGCATTCTTTGATTTGCGCCGCTGCTGCGACACGTCAATATCGCCGTCAAATTGATGATGGCAAAACCCTAATAAACTAATAGATGTGAATGGGAAAGCTGAGCTGTTTTGGAATTGAAACACTGTCACGTTGACATTTCTAAACTCATTTAAATTCTTTATGATCTAGTAGACTACACATTTACCATATCTCCAGTCTAAACAGTAAGACTAATAAAATAAATCGTTGTCCAACAGAACTGTGAAACCTTACTTGGCACCCTACCGGTAAGTCGCTTTGGATAAAAGCGTTTGCCAAATGAATAAATGTAAATGTAAAGCAATGTGTTCGCATGCATGGACTCTGATAGCATGAATGATCCGACCATTGGGCTTACCGGGTGCGATCCCAGTGGGCTGTTAACATATTGAGTTGGAACGTTGGTTATGGATTTTGTCATAAATATAAAATTTTCTCAAACTGCTTTCCATTCTGAATAACGACAATGAGCTCAGCGAGTACACCAATATACTAAAAGGTCAATAGATCACAACGCATGCGCCTTTGCTGCAATAGCAAAAAACTATTAGAAATCGTTAACGTTTCGGTGCGAACCGTGAGCTGCATTCCATTAACCATGATTAACATTTTACGATGAAATAATTGGTTTTAAATAACGAATACATATATAATATAACTATAACAAATTCCAGTATAAACAACTGCGTTAACAAAAGTTTCCTAATTACGCTTACAACTCTTAATTACAAAGAAAATTATTAAATCAATGTCAACTTTTAAAACTGACTATCCAACACTTACCCTTCATTAGATCAACACATTGAATATTCTACATCACAAAAGTATTATATTTGAATATTTTTCAAAACTATAATCCGCTGCATATTACTGAAAAAATGAATAGCAACTGTATTCTGAAAAGAAAATGTATACAAATACATTGACACACAACGTTTCAATAATTGTAACACGTTTATTCAAACATTTCAAAACGTCCAAGCTTTGTACAAAATATTTTTATGGCTTAAAACACCCAATTAAACATGAATTAAACAAATGCAAGAAAAACAATTCAACTAACAATTTACACATTCCCAAACAGCCAGCATGAAAAGGTAATACAGTTTGTAACAAGTGTAAACTATACACTTGCTTTCAAAAAGAAAAAAAACCACTGAAGTGCAATAAACGTACTCCTAATATATATATATATATATATATATATATATATATATATATATATATATATATATATATATATATATATATATATATGTATTATATACACACACACATCAGCATTAATAAAACAACACAAAATTAAGGCAGAGCACCATTATTTAAACCATATGCAAAATTAAATTCAACATTGTTATGATAAATAAAATAATTAAATAAAAATCAATTCCAATAACCAGGTTAACATTCTGTACCCATCTCTGAATGCAAATTGCCTATTTCACGACGCAAAAAAATAAAACAAATATCTTGAACATGTTTTAAAAACTTCCCAACAAACACCTATGCAATCACTAAAAACATCACGAACAAACAAACAATGCAATAGGTTAACATTTTCCTTTTATTCTAGACCTTTGGTTTAACACTTTCTACCCCGAATAAATCTTCAAGTGCCAAATCGTCCTCAAATGACTCAACATTGATTGATGTAGCACCTTCCTCAACTGCCTTTACAGCATTCACACATGTATCAGTTTCCTCAACCACCAATTTCTCAATTCCAACAAGTACATCATTTTGAGTTTTGAGTTTACACCTGCCCATGCTCAGCAAATGCTCCTCTACATTTTGATGCTCTACAAGCAAATGAAGAAGACTTTCAGTCTCCAAGTACCTCTTCAATACAGAGTTTGACACATTCAGGTCGAGTTCCCCAAAATCACCTACGACACATATTCTACCCGATGCAACACGCTGATAGTTTTCTGATTTTTGTAACAGCCCACATTTTTGACACCGATGAAATTTGTTCTTTGCAGTAAACTGAAGCTGCCAAACTTGGCATTTTGTACACCTCTGAGACACTGCCATCTCAGCGGCATTAATCTCACCAATGACTGTTGTCACCACCTCTTGTTCAACGTGCTCACCATGTGGACTTGGACCAGACATTCCTGGCACCTCTTTAATTTCTGTGTAAGGTGTACCTGTGAGGAACAGACAATTATCAAACTCTCTTGTGTTCACGTTGCAAATGTGATAAGTCTTGCCACACGCAAGCGTCCCAATTTGCTTGTCCCACAACTGAAATGAAATCCGTCCCGTCAGATCTTCCACTATGCATTTCTGCATTTCAACAGAGAAACCTTTAACGTCCAGCATTTGAGTTGCAATAGCCACATCAACAACTCGAACCTCAATTGCACCGACCTAGAAATAAAAACACAAAAATCTGTAATTAATACTTGTCACCAGGGTTTAACCATGCAATACCAATATGTATCGCAGTAGAATTAATGTAGAAATGATATAATGCTTAACACATTTTCGCTGTTTCAATATACATAACATGTCCTTTCTATGGCCTTGCTCTGCTTCATTGCAGTGACTACGGGTATCGCATACAATAGAACAGCACCCAGTCATGCCCTAATATAAATTTATCGTATAAGTTTAACATTGAACATTTACTCATTTACCAAACAGATCTGCGACTTACGAACGCATGTAAAAGCAACGCAATCACACATGAAGTTTAAGTTCCTTTTTGCTGCATCCAGCCACACACCAACTTATTCATTGACGTCGAAAGAAAGTTAAGTGTGGCCCATCCCGTGTCAGAAGAAAACTTGGAACCTGATCAAATACACATCCAAAATGCATTGTAGACATGATGCGTAACCAGAGATGTATAGTAACGAAGTAGACCTACTTCACTACTGTACTTAAGTACTAAAAAGCAGTATCTGTACTTTATTAGAATATTATTTATTTCTCCTACTTCCACTTTTACTTCAGTAGATATTTTCTATGAGTTTAATACTTTTACTCTGATATTTTTTTTATGTGCTGCATCGTTACTCGTTGCAATTATAAAAATGTTACGAATCATTCCATTCCAAACCCACATTACCACTGCCAGAACAAAAGATGGCAGGTTTGATGAAGCTCAGCTGGCACATCATTGAGTGAATCAAGCGATTAAGAAGACTGCGCGTGCTCCCATTCTGCCTTTCGATCAGCTACGAAAATGGACGAAGAGCGCGAGCGCATTCACCGTCTTAAAACTACACGAGCGCTATCTTGCTCTCTAATTGTTAACGTAGTTAATGTGCACTGTGAAGGAGCATACAAACAATAAACAGCTGTATTTTTTAAAGGGGGAAAGGGACATACTTGATCTGTTTTTGTTTACAAAAAGTTACAGCCAAAGGAATTGTGATTGTCCTTTAGGTTAATCATTTGAAATAATAAAAACAATATGACGTTCAAACTTTTGACTGCTTTCTTTAATAACTACATAACTCTATACTTGTACTTTCACTTTCAGTACTTGAGTAGTAAATTTTAAAATAAACTACTTGCAATACTCAAGTACAAAAATTGTTGAATACTTTAATAATTCTACTTAAGTGTGGTGCTCAAAGAGCACTTCAACTTCTACTCAAGTTACTTTTTTGATAGAGCACTTGTACTTTTACTCAAGTCTGGGTCTCTAGTACCTTTTACATCTCTGTGCGTAACGCTGCGCTTCTGGTGAAATGACACCTGCCGCTTTTAAGTCTCCATTCATAAAGAGCTTTTGTGAAGAAATTCTTGACTTTAAGTTTTAGGATTAAATGCCAGTTTGTTCATGGTATGTGCAACGGCAAAAACTCCTCTCATTTTGTCTTAAATGCACGTTTCGTCAGAAAATAAACTAGAGCTGCACGATTCTATATAAATTGAGAATCCTGATTCTTTTCCTTCAAATAGAGATTGCGATTATTTACCCATTCTTATGGTGACTAAAAGTAATGCATAATTTACTAGAGGTTCTGACAAAAAAAACTTTATTTAGGCATGTAATATGTAGGACTTTGCTTCAAAATAATCACATATTTTATGGTTAACAACTATTTTTAACCACAAATTCCATAAGTAAACTAAAGTGTTTTACATTAATATTTTAAAAAGGTTAAACTTTTGTATTTAACGCATTGAAGTTGTGGTCTAGTGGTTGGAGAGTCGGACTCGTAGCCAGACGGTCGCTGGTTCAATTTTCTGTGCCACCAGGAAATGACCGAAGTGCCCTTGAGCAAGACACCTTACCCATGTTTGCTCTGCAGTGATAGCTGCCCACTGCACCCTACTTGTAAGTCGCTTTGGATAAAAGCATCTGCCAAATGAGTAAACGTATGTAAATGAAGTAACTTGTTTTAAAATATTTCTCAGTAAAACAAATTCATAAGGTGACACTTGCAATTAAAGGTCTTTAGAAAGATTTACAAATTTGCCTGATATCTACAAACTGCTTGAAGGAGTCTTTAAAAAAAAAAGACACTTCTAATAAACATAGTAATGCAGTATTCTCACCTGTAACCTGTTTAAAAGAACCTGAAAACATGAAATGCTGGGCAACTGGAGAAAAAGCTCCAATAACGCAACTTCTCAATTAGCGTTAATACACTGATAAGCGCCTGTATCAGAGTGTCTCTTATGACGTGTTCTACCATAATGACGGATAAAAGCGTTCCACGTTTCTTGAAGATTTTATTCTTTTGACAGTTGTTGAAGCAAAACAATAAACATGTTATTGTGTATTGTTGTAAAATAAATGAACTAAATTTCTAGTATGCATTCCTAATTTATATACGAATAACTATCTAACGTTGTCACGACAATATGATTATGTAATCTGATGACCACAGTTTTATTGTGACGATGTAATCTAGTTACATTATGACAACTGGAAAAGTGAAATTCTTGGATTCACTGCCACAACATAATTCTGTGACATTGCCAGTGAACAACCGTAATATTGTGACCCAACCCTGATTGGTACATTATCACAACTTTGCTTTTACTTGCTGGCAACGTCACAAACTAAGAGTCAGTCAACGAACTTCACTTTTCCTCTTAACTGATAACATTACCAAAACAAAAGTTTAATCTGCAGATTACATTGCAGCTACGTAACAACCACGTGTTATGGTTGACGGATATGTCTACACAACCCACATGTATCTTAAAACTAAAACTTCCCTTACAAACAGAACTTACCAATAATAATTGTCATAGATTGTACCACTTACAAATAAAACGGAATACACGTACTCGCCAATCCAGCAGAAGATACATAACATATTTAAAGATCGCACGATGACGAAACATAGAAAACATTTCAAGCAGTCATTTTAAAAAACACCACATTTGGTCTAACTCAACAACGACAGTGTCCAGCGCACTTTTGTTAATCGTTATTAAATGTGTGCAGCAAATTGGATATCCTACGGTCGTTCGGGAATCACAACGTTGATCTCAGAACAAAACTTCTATGTTCGACACTTAACTAAATAAAACAAGTGCATGAATTGATTCAGTACAAAAACGCATTAAACATCCGATAACCTACTGACCTGCTGCCTCGGGGCCATCGCCTGTACCTCAGCGACAGTTTTCTTCAGGTTTTGAGGAGCATCTTTGAAGGAAAAGCCCAATTCGCTCACCACGGATAGCTCGGTGGAACTTCCACACTGTATATCAAACTCTGCTCCCTGAGAACCTAAGGATGTCAAAAAGTGTACAAATTACTACCGCAATTTAACCACAAAAAAATCGATAACTCTTATAATTGAAATACCCATACTTACTGACACATCGCTTAATCCGGTGTAGTTTAACAGGGCTTTTACTCTTCTCAGCCTGTGCAAATTGGGTTCGCTTATCTCCAGCGAACACCACCACGTGTCGGTACTCTTCGCGGCTTATTTGTAAGAGCGCATTAAAAAATTTCGTCCGATTTCTTGTCGAACTTTTTACACAACTCACATTATGTACATAGCCACAGATGGAATCGTTTCTTTCTTCGAATTGTACCTTTTGCTTTTTGGCGGAAGAGGCCATGATAAACGCGCACCTGCTCAGACTAAAAAATTGGACTACACGTGACCTTGTATGACGACCGTTTGCCGCGAAATATCACAATATCGCGAGAGTCAATGTTAAGGGTATTAAGAACTCGGCACGTATCCGTCTCGCGATAATACGATGTTAAGATGCATAGAGTTGAATTAAAAGTTCCCTAAAACGACATAACATTTCAATGCATCGCCATTATAAACGTACCATTATATGTTTGATTAACAAACTATTAAAACCACAGACATAAAATAATGTATAGAGTCCGCATTCTTTGATTTGCGCCGCTGCTGCGACACGTCAATATCGCCGTCAAATTGATGATGGCAAAACCCTAATAAACTAATAGATGTGAATGGGAAAGCTGAGCTGTTTTGGAATTGAAACACTGTCACGTTGACATTTCTAAACTCATTTAAATTCTTTATGATCTAGTAGACTACACATTTACCATATCTCCAGTCTAAACAGTAAGACTAATAAAATAAATCGTTGTCCAACAGAACTGTGAAACCTTACTTGGCACCCTACCGGTAAGTCGCTTTGGATAAAAGCGTTTGCCAAATGAATAAATGTAAATGTAAAGCAATGTGTTCGCATGCATGGACTCTGATAGCATGAATGATCCGACCATTGGGCTTACCGGGTGCGATCCCAGTGGGCTGTTAACATATTGAGTTGGAACGTTGGTTATGGATTTTGTCATAAATATAAAATTTTCTCAAACTGCTTTCCATTCTGAATAACGACAATGAGCTCAGCGAGTACACCAATATACTAAAAGGTCAATAGATCACAACGCATGCGCCTTTGCTGCAATAGCAAAAAACTATTAGAAATCGTTAACGTTTCGGTGCGAACCGTGAGCTGCATTCCATTAACCATGATTAACATTTTACGATGAAATAATTGGTTTTAAATAACGAATACATATATAATATAACTATAACAAATTCCAGTATAAACAACTGCGTTAACAAAAGTTTCCTAATTACGCTTACAACTCTTAATTACAAAGAAAATTATTAAATCAATGTCAACTTTTAAAACTGACTATCCAACACTTACCCTTCATTAGATCAACACATTGAATATTCTACATCACAAAAGTATTATATTTGAATATTTTTCAAAACTATAATCCGCTGCATATTACTGAAAAAATGAATAGCAACTGTATTCTGAAAAGAAAATGTATACAAATACATTGACACACAACGTTTCAATAATTGTAACACGTTTATTCAAACATTTCAAAACGTCCAAGCTTTGTACAAAATATTTTTATGGCTTAAAACACCCAATTAAACATGAATTAAACAAATGCAAGAAAAACAATTCAACTAACAATTTACACATTCCCAAACAGCCAGCATGAAAAGGTAATACAGTTTGTAACAAGTGTAAACTATACACTTGCTTTCAAAAAGAAAAAAAACCACTGAAGTGCAATAAACGTACTCCTAATATATATATATATATGTATTATATACACACACACATCAGCATTAATAAAACAACACAAAATTAAGGCAGAGCACCATTATTTAAACCATATGCAAAATTAAATTCAACATTGTTATGATAAATAAAATAATTAAATAAAAATCAATTCCAATAACCAGGTTAACATTCTGTACCCATCTCTGAATGCAAATTGCCTATTTCACGACGCAAAAAAATAAAACAAATATCTTGAACATGTTTTAAAAACTTCCCAACAAACACCTATGCAATCACTAAAAACATCACGAACAAACAAACAATGCAATAGGTTAACATTTTCCTTTTATTCTAGACCTTTGGTTTAACACTTTCTACCCCGAATAAATCTTCAAGTGCCAAATCGTCCTCAAATGACTCAACATTGATTGATGTAGCACCTTCCTCAACTGCCTTTACAGCATTCACACATGTATCAGTTTCCTCAACCACCAATTTCTCAATTCCAACAAGTACATCATTTTGAGTTTTGAGTTTACACCTGCCCATGCTCAGCAAATGCTCCTCTACATTTTGATGCTCTACAAGCAAATGAAGAAGACTTTCAGTCTCCAAGTACCTCTTCAATACAGAGTTTGACACATTCAGGTCGAGTTCCCCAAAATCACCTACGACACATATTCTACCCGATGCAACACGCTGATAGTTTTCTGATTTTTGTAACAGCCCACATTTTTGACACCGATGAAATTTGTTCTTTGCAGTAAACTGAAGCTGCCAAACTTGGCATTTTGTACACCTCTGAGACACTGCCATCTCAGCGGCATTAATCTCACCAATGACTGTTGTCACCACCTCTTGTTCAACGTGCTCACCATGTGGACTTGGACCAGACATTCCTGGCACCTCTTTAATTTCTGTGTAAGGTGTACCTGTGAGGAACAGACAATTATCAAACTCTCTTGTGTTCACGTTGCAAATGTGATAAGTCTTGCCACACGCAAGCGTCCCAATTTGCTTGTCCCACAACTGAAATGAAATCCGTCCCGTCAGATCTTCCACTATGCATTTCTGCATTTCAACAGAGAAACCTTTAACGTCCAGCATTTGAGTTGCAATAGCCACATCAACAACTCGAACCTCAATTGCACCGACCTAGAAATAAAAACACAAAAATCTGTAATTAATACTTGTCATCAGGGTTTAACCATGCAATACCAATATGTATCGCAGTAGAATTAATGTAGAAATGATATAATGCTTAACACATTTTCGCTGTTTCAATATACATAACATGTCCTTTCTATGGCCTTGCTCTGCTTCATTGCAGTGACTACGGGTATCGCATACAATAGAACAGCACCCAGTCATGCCCTAATATAAATTTATCGTATAAGTTTAACATTGAACATTTACTCATTTACCAAACAGATCTGCGACTTACGAACGCATGTAAAAGCAACGCAATCACACATGAAGTTTAAGTTCCTTTTTGCTGCATCCAGCCACACACCAACCTATTCATTGACGTCGAAAGAAAGTTAAGTGTGGCCCATCCCGTGTCAGAAGAAAACTTGGAACCTGATCAAATACACATCCAAAATGCATTGTAGACATGATGCGTAACCAGAGATGTATAGTAACGAAGTAGACCTACTTCACTACTGTACTTAAGTACTAAAAAGCAGTATCTGTACTTTATTAGAATATTATTTATTTCTCCTACTTCCACTTTTACTTCAGTAGATATTTTCTATGAGTTTAATACTTTTACTCTGATATTTTTTTTATGTGCTGCATCGTTACTCGTTGCAATTATAAAAATGTTACGAATCATTCCATTCCAAACCCACATTACCACTGCCAGAACAAAAGATGGCAGGTTTGATGAAGCTCAGCTGGCACATCATTGAGTGAATCAAGCGATTAAGAAGACTGCGCGTGCTCCCATTCTGCCTTTCGATCAGCTACGAAAATGGACGAAGAGCGCGAGCGCATTCACCGTCTTAAAACTACACGAGCGCTATCTTGCTCTCTAATTGTTAACGTAGTTAATGTGCACTGTGAAGGAGCATACAAACAATAAACAGCTGTATTTTTTAAAGGGGGAAAGGGACATACTTGATCTGTTTTTGTTTACAAAAAGTTACAGCCAAAGGAATTGTGATTGTCCTTTAGGTTAATCATTTGAAATAATAAAAACAATATGACGTTCAAACTTTTGACTGCTTTCTTTAATAACTACACAACTCTATACTTGTACTTTCACTTTCAGTACTTGAGTAGTAAATTTTAAAATAAACTACTTGCAATACTCAAGTACAAAAATTGTTGAATACTTTAATAATTCTACTTAAGTGTGGTGCTCAAAGAGCACTTCAACTTCTACTCAAGTTACTTTTTTGATAGAGCACTTGTACTTTTACTCAAGTCTGGGTCTCTAGTACCTTTTACATCTCTGTGCGTAACGCTGCGCTTCTGGTGAAATGACACCTGCTGCTTTTAAGTCTCCATTCATAAAGAGCTTTTGTGAAGAAATTCTTGACTTTAAGTTTTAGGATTAAATGCCAGTTTGTTCATGGTATGTGCAACGGCAAAAACTCCTCTCATTTTGTCTTAAATGCACGTTTCGTCAGAAAATAAACTAGAGCTGCACGATTCTATATAAATTGAGAATCCTGATTCTTTTCCTTCAAATAGAGATTGCGATTATTTACCCATTCTTATGGTGACTAAAAGTAATGCATAATTTACTAGAGGTTCTGACAAAAAAAACTTTATTTAGGCATGTAATATGTAGGACTTTGCTTCAAAATAATCACATATTTTATGGTTAACAACTATTTTTAACCACAAATTCCATAAGTAAACTAAAGTGTTTTACATTAATATTTTAAAAAGGTTAAACTTTTGTATTTAACGCATTGAAGTTGTGGTCTAGTGGTTGGAGAGTCGGACTCGTAGCCAGACGGTCGCTGGTTCAATTTTCTGTGCCACCAGGAAATGACTGAAGTGCCCTTGAGCAAGACACCTTACCCATGTTTGCTCTGCAGTGATAGCTGCCCACTGCACCCTACTTGTAAGTCGCTTTGGATAAAAGCATCTGCCAAATGAGTAAACGTATGTAAATGAAGTAACTTGTTTTAAAATATTTCTCAGTAAAACAAATTCATAAGGTGACACTTGCAATTAAAGGTCTTTAGAAAGATTTACAAATTTGCCTGATATCTACAAACTGCTTGAAGGAGTCTTTAAAAAAAAAGACACTTCTAATAAACATAGTAATGCAGTATTCTCACCTGTAACCTGTTTAAAAGAACCTGAAAACATGAAATGCTGGGCAACTGGAGAAAAAGCTCCAATAACGCAACTTCTCAATTAGCGTTAATACACTGATAAGCGCCTGTATCAGAGTGTCTCTTATGACGTGTTCTACCATAATGACGGATAAAAGCGTTCCACGTTTCTTAAAGATTTTATTCTTTTGACAGTTGTTGAAGCAAAACAATAAACATGTTATTGTGTATTGTTGTAAAATAAATGAACTAAATTTCTAGTATGCATTCCTAATTTATATACGAATAACTATCTAACGTTGTCACGACAATATGATTGTGTAATCTGATGACCACAGTTTTATTGTGACGATGTAATCTAGTTACATTATGACAACTGGAAAAGTGAAATTCTTGGATTCACTGCCACAACATAATTCTGTGACATTGCCAGTGAACAACCGTAATATTGTGGCCCAACCCTGATTGGTACATTATCACAACTTTGCTTTTACTTGCTGGCAACGTCACAAACTAAGAGTCAGTCAACGAACTTCACTTTTCCTCTTAACTGATAACATTACCAAAACAAAAGTTTAATCTGCAGATTACATTGCAGCTACGTAACAACCACGTGTTATGGTTGACGGATATGTCTACACAACCCACATGTATCTTAAGACTAAAACTTCCCTTACAAACAGAACTTACCAATAATAATTGTCATAGATTGTACCACTTACAAATAAAACGGAAAACACGTACTCGCCAATCCAGCAGAAGATACATAACATATTTAAAGATCGCACGATGACGAAACATAGAAAACATTTCAAGCAGTCATTTTAAAAAAACACCACATTTGGTCTAACTCAACAACGACAGTGTCCAGCGCACTTTTGTTAATCGTTATTAAATGTGTGCAGCAAATTGGATATCCTACGGTCGTTCGGGAATCACAACGTTGATCTCAGAACAAAACCTCTATGTTCGACACTTAACTAAATAAAACAAGTGCATGAATTGATTCAGTACAAAAACGCATTAAACATCCGATAACCTACTGACCTGCTGCCTCGGGGCCATCGCCTGTACCTCAGCGACAGTTTTCTTCAGGTTTTGAGGAGCATCTTTGAAGGAAAAGCCCAATTCGCTCACCACGGATAGCTCGGTGGAACTTCCACACTGTATATCAAACTCTGCTCCCTGAGAACCTAAGGATGTCAAAAAGTGTACAAATTACTTCCGCAATTTAACCACAAAAAAATCGATAACTCTTATAATTGAAATACCCATACTTACTGACACATCGCTTAATCCGGTGTAGTTTAACAGGGCTTTTACTCTTCTCAGCCTGTGCAAATTGGGTTCGCTTATCTCCAGCGAACACCACCACGTGTCGGTACTCTTCGCGGCTTATTTGTAAGAGCGCATTAAAAAATTTCGTCCGATTTCTTGTCGAACTTTTTACACAACTCACATTATGTACATAGCCACAGATGGAATCGTTTCTTTCTTCGAATTGTACCTTTTGCTTTTTGGCGGAAGAGGCCATGATAAACGCGCACCTGCTCAGACTAAAAAATTGGACTACACGTGACCTTGTATGACGACCGTTTGCCGCGAAATATCACAATATCGCGAGAGTCAATGTTAAGGGTATTAAGAACTCGGCACGTATCCGTCTCGCGATAATACGATGTTAAGCTGCATAGAGTTGAATTAAAAGTTCCCTAAAACGACATAACATTTCAATGCATCGCCATTATAAACGTACCATTATATGTTTGATTAACAAACTATTAAAACCACAGACATAAAATAATGTATAGAGTCCGCATTCTTTGATTTGCGCCGCTGCTGCGAAACGTCAATATCGCCGTCAAATTGATGATGGCAAAACCCTAATAAACTAATAGATGTGAATGGGAAAGCTGAGCTGTTTTGGAATTGAAACACTGTCACGTTGACATTTCTAAACTCATTTAAATTCTTTATGATCTAGTAGACTACACATTTACCATATCTCCAGTCTAAACAGTAAGACTAATAAAATAAATCGTTGTCCAACAGAACTGTGAAACCTTACTTGGCACCCTACCGGTAAGTCGCTTTGGATAAAAGCGTTTGCCAAATGAATAAATGTAAATGTAAAGCAATGTGTTCGCATGCATGGACTCTGATAGCATGAATGATCCGACCATTGGGCTTACCGGCTGCGATCCCAGTGGGCTGTTAACATATTGAGTTGGAACGTTGGTTAGGGATTTTATCATAAATATAAAATTTTCTCAAACTGCTTTCCATTCTGAATAACGACAATGAGCTCAGAGTACACCAATATACTAAAAGGTCAATAGATCACAACGCATGCGCCTTTGCTGCAATAGCAAAAAACTATTAGAAATCGTTAATGTTTCGGTGCGAGCCGTGAGCTGCATTCCATTAACCATGATTAACATTTTACGATGAAATAATTGGTTTTAAATAACGAATACATTTATATTATAACTATAACAAATTCCAGTATAAACAACTGCGTTAACAAAAGTTTCTTAATTACGCTTACAACTTTTAATTACAAAGAAAATTATTAAATCAATGTCAACTTTTAAAACTGACTATCCAACACTTACCCTTCATTAGATCAACACATTGAATATTCTACATCACAAAAGTATTATATTTGAATATTTTTCAAAACTATAATCCGCTGCATATTACTGAAAAAATGAATAGCAACTGTATTCTGAAAAAAAAATGTATACAAATACATTGACACACAACGTTTCAATAATTGTAACACGTTTATTCCAACATTTCAAAACATCCAAGCTTTGTACAAAATATTTTTATGGCTTAAAACACCCAATTAAACATGAATTAAACAAATGCAAGAAAAACAATTCAACTAACAATTTACACATTCCCAAACAGCCAGCATGAAAAGGTAATACAGTTTGTAACAAGTGTAAACTATACACTTGCTTTCAAAAAGAAAAAAAAACACTGAAGTGCAATAAACGTACTCCTAATATATATTATATACACACACACACACACACACACACACATATCAGCATTAATAAAACAACACAAAATTAAGGCATAGCACCATTATTTAAACCATATGCAAAATTAAATTCAACATTGTTATGATAAATAAAATAATTAAATAAAAATCAATTCCAATAACCAGGTTAACATTCTGTACCCATCTCTGAATGCAAATTGCCTATTTCACGACGCAAAAAAATAAAACAAATATCTTGAACATGTTTTAAAAACTTCCCAACAAACACCTATGCAATCACTAAAAACATCACGAACAAACAAACAATGCAATAGGTTAACATTTTCCTTTTATTCTAGACCTTTGGTTTAATACTTTCAACCCCGAATAAATCTTCAAGTGCCAAATCGTCCTCAAATGACTCAACATTGATTGATGTAGCACCTTCCTCAACTGCCTTTACAGCATTCACACATGTATCAGTTTCCTCAACCACCAATTTCTCAATTCCAACAAGTACATCATTTTGAGTTTTGAGTTTACACCTGCCCATGCTCAGCAAATGCTCCTCTACATTTTGATGCTCTACAAGCAAATGAAGAAGACTTTCAGTCTCCAAGTACCTCTTCAATACAGAGTTTGACACATTCAGGTCGAGTTCCCCAAAATCACCTACGACACATATTCTACCCGATGCAACACGCTGATAGTTTTCTGATTTTTGTAACAGCCCACATTTTTGACACCGATGAAATTTGTTCTTTGCAGTAAACTGAAGCTGCCAAACCTGGCATTTTGTACACCTCTGAGACACTGCCATCTCAGCGGCATTAATCTCACCAATGACTGTTGTCACCACCTCTTGTTCAACGTGCTCACCATGTGGACTTGGACCAGACATTCCTGGCACCTCTTTAATTTCTGTGTAAGGTGTACCTGTGAGGAACAGACAATTATCAAACTCTCTTGTGTTCACGTTGCAAATGTGATAAGTCTTGCCACACGCAAGCGTCCCAATTTGCTTGTCCCACAACTGAAATGAAATCCGTCCCGTCAGATCTTCCACTATGCATTTCTGCATTTCAACAGAGAAACCTTTAACGTCCAGCATTTGAGTTGCAATAGCCACATCAACAACTCGAACCTCAATTGCACCGACCTAGAAATAAAAACACAAAAATCTGTAATTAATACTTGTCATCAGGGTTTAACCATGCAATACCAATATGTATCGCAGTAGAATTAATGTAGAAATGATATAATGCTTAACACATTTTCGCTGTTTCAATATACATAACATGTCCTTTCTATGGCCTTGCTCTGCTTCATTGCAGTGACTACGGGTATCGCATACAATAGAACAGCACCCAGTCATGCCCTAATATAAATTTATCGTATAAGTTTAACATTGAACATTTACTCATTTACCAAACAGATCTGCGACTTACGAACGCATGTAAAAGCAACGCAATCACGCATGAAGTTTAAGTTTCCTTTTTGCTGCATCCAGCCACACACCAACCTATTCATTGACGTCGAAAGAAAGTTAAGTGTGGCCCATCCCGTGTCAGAAGAAAACTTGGAACCTGATCAAATACACATCCAAAATGCATTGTAGACATGATGCGTAACCAGAGATGTATAGTAACGAAGTAGATCTACTTCACTACTGTACTTAAGTACTAAAAAGCAGTATCTGTACTTTATTAGAATATTATTTTTTCTCCTACTTCCACTTTTACTTCAGTAGATATTTTCTATGAGTTTAATACTTTTACTCTGATATTTTTTTATGTGCTGCATCGTTACTCGTTGCAATTACAAAAATGTTACGAATCATTCCATTCCAAACCCACATTACCACTGCCAGAACGGTAGATGGCAGGTTTGATGAAGCTCAGCTGGCACATCATTGAGTGAATCAAGCGATTAAGAAGACTGCGCGTGCTCCCATTCTGCCTTTCGATCAGCTACAAAAATGGACGAAGAGCGCGAGCGCATTCACAGTCTTAAAACTACACGAGCGCTATCTTGCTCTCTAATTGTTAACGTAGTTAATGTGCACTGTGAAGGAGCATACAAACAATAAACAGCTGTATTTTTTAAAGGGGGAAAGGGACATACTTGATCTGTTTTTGTTTACAAAAAGTTACAGCCAAAGGAATTGTGATTGTCCTTTAGGTTAATCATTTGAAATAATAAAAACAATATGACGTTCAAACTTTTGACTGCTTTCTTTAATAACTACATAACTCTATACTTGTACTTTCACTTTCAGTACTTGAGTAGTAAATTTTAAAATAAACTACTTGCAATACTCAAGTACAAAAATTGTTGAATACTTTAGTACTTCTACTTAAGTGTGGTGCTTAAAGAGCACTTCAACTTCTACTCAAGTTACTTTTTTGATAGAGCACTTGTACTTTTACTCAAGTCTGGGTCTCTAGTACCTTTTACATCTCTGTGCGTAACGCTGCGCTTTTGGTGAAATGACACCTGCCGCTTTTAAGTCTCCATTCATAAAGAGCTTTTGTGAAGAAATTCTTGACTTTAAGTTTTAGGATTAAATGCCAGTTTGTTCATGGTATGTGCAACGGCAAAGACTCCTCTCATTTTGTCTTAAATGCACGTTTCGTCAGAAAATAAACTAGAGCTGCACGATTCTATATAAATTGAGAATCCTGATTCTTTTCCTTCAAATAGAGATTGCGATTATTTACCCATTCTTATGGTGACTAAAAGTAATGCATAATTTACTAGAGGTTCTGACAAAAAAAAGTTTATTTAGGCATGTAATATGTAGGACTTTGCTTCAAAATAATCACATATTTTATGGTTAACAACTATTTTTAACCACAAATTCCATAAGTAAACTAAAGTTTTTTACATTAATATTTTAAAAAGGTTAAACTTTTGTATTTAACGCATTGAAGTTGTGGTCTAGTGGTTGGAGAGTCAAACTCGTAGCCAGACGGTCGCTGGTTCAATTTTCTGTGCCACCAGGAAATGACCGAAGTGCCCTTGAGCAAGACACCTTACCCATGTTTGCTCTGCAGTGATAGCTGCCCACTGCACCCTACTTGTAAGTCGCTTTGGATAAAAGCATCTGCCAAATGAGTAAACGTATGTAAATGAAGTAACTTGTTTTAAAATATTTCTCAGTAAAACAAATTCATAAGGTGACACTTGCAATTAAAGGTCTTTAGAAAGATTTATAAATTTGCCTGATATCTACAAACTGCTTGAAGGAGTCTTTAAAAAAAAAGACACTTCTAATAAACATAGTAATGCAGTATTCTCACCTGTAACCTGTTTAAAAGAACCTGAAAACATGAAATGCTGGGCAACTGGAGAAAAAGCTCCAATAACGCAACTTCTCAATTAGCGTTAATACACTGATAAGCGCCTGTATCAGAGTGTCTCTTATGGCGTGTTCTACCATAATGACGGATAAAAGCGTTCCACGTTTCTTAAAGATTTTATTCTTTTGACAGTTGTTGAAGCAAAACAATAAACATGTTATTGTGTATTGTTGTAAAATAAATGAACTAAATTTCTAGTATGCATTCCTAATTTATATACGAATAACTATCTAACGTTGTCACGACAATATGATTGTGTAATCTGATGACCACAGTTTTATTGTGACGATGTAATCTAGTTACATTATGACAACTGGAAAAGTGAAATTCTTGGATTCACTGCCACAACATAATTCTGTGACATTGCCAGTGAACAACCGTAATATTGTGGCCCAACCCTGATTGGTACATTATCACAACTTTGCTTTTACTTGCTGGCAACGTCACAAACTAAGAGTCAGTCAACGAACTTCACTTTTCCTCTTAACTGATAACATTACCAAAACAAAAGTTTAATCTGCAGATTACATTGCAGCTACGTAACAACCACGTGTTATGGTTGACGGATATGTCTACACAACCCACATGTATCTTAAGACTAAAACTTCCCTTACAAACAGAACTTACCAATAATAATTGTCATAGATTGTACCACTTACAAATAAAACGGAAAACACGTACTCGCCAATCCAGCAGAAGATACATAACATATTTAAAGATCGCACGATGACGAAACATAGAAAACATTTCAAGCAGTCATTTTAAAAAAACACCACATTTGGTCTAACTCAACAACGACAGTGTCCAGCGCACTTTTGTTAATCGTTATTAAATGTGTGCAGCAAATTGGATATCCTACGGTCGTTCGGGAATCACAACGTTGATCTCAGAACAAAACCTCTATGTTCGACACTTAACTAAATAAAACAAGTGCATGAATTGATTCAGTACAAAAACGCATTAAACATCCGATAACCTACTGACCTGCTGCCTCGGGGCCATCGCCTGTACCTCAGCGACAGTTTTCTTCAGGTTTTGAGGAGCATCTTTGAAGGAAAAGCCCAATTCGCTCACCACGGATAGCTCGGTGGAACTTCCACACTGTATATCAAACTCTGCTCCCTGAGAACCTAAGGATGTCAAAAAGTGTACAAATTACTTCCGCAATTTAACCACAAAAAAATCGATAACTCTTATAATTGAAATACCCATACTTACTGACACATCGCTTAATCCGGTGTAGTTTAACAGGGCTTTTACTCTTCTCAGCCTGTGCAAATTGGGTTCGCTTATCTCCAGCGAACACCACCACGTGTCGGTACTCTTCGCGGCTTATTTGTAAGAGCGCATTAAAAAATTTCGTCCGATTTCTTGTCGAACTTTTTACACAACTCACATTATGTACATAGCCACAGATGGAATCGTTTCTTTCTTCGAATTGTACCTTTTGCTTTTTGGCGGAAGAGGCCATGATAAACGCGCACCTGCTCAGACTAAAAAATTGGACTACACGTGACCTTGTATGACGACCGTTTGCCGCGAAATATCACAATATCGCGAGAGTCAATGTTAAGGGTATTAAGAACTCGGCACGTATCCGTCTCGCGATAATACGATGTTAAGCTGCATAGAGTTGAATTAGAAGTTCCCTAAAACGACATAACATTTCAATGCATCGTAAAGGGCAAATTGTACATGTCTTTTTGTGGCCTAGACAACTGTGTGTCACGTGACATTTGAGTAATACACAAACTATTGAAATCAAATGATAAATCTCCTTATTCATAACAACTTTGCCTCTTGAACCATTGATGTCTATCAAATAGTTTGTGAATTATTGCTGATGATGTAACAAACCTACTTTTGCAAACTTGTTCAAGAATTTTCAAGCAATTTCAAAATTTCCACCTCAGTTCATTTCTTTGGACTCTGTAGGGCAATAATCATCAAAAACATGTTTTTTAGTTTTGTGACCATAACACGGTCCTTTATTATATAAGCGTGAAACGAGTGTGTTATAGGTCACTACTGCTTAAAAAATATTCCAACTGACTTGCCATTTAGAACTATTATACATATTATGATACTTAACAAACATGCAAAATGTGATGCTCATAGGAAGAAGCATTCCTTCATAAGACTCAAAAAAATGAAATATCATTTATTTCAATGGCTTTCTTATAGAGTCACCAGATCACAATGCATGTAGCTTTGATAAAGGAATGATAAATATGTGCAGGATAAAGTTGTGTAGTGTGCGTGTGTGTTTATGGATATCTTTTCCCTATGTATCATAAGAGTGTGAATGCACTGTATAGTTCTGTGTGTCTAGTGTGATCGAGACTGTGCATGTGTGTGTAATGAAGTGTGTCTCACAGGAAGTCAGTGTTAGAAATATAATGTTTTACACATTAAACGTTGCTGCATATTTACACATCTATAAATATAGCACATGTCTGGCTGGTTTTAAGATGCTGTGTTGAGATATATATATATATATATATAAATATATATATATATATATATATATATATATATATATAACACACCTTTATTAGGTACACCAGTTTAATTGCATGTAAACCCAAATTGCTACTCAGCCAGTCACATAGCAGCAACTCAATGCATTTAGGCATTTAGACATGGTAAACATGACTTCCTGAAGTTCAAACCAAACATAAAAATTGAGAAGAAATGGGATATATCATGTGAGGTGTGTGTACCAAAGAAACCTAATTGAAATGGCACAGCCTTCTAAAATATTATTGCAGACAATGTCAATGTCCTACTGACCACAAGGTATTAATGAATATGAATCAATGTATCCATTTAAAATGGTCCTAGATTTTTTATTCAATATTAATTCTTCAAAACACAAAAGAGGCTATTTTGAAAAATATTTATGAAATTGACAAAATAGACCTATATCTTTGCAATCGAATGTCATAGAGTCAAAGAAGTTGCTTCGTTCTACTCATGGAAAAGTGTATTATAATATGACAGTTGACAAGCTATGCCCATAGCAACTAAACAGATTAGCTTAACAATCATTTACACAGACCTATCTCTCTGCTGTTGAATATTGTTAAAACACAGGGGTTCAATTAATTTCACTTGTGGCTTAATGTGTTATCAATTGGCAGGTGCCATACCACACCCATAGCAACTAAACTGTTAACTTAGCAACCATTAAGCTAGACCACTATCTCTGCAATAGAGCATCGTTTACAAACTGGGGTTGTTTCGCATGACTTGTGGTTTGATGTGTTAATAATCAACAGGTGCCATTCCACGCCCATAGCAACCAAACGGATTAGCTTACCAACCTTTTAGCAAGATCTATGTCTCTGCAACTGTATTACACGTTTCTGACATTTTACTTGGTGTGCTAGAGTGTCATCTGTCGTGGCTCTGCTATGGTGCAATTCCCGAGCCTGGCAGATGTGCCTTAGACACCTTGAATCGCTCGAACCCGCTAAATGCTGCTTGCAGCTTTAATTATTATTATTTTTCTCCGGTAAAACTCATACTGCAGCCCAAACCGTAAGGCCGACAGAGCTGAGACTCGGTCAGATGGTAGTAGTCTTGCTCGCTACTCAGATACACGGAACCAGCCAAATCGGCCTATAGGTGGCGCTATAGCGAAAAAAAGCGCGTTTTCACTCGATACTCCTGAACCGTTTGTCGCACACCCAAGTGTCTTATATCAGTGTAATCACTGGCTCTAAACTTAAAAAACGTATATCTCCGATTTTATTTCCGGTATGCAAATTTTTCCGCTAATTTGCATTTTATGCATCAACAAAAAAAATGAACTAGTCCCTGGATTTTTGCCCGATCGAAACCAAACCAACGCTGATGGCTTCTGTGGAGTGTGAATGTAAATAGTTATCAAAAAAAAGTTGAATTTTCCATTCACGGCCGCTAGGTGGCGCTAAAACTTCCAAACCGGAAGTGACATATTTAACAAAAATGGCTATAACTCGTGAACTGTTGGAGATATCTTCATGGGGCTTGGAACATATGTGTAGACCCTCAGTCCGGGGTCACAATAAAAAAACTGCGGCGTTTGACCACTAGGTGGCGCTATAATTTGAATGAGCTAGAAAATAGCTATAACTACGCAACCCTTTGCCCGATTGACTTCATATTTGGTATGGTGGGTCTTTGTCTCATTCTACATGAATATCTAAAAGGACATTGGCGTATGTAAAAAAACATGGCCGCCATTGGCCAATGAAGTTTGAGCGCTCATTACACCGGGTTAACTGAGGCCGATCAAAACGACACTCGCTGGGCTTATTCGTCTCATGGCCCTGAAGGTCTGTAAGAAATGTGAACTCATTTGGCCACCGGGGGGCGAAATAACGTTTTAGGAGTGCTTAAACAATTGTGTATCACGTGACATTTGACATATACCCAAACTAATGGTATCATATGATAGCTCTCCTTATTCTGAGCAACTTTGCCTCTGGAACCACTTCTGTCGATCAAACGGTTCGTGAGTTATCGCTGAGGATGTAAAAAACCTACATTCGCGAACTAGTCGTTGGTTTTTCGACCGATCAGAACCAAAACAATGCAGATGACTTGTGTGGAGTGTGAAGGTAAATAATTATCAAAAAAAAGTTGAAATTTTCTTTCATGGTTGCATAGGGGGGCCAAAATAAAAAAATGGGCGGAGCCTATCAAATTAACATGCCTATTAATCCAGAACGGTTTAACACATCATCATGGGCCTCGGAACATATGTGTAGACCATCACTCTGAGGTCACCTACAAAAGAACATGGCGTTTGGACACTAGGTGGCGCTATAACAGCAAAAATGGCAATATTGATGCGTTTTTCAGTCCTTAAACAATTGTGTATCACGTGACATTTGTCATTTACGCAAACTATTGACATCATATGATAGGTCTCCTCATTCTGAACAACTTTGCCTCTTGATCCATTGATGTCAATCAAACGGTTCCCGAGTTATTGGTGATGATGTTAAAGATGTACTTTTGCATACTCATTTTTGTTTTTTCAAGCAATTTCCAAATTTTCACCACAGTACAATTCTCTGGACTCTCTAGATAACTAATTATCAAAGACATGTTGAACTTTTTCATTTGTGTGAGCATAACAGGGTCCTTTATTTTATTAACCTCAAAAGTCTACCTGAAAGCTCGCTACTCCTTAAGAAATTATCCAACTGACTTCTCATTAAGTACTATTATACATCTTATGACTCTAAACAAGCATCCAAAATGTGATGCTCATTGGAAGAGGCATGCCTTTCATAACAGTCAAAATGGGATAAATATCATTCATTTCAATGGCTTTTTTATAGTCAACAGATCACAATGCATGTAGTTCCATGCATTGTCCACTGTAGCGACGTATCGTGCACTGCAGTGTGTATTATATGTGCATACGTGCGTATGTATTACATATTCTGTGTGTATGTATTTATGTTCATTTCACTCGTACCGTAGGTATGAATGGTTTACACCTGTTTTTGCATATGAGTGTTAGCATGCTTGTTCTGTATTACCCTTTGCTGACCATTTCTTTAATTTTTCAGGTTATGGGTAAGTGTCATCCATTGCGGATTTGTTATGGTGCGTTTCCTGACCGTAGTCAGCGAAAGCAGCCGACCTTAGACCTCTTAGTCTGCTCGAACCCGATGATTGCTGCTTGCAGCTATATTTAGGGTTCGAGCCCGAAGGGCTAGAAACCTATTGTATTTGTTGGTTTTATTAGGGTTCGAGCCCGTAGGGCTAGAAACCTATTGTATTTGTAGGTTTTATTATTATTATTATTATTATTATTTTTCTCCCCTAAAACTCATACCACAGCCCAAACCGTAAGACCGACAGAGCTGAGACTCGGTCAGATGGTAGTAGTCTTGCTCGCTACTCAGATACACGGAGCCAGCCATGTCGGACTCTAGGTGGCGCTACAGCGATGCCGAACGCGTTGGCGTACGCAACCCCTAAACCGTTTGTCGCACAACTAAGAAAACCATATCATTGTAACCCTTGGCTCAAGACTTAAGAAACCTATATCTCCGATTTCATTTCCGGTATGCTAATTTTTTCGCTAATTTGCATTTTATGCAACCAAATAAAAAATGAACTAGTCCCTGGATTTTTGCACTATCGGTACCAAACCAACGCTGATGAATTCTTTGGAGTGTGAATGGAAATAATTATTAAAAAAATGTTGAAATTTCGATAAACGGTTGCCAGGGTGCGCCAAAACGTCCTAACAGGAAGTAGCCAATTAAGGGAAAATGTAAATAACTCGTAAACGGTTTAAGATATCTTCATGGGGCTGAAAACACAACTATATATGAATAATCCGAGTTCAAATTATCAAAAACTAGGCGTTCGGGCACTAGGTGGCGCTATAACACGAAAAAACTGTAAAATGCTCATAACAAAGCAACCGTTGGTCCGATTAACATGATACTTGTTTTGATGCGTCTTTAAGTCATGTACCACAAATCCCTAAAACGATTTTGCTGTTTCGCAAAAAAAAATGGCCGCCATCGGCCATTGAAGTTTGAGCGCTAATTAGACCAGGTTAACGGAAGTCGATCGGAACGACGCTCGCTGGGCTCATTCGACTCATGGTCCTGAAGGTCTGTAAGAAGTAAGAACTCACTCGGCCAGCAGGGGGCGAAACAACTTATTTTTAGTGTGTTATTGACTGTTTATCACGTGACGTTTGATACACACACAAAATATTCATATCAAACGATAGATCTTCTCATTCTGAACAACTTTGCCTCTAGAACCACTTCTCTCAATCGAACGGTTCGGCATTTATCGGTGGTACGATAAAAACCTACTTTTGCGAACTCGTCCTTGGTTTTTTGCCCAATCGAAACCAAAACCACGCAGATTGATTCTCTGGAGTGTGAATGTAAATAGTTATTGAAAAAAAGTTGAAATTTCCTTTCACGGTCTCTTAAGAGCAGCAAAATGTAAAATGGGCGGATCCTATTACATTAAAATGTCCACAACTCAAGAGCGGCTTAACATATCATCGCTGGGCTTGGAAATCTTGTGTACAACATCGCTCCGAGGTAAAATTCAAAAGAACGCAGTATTTGTACACTAGGTGGCGCTATAACAGTGAAAATGACAACTTTGCCAAAACCCCTCAGTCGTTAACCTATTTGCAGGCTCACGACTTCGTCTGCAATTGATGGATTGTCATTGCAATTTTTTTAACAGGCAAACCTACCTAAGAGCCATTTGAGCGCTCGAACCCGCTGAATGCTGCTTGCAGCTTTAATTAGGGTTCGAGCCCGTAGGGCTAGAAACCTATTGTATTTGTAGGTTTTATTATTATTATTATTATTATTATTTTTCTCCCCTAAAACTCATACCACAGCCCAAACCGTAAGACCGACAGAGCTGAGACTCGGTCAGATGGTAGTAGTCTTGCTCGCTACTCAGATACACGGAGCCAGCCATGTCGGACTCTAGGTGGCGCTACAGCGATGCCGAACGCGTTGGCGTACGCAACCCCTAAACCGTTTGTCGCACAACTAAGAAAACCATATCATTGTAATCCTTGGCTCAAGACTTAAGAAACCTATATCTCCGATTTCATTTCCGGTATGCTAATTTTTTCGCTAATTTGCATTTTATGCAACCAAAAAAAAAATGAACTAGTCCCTGGATTTTTGCACTATCGGTACCAAACCAACGCTGATGAATTCTTTGGAGTGTGAATGGAAATAATTATTAAAAAAATGTTGAAATTTCGATAAACTGTTGCCAGGGTGCGCCAAAACGTCCTAACAGGAAGTAGCCAATTAAGGGAAAATGTAAATAACTCGTAAACGGTTTAAGATATCTTCATGGGGCTGAAAACACAACTATATATGAATAATCCGAGTTCAAATTATCAAAAACTAGGCGTTCGGGCACTAGGCGGCGCTATAACACGAAAAAACTGTAAAATGCTCATAACAAAGCAACCGATGGTCCGATTAACATGATGCTTGTTTTGATGCGTCTTTAAGTCATGTACCACAAATCCCTAAAACGATTTAGCTGTTTCGCAAAAAAAAATGGCCGCCATCGGCCAATGAAGTTTGAGCGCTAATTAGACCAGGTTAACGGAAGCCGATCGGAACGACGCTCGCTGGGCTCATCCGAGTCATGGTCCTGAAGGTCTGTAAGAAGTAAGAACTCACTCGGCCAGCAGGGGGCGAAACAACTTATTTTTAGTGTGTTATTGACTGTTTATCACGTGACGTTTGATACACACACAAAATATTCATATCAAACGATAGATCTTCTCATTCTGAACAACTTTGCCTCTTGAACCACTTCTCTCAATCGAACGGTTCGGGAGTTATCGGTGGTACGATAAAAACCTACTTTTGCGAACTCGTCCTTGGTTTTTCGCCCAATCGAAACCAAAACCACGCAGATTGATTCTCTGGAGTGTGAATGTAAATAGTTATTGAAAAAAAGTTGAAATTTCCTTTCACGGTCTCTTAAGAGCGGCAAAATGTAAAATGGGCGGATCCTATTACATTAAAATGTCCACAACTCAAGAGCGGCTTAACATATCATCACTGGGCTTGGAAATCTTGTGTACAACATCGCTCCGAGGTAAAATTCAAAAGAACGCGGTATTTGTACACTAGGTGGCGCCATAACAGTTAAAAATAGCGATATTTACGCATCTTTTGAAACCAAATCAATTGTGCATCACGTGACATTTGACATTTACGCAAACTATTGATATCATATGATAGCTCTCCTGATTCCGAACAACTTTGCCTCTTGAACGATCGATGTCGATAGCACGGTTAGTGAGTAATCAGTGATGATGTTAAAAACCTACTTTAGCGAACTAGTCCAAGATTTTTCACCCGATCAGAACCAAACCAACGCAGCTGTCTTCTCTTGAGTGTGATTGCGAATGGTTATTGAAAAAAAGAGGAAATTTCCTTTCACGGTCTCTTAGGGGAGCCAAATGTGAAATGGGCGGAGCCTATAACATTAAAATGTCCATAACTCATGAACGGCTCAACATATCGTCATGGGGCTTGGAACTCCCATGCAGACCGTCACTCGGAGGTTACTCACAAAACACCGTGGCGTTTGAACACACGGTGGCGCTATAACAGTGAAAATGACAACTTTGGCAAAACCCCTCAGTCGTTAACCTATTTGCAGGCTCACGACTTCGTCTGCGATTGATGGATTGCCATTGCATTTTTTTTAACAGGCAAACCTACCTAAGAGCCATTTGAGCGCTCGAACCCGCTAAATGCTGCTTGCAGCTTTAATTATTATTATTATTATTATTTTTCTCCGGTAAAACTCATACTGCAGCCTAAACCGTAAGGCCGACAGAGCTGAGACTTGGTCAGATGGTAGTAGTCTTGCTCGCTACTCAGATACACGGAACCAGCCAAATCGACCCATAGGTGGCGCTACAGCGATGCCGCACGCGTTAGCCTGCGCAACGCGTAAACCGTTTGTCGCACACCCAAGTGTCTTATATCAGAGTAATCACTGGCTCAAAACTTAAAAAATGTATATCTCCGATTTCATTTCCGGTATGCAAATTTTTTCGCTAATTTGCATTTTATGCATCAACAAAAAAAATGAACTAGTCCCTGGATTTTTTGCCGATCGAAACCAAACCAACGCTGTTGGATTCGTTGGAGTGTGAATGTAAATAGTTATCAAAAAAAAGTTGAATTTTCCATTCACGGTCGCTAGGTGGCGCTAAAACGTCCAAACCGGAAGTGACATATTTAACAAAAATGGCCATAACTCGTGAACTGTTTGAGATATGTTCATGGGGCTTGGAACATATGTGTAGACCCTCAGTCCGGGGTCACAATAAAAAAACTGCGGCGTTTGACCACTAGGTGGCGCTATAATTTGAATGAGCTAGAAAATGGCTATAACTACGCAACCCTTTGCCCGATTGACTTCATATTTGGTATGGTGGGTCTTTGTCTCATTCTACATGAATATCTAAAAGGACATTGGCGTATGTAAAAAAACATGGCCGCCATTGGCCAATGAAGTTTGAGCGCTCATTACACTGGGTTAACGGAGGCCGATCAAAACGACACTCGCTGGACTTATTCCCTTTGTGGTCCTTAAGGTCTGTAAGAAATGTGAACTCATTTGGCCACCGGGGGGCGAAATAACGTTTTAGGAGTGCTTATACAATTGTGTATCACGTGACATTTGACATATACCCAAACTAATGGTATCATATGATAGCTCTCCTTATTCTGAGCAACTTGTCCTCTGGAACCACTTCTGTCGATCAAACGGTTCGTGAGTTATCGCTGATGATGTAAAAAACCTACATTCGCGAACTAGTCGTTGGTTTTTCGACCGATCAGAACCAAAACAATGCAGATGACTTGTGTGGAGTGTGAAGGTAAATAATTATCAAAAAAAAGTTGAAATTTTGTTTCATGGTTGCATAGGGGCGCCAAAATAAAAAAATGGGCGGAGCCTATCACATTAAAATGCCCATAAATCCAGAACGGTTTAACACATCATCATGGGCCTCGGAACATATGTGTAGACCATCACTTTGAGGTCACCTACAAAAGAACATGGCGTTTGGACACTAGGTGGCGCTATAACAGCAAAAATGGCAATATTGATGCGTTTTTCAGTCCTTAAACAATTGTGTATCACGTGACATTTGTCATTTACGCAAACTATTGACATCATATGATAGGTCTCCTCATTCTGAACAACTTTGCCTCTTGATGCATTTATGTCAATCAAATGGTTCCCGAGTTATTGGTGATGATGTTAAAGACGTACCTTTGCATACTAATTTTAGGTCTTTCAAGCAATTTCAAAATTTTCACTACAGTACAATTCTCTGGACTCTCTAGATAAATAATTATCAAAGACATGTTGAACTTTTTCATTTGTGTGAGCATGACAGGGTCCTTTATTTTATTAACCTCAAAAGTCTACCTGAAAGTTCGCTACTCCTTAAGACATAATCCAACTGACTTCTCATTAAGTACTATTATACATGTTATGACAGTAAACAAGCATTCAAAATGTGATGCTCATTGGAAGAGGAATGCCTTTCATAACAGTCAAAAGGATAAATATCATTCATTTCAATGGCTTTTTTATAGTCAACAGATCACAATGCATTGTCCACTGTAGCGACGTATCGTGCACTGCAGTGTGTATTATATGTGCATACGTGCGTAGGTATTACATATTCTGTGTGTATGTATTTATGTTCATTTCACTCGTACCGTAGGTATGAACGGTTTACACCTGTTTTTGCATATGAGTGTTAGCATGCGTGTTCTGTATTACTCTTTGCTGACCATTTCTTTAATATTTCAGGTTATGGGTAAGTGTCATCCGTTGCGGATTTGTTATGGTGCGTTTCCTGACCGTAGTCAGCGAAAGCAGCCGACCTTAGACCTCTTAGTCTGCTCGAACCCGATGATTGCTGCTTGCAGCTATATTTCTTATTATTATTCTTCCCTAAAACTGATGCTGCAGCCCAAACCGTAAGACCGACAGAGCTGAGACTTGGTCAGATGGTAGTAGTCCTTGTCGCTACTCAGATACACGGAACCAGCCAAATCGGCCCATAGGTGGCGCTACAGCGATGAACAGCGCGTTTGCGCTCGATACTCCTAAACCGTTTGTCGCACACCCAAGTGTCTTATATCAGTGTAATCACTGGCTCAAAACTTAAAAAACGTATATCTCTGATTTCATTTCCGGTATGCAAATTTTTTCGCTAATTTGCATTTTATGCAAAAAAAAAAAAATGAACTAGTCCCTGGATTTTTGCCCGATCGGAACCAAACCAACGCTGGTGTATTCTGTGGAGTGTGAATATGAATAATTATCAAAAAAAAGTTGAATTTTCCATTCACGGCCGCTAGGTGGCGCTAAAACGTCTGAACCGGAAGTAACATATTTAGCTAAAACGGCCATAACTCGTGAACTGTTTGAGATATCTTCATGGGGTTTGGAACATATGTGAAGACCCTCAGTCCGGGGTCACAATAAAAAAACTGCGGCGTTTGACCACTAGGTGGCGCTATAATTTGAATAAGCTAGAAAATAGCTATAACTACGCAACCCTTTGCCCGATTGACTTGATATTTGGTATGGTGGGTCTTTGTCTCATTCTACATGAATATCTAAAAGGACATTGGTGTATCTCAAAAAACATGGCCGCCATTTGCCAATGAAGTTTGAGTGGACATTACACCAAGTTAACTGAGGCCGATCAAAACGACACTCGCTGGGCTTATTCGTCTCATGGTCCTGAAGGTCTGTAAGAAATGTGAACTCATTCGGCCACCGGGGGGCGTAATAACGCTTTTGGAGTGCATAAACAACTGTGTATCACGTGACATTTGACATATACCCAAACTAATGGTATCATATGATAGCTCTCCTTATTCTGAGCAACTTTGCCTCTGGAACCACTTCTGTCGATCAAACGGTTCGTGAGTTATTGCTGAGGATATAAAAAACCTACATTCGCGAACTAGTCGTTGGTTTTTTGACCGATCAGAACCAAAACAATGCAGATGACTTGTGTGGAGTGTGAAGGTAAATAATTATCAAAAAAAAGTTGAAATTTTCTTTCATGGTTGCATAGGGGCGCCAAAATAAAAAAATGGGCGGAGCCTATCACATTAAAATGCCCATAAATCCAGAACGGTTTAACACATCATCATGGGCCTCGGAACATATGTGTAGACCATCACTCTGAGGTGACCTACAAAAGAACGTGGCGTTTGGACACTAGGTGGCGCTATAACAGCAAAAATGGCAATATTGATGCGTTTTTCAGTCCTTAAACAATTGTATATCACGTGACATTTGTCATTTACGCAAACTATTGACATCATATGATAGGTCTCCTCATTCTAAACAACTTTGCCTCTTGATCCATTGATGTCAATCAAACGGTTCCCGAGTTATTGGTGATGATGTTAAAGACGCACTTTTGCATACTAATTTTTGTTTTTTCATGCAATTTCCAAATTTTCACCACAGTACAATTCTCTGGACTCTCTAGATAACTAATTATCAAAGACATGTTGAACTTTTTCATTTGTGTGAGCATAACAGGGTCCTTTATTTTATTAACCTCAAAAGTCTACCTGAAAGCTCGCTACTCCTTAAGAAATTATCAAACTGACTTCTCATTAAGTACTATTATACATCTTATGACACTAAACAAGCATCCAAAATGTGATGCTCATTGGAAGAGGCATGCCTTTCATAACAGTCAAAAAGGGATAAATATCAATCATTTCAATGGCTTTTTTATAGTCAACAGATCACAATGCCTGTAGTTCCATGCATTGTCCACTGTAGCGACGTATCGTGCACTGCAGTGTGTATTATATGTGCATACGTGCGTATGTATTACATATTCTGTGTGTATGTATTTATGTTCATTTCACTCGTACCGTAGGTATGAACGGTTTACACCTGTTTTTGCATATGAGTGTTAGCATGCGTGTTCTGTATTACTCTTTGCTGACCATTTCTTTCATTTTTCAGGTTATGGGTAAGTGTCATCCGATGCGGATTTGTTATGGTGCGTTTCCTGACCGTAGTCAGCGAAAGCAGCCGACCTTAGACCTCTTAGTCTGCTCGAACCCGATGATTGCTGCTTGCAGCTATTTAGGGTTCGAGCCCGTAGGGCTAGAAACCTATTGTATTTGTAGGTTTTATTAGGGTTCGAGCCCGAAGGGCTAGAAACCTATTGTATTTGTTGGTTTTATTAGGGTTCGAGCCCGAAGGGCTAGAAACCTATTGTATTTGTTGGTTTTATTAGGGTTCGAGCCCGTAGGGCTAGAAACCTATTGTATTTGTAGGTTTTATTATTATTATTATTAGGGTTCGAGCCCGTAGGGCTAGAAACCTATTGTATTTGTAGGTTTTATTATTATTATTATTATTAGGGTTCGAGCCCGAAGGGCTAGAAACCTATTGTATTTGTTGGTTTTATTATTATTATTTTTCTCCCCTAAAACTCATACCACAGCCCAAACCGTAAGACCGACAGAGCTGAGACTCGGTCAGATGGTAGTAGTCTTGCTCGCTACTCAGATACACGGAACCAGCCAAATCGGCCTATAGGTGGCGCTATAGCAAAGAAAAGTGTGTTTTCGCTCGATACTCCTGAACCGTTTGTCGCACACCCAAGTGTTTTATATCAGTGTAATCATTTGCTCTAAACTTAAAAAACGTATATCTCCGATTTCATTTCCGGTAGGCAAATTTTTTCGCTAATTTGCATTTTATGCATCAACAAAAAAAATGAACTAGTCCCTGGATTTTTGCACTATCGGTACCAAACCAATGTTGATTCATTCTTTGGAGTGTGAATGGAAATAATTATTAAAAAAATGTTGAAATTTCGATAAACTGTTGCCAGGGGGCGCCAAAACGTCCTAACAGGAAGTAGCCAATTAAGGGAAAATGTAAATAACTCGTAAACGGTTTAAGATATCTTCATGGGGCTGAAAACACAACTATATATGAATAATCCGAGTTCAAATTATCAAAAACTAGGCGTTCGGGCACTAGGTGGCGCTATAACACGAAAAAACTGTAAAATGCTCATAACAAAGCAACCGTTGGTCCGATTAACATGATACTTGTTTTGATGCGTCTTTAAGTCATGTACCACAAATCCCTAAAACGGTTTTGCTGTTTCGCAAAAAAAAATGGCCGCCATCGGCCAATGAAGTTTGAGCGCTAATTAGACCAGGTTAACGGAAGCCGATCGGAACGACGCTCGCTGGGCTCATCCGACTCATGGTCCTGAAGGTCTGTAAGAAGTAAGAACTCACTCGGCCAGCAGGGGGCGAAACAACTTATTTTTAGTGTGTTATTGACTGTTTATCACGTGACGTTTGATACACACACAAAATATTCATATCAAACGATAGATCTTCTCATTCTGAACAACTTTGCCTCTAGAACCACTTCTCTCAATCGAACGGTTCGGGAGTTATCGGTGGTACGATAAAAACCTACTTTTGCGAACTCGTCCTTGGTTTTTCGCCCAATCGAAACCAAAACCACGCAGATTGATTCTCTGGAGTGTGAATGTAAATAGTTATTGAAAAAAAGTTGAAATTTCCTTTCACGGTCTCTTAAGAGCGGCAAAATGTAAAATGGGCGGATCCTATTACATTCAAATGTCCACAACTCAAGAGCGGCTTAACATATCATCACTGGGCTTGGAAATCTTGTGTACAACATCGCTCCGAGGTAAAATTCAAAAGAACGCGGTATTTGTACACTAGGTGGCGCCATAACAGTTAAAAATAGCGAAATTGACGCATCTTTTGGAACCAAATCAATTGTGCATCACGTGACATTTGACATTTACGCAAACTATTGATATCATATGATAGCTCTCCTGATTCCGAACAACTTTGCCTCTTGAACGATCGATGTCGATCGCACGGTTAGTGAGTAATCAGTGATGATGTTTAAAACCTACTTTAGCGAACTCGTCAAAGATTTTTCACCCGATCGGAACAAAATCAACGCAGCTGTCTTCTCTTGAGTGTGATTGCGAATAGTTATTGAAAAAAAGAGGAAATTTCCTTTCACAGTCTCTTAGGGGAGCCAAATGTGAAATGGGTGGAGCCTATAACATTAAAATGTCCATAACTCATGAACGGCTCAACATATCGTCATGGGGCTTGGAACTCCCATGCAGACCGTCACTCGGAGGTTACTCACAAAACACCGTGGCGTTTGAACACACGGTGGCGCTATAACAGTGAAAATGACAACTTTGGCAAAACCCCTCAGTCGTTAACCTATTTGCAGGCTCACGACTTCGTCTGCGATTGATGGATTGTCATTGCAATTTTTTTAACAGGCAAACCTACCTAAGAGCCATTTGAGCGCTCGAACCCGCTAAATGCTGCTTGCAGCTTTAATGTTATTTATAATTGCTCACAGAGCAGATTTTTCCCCCTAAAACTGATCGTGCAGCCCAAACCGTAAGTCCTAGAGACTTGATACTTGGTCAGATGGTTGTACTCCTGTTGGCTACTGGGAGACATAAAGACAGCCAAATTGGCCTCTAGGGGGCGCTACAGCGATCACAAACGCGTTTAGGCTCATAACTCCTAAACCGTTTGTCGCACACCCAAGTGTTTGGTATCATTGGAATTGTTGGCTTAAGCTGAATAAAACGTATATCTCCGTTTTTATTTGCTTCTGGAAAAGTTTTTCGCTAATTAGCATTTTATTCACCTTACACGTTTTCAAACTAGTCCCTGGTTTTTCGCCCGATCGGAACCAAACCAACGCTGATGAATTCTTTGGAGTGTGAATGTAATTAATTATCAAAAAAAAGTTGAAATTTCGATTCATGGTCCCAAGGGGGCGCAAAAACATCCAACCCGGAAGTAGCCTTTTTACTTTAAATAGCTATAACTCAAGAACTGTATAAGATATACTCGTGGGCCTCGGAACATATGTGTAGACCATCACTCCGAAGTCATCTCCAAAAGAACGTGGCGTTTGGACACTAGGTGGCGCTATAACAGCAAAAATTGCTAAATTTATGCGTTTTTCAATGCTTAAACAATTGTCTATCACGTGACATTTATCATTTACACAAACTATTGATATCATTTGATAGTTCTCCTCATTCTGAACAACTTTGCCTCTTGATCCATTGATGTCAATCAAACGGTTCTCGAGTTATCGGTGATGATGTTAAAAACGTACTTTTGCATACTAGTTTAAGGATTTTCAAACAATTTCAAAATGTATACCACAGTTCCATTCTTTGGACACTCAAGGTCAATAATTATCAAAGACATATCGAGTTTTTTTAGTTGTTTGTCCCTAACAGGGTCCTTTAATATATTAACGTTAAACATGTCCGTTAAAGGTCGCTACTCCTTAATAAACAATCCAACTGACTTGTCATTAAGGACTCTTATACGTATTTTGACACACAACAAGCATGCAAAATGTGAGGGTCAGTGGAAAAGAAATGCCTTCATAACAGTCAAAAAGGTGAAATATTTTTCATTCAAATGTATTGAAATGTTTTGTTGAATTATTTACTACATATATAAGAATTAATAGAACATTTTAGAGACACTGGGATTGCTTAGTTTCACTTGTGGTTTGATGTGTTATTAATTGGCAGGTGCTATTCCATGCCAGTGATAACCAAACAGGTTAGCTTTACCACCGTTTAGCAAGCTCTATTTCTCTGAAACAGAACACCATAGAGACATGAGAATTGCCTCATTTTACCCGTCCCTTAGGTATTATCACTTAAACCTGTTTTTGATTGAGTGTGTGAATATGTTTAGTCTTTATTGAAAGTTGTTGACCTTTTTTGACCATTTTCTTCGTGTAGGAGAGTGTCATCTGTCGTGGATGTGTAATGGTGTAACTCCCGAGCCTATTAGACGTCTTAGACTGCTCGAACCCGATGATTGCTGCTTGCAGCTATATTGTTATTTATAATTGCTCACAGAGCAGATTTTTCCCCCTAAAACTGATTGTGCAGCCCAAACCGTAAGGCCTAGAGACTTGATACTTGGTCAGATGGTTGTACTCCTGTTGGCTACTGGGAGACATAAAGACAGCCAAATCGGCCAATAGGGGGCGCTACATTGATGACAAACGCGTTTAGGCTCATAACTCCTAAACCGTTTGTCGCACACCCAAGTGTTTGGTATCATTGGAATTGGTAGCTTGTGACGAACAAAACGTATATCTCCGTTTTTATTTGCGCCTGGAAAAGTTTTCCGCTAATTAGCATTTTATGCAACTTACACGTTTTCGAACTAGTCCCTGGTTTTTCGCCCGATCGGAACCAAACCAACGCTGATGAATTCTTTGGAGTGTGAATGTAAATAATTATCAAAAAAAAAGTTGAAATATCGATTCACAGTCGCAAGGGGGCGCAAAAACATCCAACCCGGAAGTAGCCTTTTTACTTTAAATAGCTATAACTCAAGAACTGTATAAGATATACTCATGGGCCTCGGAACATATGTGTAGATCATCACTCCGAGGTCACCTTCAAAAGAACGTGGCGTTTGGACACTAGGTGGCGCTATAACATCAAAATAGGCAAGATTGATGCGTATTTCATTGCTTAAACAATTGTCTATCACATGATATTTGTCATTTACACAAACTATTGACATCATAAGATAGTTCTCCTCATTCTGAACAACTTTGCCTCTTGATCCATTGATGTCAATCAAACAGTTCTCGAGTTATCGGTGATGATGTTAAAGACGTACTTTTGCATACTAGTTTAAGGATTTTCAAGCAATTTCAAAATGTATACCACAGTTCCATTCTTTGGACACTCAAGGTCAATAATTATCAAAAACATGTCGAATTTTTTTAGTTGTTTGTCCCTAACAGGGTCCTTTAATATATTAACGTGAAACATGTCCGTTAAAGGTCGCTACTCCTTAATAAACAATCCAACTGACTTGTCATTAAGGACTCTTATACATATTTTGACACACAACAAGCATGCAAAATGTGAGGGTCAGTGGAAAAGAAATGCCTTCATAACAGTCAAAGAGGTGAAATATTATTCATTCAAATGTATTGAAATGTTTTGTTGAATTATTTACTGCATATATAAGAATTAATAGAACATTTTAGAGACACTGGGATTGCTTCGTTTGACTTTTGGTTTGATGTGTTATTAATTGGCAGGTGCTATTCCATGCCAATGATAACCACACAGGTTAGCTTTACCACAGTTTAGCAAGATCTATTTCTCTGAAACAGAACACCATAGAGACATCAGAATTGCCTCATTTTACCCGTCCCTTAGGTATTATCACTTAAACCTGTTTTTGATTGAGTGTGTGAATATGTTTAGTCTTTATTGACAGTTGTTGACCTTTTTTGACCATTTTCTTCGTGTAGGAGAGTGTCATCTGTCGTGGATGTGTAATGGTGTAACTCCCGAGCCTATTAGACGTCTTAGACTGCTCGAACCCGATGATTGCTGCTTGCAGCTATATTTAGGGTTCGAGCCCGTAGGGCTAGAAACCTATTGTATTTGTAGGTTTTATTATTATTATTATTATTATTATTTTTCTCCCCTAAAACTCATACCACAGCCCAAACCGTAAGACCGACAGAGCTGAGACTCGGTCAGATGGTAGTAGTCTTGCTCGCTACTCAGATACACGGAGCCAGCCATGTCGGACTCTAGGTGGCGCTACAGCGATGCCGAACGCGTTGGCGTACGCAACCCCTAAACCGTTTGTCGCACAACTAAGAAAACCATATCATTGTAACCCTTGGCTCAAGACTTAAGAAACCTATATCTCCGATTTCATTTCCGGTATGCTAATTTTTTCGCTAATTTGCATTTTATGCAACCAAAAAAAAAATGAACTAGTCCCTGGATTTTTGCACTATCGGTACCAAACCAACGCTGATGAATTCTTTGGAGTGTGAATGGAAATAATTATTTAAAAAATGTTGAAATTTCGATAAACTGTTGCCAGGGTGCGCCAAAACGTCCTAACAGGAAGTAGCCAATTAAGGGAAAATGTAAATAACTCGTAAACGGTTTAAGATATCTTCATGGGGCTGAAAACACAACTATATATGAATAATCCGAGTTCAAATTATCAAAAACTAAGTGTTCGGGCACTAGGTGGCGCTATAACACGAAAAAACTGTAAAATGCTCATAACAAAGCAACCGTCGGTCCGATTAACATGATACTTGTTTTGATGCGTCTTTAAGTCATGTACCACAAATCCCTAAAACGATTTTGCTGTTTCGCAAAAAAAAATGGCCGCCATCGGCCAATGAAGTTTGAGCACTAATTAGACCAGGTTAACGGAAGCCGATCGGAACGACGCTCGCTGGGCTCATTCGACTCATGGTCCTGAGGGTCTGTAAGAAGTAAGAACTCACTCGGCCAGCAGGGGGCGAAACAACTTATTTTTTGTGTGTTATTGACTGTTTATCACGTGACGTTTGATACACACACAAAATATTCATATCAAACGATAGATCTTCTCATTCTGAACAACTTTGCCTCTAGAACCACTTCTCTCAATCGAACGGTTCGGGAGTTATCGGTGGTACGATAAAAACCTACTTTTGCGAACTCGTCCTTGGTTTTTCGCCCAATCGAAACCAAAACCACGCAGATTGATTCTCTGGAGTGTGAATGTAAATAGTTATTGAAAAAAAGTTGAAATTTCCTTTCACGGTCTCTTAAGAGCGGCAAAATGTAAAATGGGCGGATCCTATTACATTAAAATGTCCACAACTCACGAGCGGCTTAACATATCATCACTGGGCTTGGAAATCTTGTGTACAACATCGCTTCGAAGTAAAATTCAAAAGAACGCGGTATTTGTACACTAGGTGGCGCCATAACAGTTAAAAATAGCGAAATTTACGCATCTTTTGGAACCAAATCAATTGTGCATCACGTGACATTTGACATTTACGCAAACTATTGATATCATATGATAGCTCTCCTCATTGCGAACAACTTTGCCTCTTGAACAATCGACGTCGATCGCACGGTTAATGAGTAATATGTGATGATGTTAAAAACCTACTTTATCGAACTAGTCCAAGATTTTTCACCCGATCGGAACCAAATCAACGCAGCTGTCTTCTCTTGAGTGTGATTGCGAATAGTTATTGAAAAAAAGAGGAAATTTCCTTTCACAGTTTCTTAGGGGAGCCGAATGTGAAATGGGCGGAGCCTATAACATTAAAATGTCCATAACTCATGAACGGCTCAACATATCGTCATGGGGCTTGGAACTCCCATGCAGACCGTCACTCGGAGGTTACTCACAAAACACCGTGGCGTTTGAACACACGGTGGTGCTATAACAGTGAAAATGACAACTTTTGCAAAACCCCTCAGTCGTTAACCTATTTGCAGGCTCACGACTTCGTCTGCGATTGATGGATTGTCATTGCAATTTTTTTAACAGGCAAACCTACCTAAGAGCCATTTGAGCGCTCGAACCCGCTAAATGCTGCTTGCAGCTTTAATTATTAGGGTTCGAGCCCGTAGGGCTAGAAACCTATTGTATTTGTTAGTTTTATTAGGGTTCGAGCCCGTAGGGCTAGAAACCTATTGTATTTGTAGGTTTTATTATTATTATTATTATTCTTATTATTATTCTTCCCTAGAAGTGATCGTGCAGCCCAAACCGTAAGGCCGACAGAGCTGAGACTTGGTCAGATGGTAGTAGTCCTTGTCGCTACTCAGATACACGGAACCAGCCAAATCGACCCATAGGTGGCGCTAGAGCGATGCCGTACGCGTTTGCTTGCGCAACCGCTAAACCGTTTGTCGCACACCCAAGTGTCTTATATCAGTGTAATCACTGGCTCTAAACTTAAAAAACGTATATCTCCGATTTCATTTCCGGTATGCAAATTTTTTCGCTAATTTGCATTTTATGCATCAATAAAGAAAATGAACTAGTCCCTGGATTTTTGCCCGATCGAAACCAAACCAACGCTGATGGCTTCTGTGGAGTGTAGATGTAAATAGTTATCAAAAAAAAGTTGAATTTTCCATTCACGGCCGCTAGGTGGCGCTAAAACGTCCAAACCGGAAGTGACATATTTAACTAAAACGGCCATAACTCGTGAACTCATTGAGATATCTTCATGGGGCTTGGATCATATGTGTAGACCCTCAGTCCGGGGTCACAATAAAAAAACTGCGGCGTTTGACCACTAGGTGGCGCTATAATTTGAATGAGCTAGAAAATAGCTATAACTACGCAACCCTTTGCCCGATTGACTAGATATTTGGTATGGTGGGTCTTTGTCTAATGCTACATGAATATCTAAAAGGACATTGGCGTATCTAAAAAAACATGGCCGCCATTGGCCAATGAAGTTTGAGCGCTCATTACACCGGGTTAACTGAGGCCGATCAAAACGACACTCGCTGGGCTTATTCGTCTCATGGTCCTGAAGGTCTGTAAGAAATGTGAACTCATTTGGCCACCGGGGGGCGAAATAACGTTTTAGGAGTGCTTAAACAATTGTGTATCACATGACATTTGACATATACCCAAACTAATGGTATCATATGATAGCTCTCCTTATTCTGAGCAACTTTGCCTCTGGAACCACTTCTGTCGATCAAACGGTTCGTGAGTTATCGCTGATGATGTAAAAAACCTACTTTCGCGAACTAGTCGTTGGTTTTTCGACCGATCAGAACCAAAACAATGCAGATGACTTGTGTGGAGTGTGAAGGTAAATAATTATCAAAAAAAAGTTGAAATTTTCTTTCATGGTTGCATAGGGGCGCCAAAATAAAAAAATGGGCGGAGCCTATCAAATTAACATGCCTATTAATCCAGAACGGTTTAACACATCATCATGGGCCTCGGAACATATGTGTAGACCATCACTCTGAGGTCACGTACAAAACAACATGGCGTTTGGACACTAGGTGGCGCTATAACAGCAAAAATTGCTAAATTTATGCGTATTTCATTGCTTAAACAATTGTGTCTCACGTGACATTTGTCATTTACACAAACTAATATAATCATATGATAGTTCTCCTCATTCTGAACAACTTTTCCTCTTGATCTATTGATGTCAATCAAACAGTCGACCCCTTAGACGCCTTAGACTGCTCGAACCCGATGATTGCTGCTTGCAGCTATATTTATTATTATTATTCTTATTATTATTCTTCCCTAAAAGTGATCGTGCAGCCCAAACCGTAAGGCCGACAGAGCTGAGACTCAGTCAGATGGTAGTAGTCCTTGTCGCTACTCAGATACACGGAACCAGCCAAATCGACCCATAGGTGGCGCTACAGCGATGCCAAACGCGTTTGCTCGCGCAACATCTAAACCGTTTGTCGCACACCCAAGTGTCTTATATCAGTGTAATCACTGGCTCTAAACTTAAAAAACGTATATCTCCGATTTCATTTCCGGTATGCAAATTTTTCCGCTAATTTGCATTTTATGCATCTACAAAGAAAATGAACTAGTCCCTGGATTTTTGCCCGATTGAAACCAAACCAATGCTGATGGCTTCTTTGGAGTGTGAATGTAAATAACTATTAAAAAAAAGTTGAATTTTCTACTCACGGCCACTAGGTGGCGCTAAAACGTCCAAACCGGAAGTGGCATATTTAGCTAAAACGGCCATAACTCGTGAACCGTTTGAGATATCTTCATGGGGCTTGGAACATATGTGTAGATCCTCAGTCCGGGGTCACATTAAAAAAAGTTTGGTGTTTGGCCACTAGGTGGCGTAATAATTTGAAAGAGCTAGAAAATGGCTATAACTACGCAAAAGTTTGCCCGATTGACTTGATATTTGGTATGGTGGGTCTTTGCCTCATTCTACATGAATATCTAAAAGGACATTGGCATATCTAAAAAAACATGGCCACCATTGGCCAATGAAATTTGAGCACATATTAGACCGGGTTAACGGAGGCCGATCAAAACGACACTCGCTGGGCTTATTCTTCTCATGGTCCTTAAGGTCTGTAAGAAATATGAACTCATTTGGCCACCGGGGGGCGAAATAACGTTTTAGGAGTGCTTAAACAATTGTGTTTCAATTGACATTTGACATCTATCCAAACTAATGGAATCATATGATAGCTCTCCTTATTCTGAACAACTTTGCCTCTTGATCCATTGATGTCAATCAAACAGTTGGCAAGTTATTGGTGATGATGTTAAAGACGTACTTTTGCATACTAATTTTTGGTTTTTCATGCAATTTCCAAATTTTCACCACAGTACAATTCTCTGGACTCTCTAGATAACTAATTATCAAATACATGTTGAACTTTTTCATTTACGTGACCATAACAGGTCATTTATTATAGTAACCTCAAAAGTCTACCTGAAAGCTTGCTGCTCCTCAATGAATATTCCAACTGACTTGTCATTAAGTACTATTGACCAATTAAAGTCAATGGAAATACAAATGGTTTGACTGGTTCCGTCATTTTTCTTGGTGTGGGAGAGTGATATCCGTCGTGGATTGTAATGGTGCGATTTCCGAGCCTAGTCGACCCCTTAGACGCCTTAGACTGCTCGAACCCGATGATTGCTGCTTGCAGCTATATTGTTATTTATAATTGCTCACAGAGCAGATTTTTCCCCCTAAAACTGATCGTGCAGCCCAAACCGTAAGGCCTAGAGACTTGATACTTGGTCAGATGGTTGTACTCCTGTTGGCTACTGGGAGACATAAAGACAGCCAAATCGGCCTATAGGGGGCGCTACAGCGATGACAAACGCGTTTAGGCTCATAACTCCTAAACCGTTTGTCGCACAACCAAGTGTTTGGTATCATTGGAATCGGAGGCTTAAGCTGAATAAAACGTATATCTCCGTTTTTATTTGCGCCTGGAAAAGTTTTTCGCAAATTAGCATTTAATGCAACTTACACGTTTTCGAACTAGTCCCTGGTTTTTCGCCCGATCGGAACCAAACCAACGTGGATGAATTGTTTGGAGTGTGAATGTAAATAATTATCAAAAAAAGTTGAAATTTCTATTCATGGTCTCAAGGGGGCGCAAAAACATCCAACCCGGAAGTAGCCTTTTTACTTTAAATAGCTATAACTCAAGAACTGTATAAGATATACTCATGGACCTCGGAACATATGTGTAGACCCTCACTCCGAGGTCACCTCCAAAAGAACGTGGCGTTTGGACACTAGGTGGCGCTATAACAGTAAAAATGGCAAATTGACATGTCTTTTTGTTGCCTGAAAAATTGTGTATCACGTGACATTTGACATTTACACAAACTATTGATATCGTTTGATAGCTCTCCTCATTCCGAAAAACTTTATCACCAAAAACATTGCTGTCAATAAAAAAACTAAAAAAACTGAGTTTTCTCATTTTGTAATTAAACTCTTCATACATACAATTGTAAATCATTGTATTGTCACTAAACACATATAAGCAATAATAGGTGTAAGCTCAATCATTGTTCATCATGGATTTTTAAATAATTAAAAATAACTCAAGTGTGACTTTTATTTTAAAATTAAGGCGCTTGTTTGATGTTACTTCACTAATTTGACGTTTACCGGGAAGCAGGTGATTTCTTTCAGCAATGCGGATTAAAAGGCAAATATAACTACCATCCTTGTTTAAAATGCATGAATGATGTTTTATCTAAAGTTGTAACACTTGTGTAAAAGTTATCTGGGTAATTTTATCGTAATGGTTGATGATATTGAAGCGGGTGATGTGTGTTTTGACATTGTGAAATCTGACGTGCTTGATTGATTCTGTGTTTAAACTCCTCGGATTTGCTCAGTTTATTACGTTCATCTTTTTGATGATGAAGTATTACTTGAGGATACATTTCTTAATCAATTTAAAGCTTTATTGTTTATGTTGTGTTCCCTGAGAATTTAAATGTGTATTTTCCCTTGTTTTACTAGTATAGCGCGATCTGCGTGGCTCTGTTACTTTAGTCATGTAGTAGCGGCACACGTGATGTATGCGGAAGTCTTTCACACAAGCGGCAGTGGTAGCAGCAGACTGCGAGTGCTCTCAGTCTTCCGTTTCTAGAGCGATCTCTTTTTCTTTTCTCCTCTTTGCTAAGCAACGTCTGTGAGTACTTCTTATCATTTAATATTTAGGTATTCTCTATTTTGTTCCCGGTAAAGTTGTGGCTAAGTTAGCTTCATGCCTATTACTGCCAATTGTTTATCAGCTCGATTGCATCTAATGACGTAGATTACCCGTGTTGTTTTTGACACTTGTATTTGTATTTAATATCAATATGTAGAATTATCTCTTCTGTATTGTATTGCAGTTTCACAATAATCTCGGTAAACTTTATGGAAATTAATCATCCGCGTCCTGGAGTTTTTTGGGAGTGTTTAACTGATTGGAGCACAGTCCATGAAAGTTTACATTGGATAATATCCATATACTAGCAACAATTGCTGATCACACTATAAACCCAAACGGAAATGTTTAAATCTGAACGTCATAGTTACATGGGGGTTGATTTATCCTTCATTCTGGCATAAAGCATTTGATCTATAATCAATTGACAACTGCCAGACCACTCCCATGAAACCAAATAGCATACATTAGAAACCGTTTTGCAAGCTCCATGTAGATGCATCACAACATCATAGAGACTTGGTGTATGGTATGTTTCACTTATTGGTCGGTGAATAATTAATTGGCAGCTACAATCCACTGCCTAGCAACCAAACAGAGTACATTAGCAACGGCCTAGCCGGACCTACATCTCTGCAGTAGAATATTGTAGAGACACAGGGGTTGGTTCGTTTAATTCATGGCAACGTGTATTATAATGTGACAGGTGACAAGCCACGCCCATGGCAACCAAATATATTACCTTAGCAACCGTTTAGACAGACCTGCATCTCTGCATCAGAACATCGTAGTGGCACGGGGCTTAGTTTGTTTCAGTTGTGGCTTAGTGTGCTATCAATCGGCAGGTGCCATGCCGCAACCAAACAGGTTAGCTCAGCAACCATAAAGCAAGATCTATATCTCTGGAACAGAACATCGTAGAGACATGAGAATTGGTTCATTTCACTCGTCCCTCAGGTATTATCGGTTTACACCTGTTGTTGCATGTGAGTGTAAGCATGCGTGTTCTGTATTAACCATTGATGACCATTTCTTTAATTTTTCAGGTTATGTGTAACTGTCATCCGTTGCGGATGTGTTATGGTGCGTTTCCTGACCGTAGTCGGCGAAAGCAGTCGACCTTAGACCTCTTAGTCTGCTCGAACCCGATGATTGCTGCTTGCAGCTATATTGTTATTTATAATTGCTCACAGAGCAGGTTTTTCCCCCTAAAACTGATCGTGCAGCCCAAACCGTAAGGCCTAGAGACTTGATACTTTGTCAGATGGTTGTACTCCTGTTGGCTACTGGGAGACATAAAGACAGCCAAATCGGCCGATAGGGGGCGCTACAGCGATGACAAACGCGTTTAGGCTCATAACTCCTAAACAGTTTGTCGCACACCCAAGTGTTTGGTATCATTGGAATTGTTGGCTTAAGCTGAATAAAACGTATATCTCCGTTTTTTTTTGCGCCTGGAAAAGTTTTCCGCTAATTAGCATATTATGAACCTTACACGTTTTCAAACTAGTCCCTGGTTTTTCGCCCGATCGGAACCAAACCAACGCTGATGAATTCTTTGGAGTGTGAATGTAAATAGTTATCAAAAAAAAGTTGAAATTTCGATTCATGGTCCCAAGGGGGCGCAAAAACATCCATCCCGGAAGTAGCCTTTTTATTTTAAATAGCTATAACTCAAGAACTGTATAAGATATACTCATGGGCCTCGGAACATATGTGTAGACCATCACTCCGAAGTCATCACCAAAAGAACGTGGCGTTTGGACACTAGGTGGCGCTATAACAGCAAAATTTGCTAAATTGATGCGTTTTTCATTGCTTAAACAATTGTCTATCACGTGACATTTGTCATTTACACAAACTATTTATATCATATGATAGTTCTCCTCATTCTGAACAACTTTGCCTCTTGATCCATTGATGTCAATCAAACGGTTCTCGAGTTATCGGTGATGATGTTAAAGACGTACTTTTGCATACTAGTTTAAGGATTTTCAAACAATTTCAAAATGTATACCACAGTTCCATTCTTTGGACACTCAAGGTCAATAATTATCAAAAATATATCGAGTTTTTTTAGTTGTTTGTCCCTTACAGGGTTCTTTAATATATTAACGTGAAACATGTACGTTAAAGGTCGCTACTCCTTAATAAACAATCCAACTGACTTGTCATTAAGGACTCTTATACATATTTTGACACACAACAAGCATGCAAAATGTGAGGGTCAGTGGAAAAGAAATGCCTTCATAACAGTCAAAAAGGGATAAATATCATTCATTTCAATGGCGTTTTTATAGTCAACAGATCACAATGCATGTAGTTCCATGCATTGTCCACTGTAGCGACGTATCGTGCACTGCAGTGTGTATTATATGTGCATACGTGCGTATGTATTACATATTCTGTGTGTATGTATTTATGTTTATTTCACTCGTATCGTAGGTATGAACGGTTTACACCTGTTTTTGCATATGAGTGTTAGCATGCGTGTTCTGTATTAACCGTTGATGACCATTTCTTTCATTTTTCAGGTTATGGGTAAGTGTCATCCGTTGCGGATGTGTTATGGTGCGTTTTCTGACCGTAGTCGGCGAAAGAAGTCGACCTTAGACCTCTTAGTCTGCTCGAACCCGATGATTGCTGCTTGCAGCTATATTTCTTCTTATTATTATTCTGCCCTAAAACTGATGCTGCAGCCCAAACCGTAAGACCGACAGAGCTGTGACTTGGTCAGATGGTAGTAGTCCTTGTCGCTACTCAGATACACGCAGCCAGCCAAATCGGCCCATAGGTGGCGCTACAGCGATGAACAGCGCGTTTGCGCTCGATACTCCTAAAACGTTTGTCGCACACCCAAGTGTCTTATATCAGTGTAATCACTGGCTCTAAACTTAAAAAACGTATATCTCCGATTTCATTTCCGGTATGCAAATTTTTTCGCTAATTAGCATTTTACGAAAAAAAAAAAAAATGAACTAGTCCCTGGATTTTTGCCCGATCGGAACCAAACCAACGCTGATGGATTCTGTGGAGTGTGAATATGAATAATTATCAAAAAAAAGTTTAATTTTCCATTCACGGCCGCTAGGTTGCGCTTAAACGTCTGAACCGGAAGTAACATATTTAACTAAAACGGCCATAACTCGTGAACTTTTTGAGATATCTTCATGGGGTTTGGAACATATGTGTAGACCCTCATTACGGGGTCACATTAGAAAAAGTTTGGCGTTTGGCCACTAGGTGGCGCTATAATTCGAATGAGCTAGAAAATGGCTATAACTACGCAACCCTTTGCCCGAATGACTTGATATTTCGTATGGTGGGTCTTTGTCTCATTCTGCATGAATATCTAAAAGGACATTGGCGTATTCTAAAAAACATGGCCGCCATTGGCCAATGAAGTTTGAGCACTTATTAGACCGGGTTAACGGAGGCCGATCAAAACGACACTCGCTGGGCTTATTCGTTTCATGGTCTTTAAGGTCTGTAAGAAATGTGAACTCATTCGGCCACCGGGGGGCGAAATAACGCTTTAGGAGTGCTTAAACAATAGTGTATCACGTGACATTTGACATATACCCAAACTATTTGTGTCATATGATAGCTTTCCTTATTCTGAACAACTTTGCCTCTGGAACCACTTTTATCGATCAAACGGTTCGTGAGTTATCGCTGATGATGTCATAAACCTACTTTCGCGAACTAGTCGTTGGTTTTTCAACCGATCGGAACCAAAACAATGCAGATGACTTCTTAGGAAAGTGATTGTAAATAATTATCGAAAAAAAGTAGAAATTTCCTTTCACGGTCGCTTAGGGGCGCCAAAATAAAAAAATGGGCTGAGCCTATCATATTTAAATGGCCATAAATCAAGAACGGCTTAACATATCATCATGGGCCTCGGAACATATGTGTAGACCATCACTCTGAAGTCACCTACAAAAGAACGTGGCGTTTGGACTCTAGGTGGCGCTATAATAGTAAAAATGGCAAAATGTACATGTCTTTTTGTGGCCTAGACAACTGTGTCTCACGTGACATTTGACTAATACACAAACTATTGATATCAAACGATAGATCTCCTTATTCATAACAACTTTGCCTCTTGAACCATTGATGTCTATCAAATGGTTTGTGAGTTATTGGTGATGATGTAAAAATCCTACTTTTGCAAACTTGTTCAAGGATTTTCAAGCAATTTCAAAATTTCCACCTCAGTTCATTTCTTTGGACTCTCTAGGTCAATAATCATCAAAAACATGTTGAGTTTTTTTTAGTTTGGTGACCATAACAGGGTCCTTTATTATATTAGCGTGGAACAAGTATGTTATAGGTCGCTACTCCTTAATAAATAATCCAACTGACTTGCCATTTAGCACAATTATACATATTATGACACTTAACAAGCATGCAAAATGTGATGCTCATAGGAAGAGGCATTCCTTCATAAGAGTCAAAAAGGTGAATATCATTCATTTCAATGGCTTTCTTATAGAGTCACCAGATCACTGTGCATGTAGCTTTGCTAAAGGAATGATAAATATGTGCAGGATAAAGGTGTGTAGTGTGCGTTTATGGATATCATTCCCTATGTATCATAAGAGTGTGAATGCACTGTATAGATTGTGTGTCTTGTGTGATCAAGACTGTGCATGTGTGTGTAATGAAATGTGTCTCACAGGAAGACAGTGTTAGAAATATAATGTATTACGCATTAAACATTGCTCCATATTTACACATCTATAAATATAGCACATGTCTGGCTGTTTTTATGATGCTGTGTTGATATATATATATATATATATGTATATATATATCATTAAACCAGTTTAATTGCATGTAAACCCAAATTGCTACACAGCCTGTCACATGGCAGCAGCTCAATGCATTTAGGCATTTAGACATGGTAAACATGACTTCCTGAAGTTCAAACCGAACATAAAAATTGAGAAGAAATGGGATATATCATGTGAGGTGTGTGTACCAAAGAAACATAATTTAAATGGCACGGCCTTCTAAAATATTATTGCAGACAATGTCAATGTCCTACTGACCACAATGTATTCATGAATATGAATCAATTTATCCATTTAAAATGGTCCTAGATTTTATTAGAGACAAAGAAGTTACTTCGTTCTAATCATGGAAAAGTGTATTATAATATGACAGGTGACAAGCTATGCCCATAACAAATAAACAGATTAGCTTAACAATCATTTACACAGACCTACAGTATATCTCTGCAGTTGAATGTGGTAAAGACACAGGGGTTCGGTTAATTTCACTTGTCACTTAATGTGTTATCAATTGGCAGGTGCCATAACAGAACCATAACAACTAAACTGTTAACTTAGCAACCATTAAGCTAGACCACTATCTCTGCAATATAACATCGCAGACAAACTGTGGTTGTTTCGTGTGACATGTGCCTTAATGTATTATCAATTGGCAGGTGCCATGCCACATCCATAGCAACTAAACAGGTTAACTTGGCAACCATTTAGCTAGACCTATATCTCTGCAACAGATCATCGTAGAGACATTAGAATTGGTTCATTTCACTCGTCCCATAGGTATTAACGGTTTACACCTGTTTTTGCATATGAGTGTAAGCATGCGTGTTCTGTATTAACCTTTGCTGACCATTTCTTTCATTTTTCTGGTTATGGGTAAGTGTCATCCCTTGCGGATGTGTTATGGTGCGATTCTTGAACGTAGTCAGCGAATTCAGTCGACCATAGTCCCCTTACACTGCTCGAACCCGATGATTACTGCTTGCAGTTATATTTATTATTATTTTTCTCCCCTAAAACTCATACCACAGCCCAAACCGTAAGACCGACAGAGCTGAGACTCGGTCAGATGGTAGTAGTCTTGCTCGCTACTCAGATACACGGAGCCAGCCATGTCGGACTCTAGGTGGCGCTACAGCGATGCCGAACGCGTTGGCGTACGCAACCCCTAAACCGTTTGTCGCACAACTAAGAAAACCATATCATTGTAATCCTTGGCTCAAGACTTAAGAAACCTATATCTCCGATTTCATTTCCGGTATGCTAATTTTTTCGCTAATTTGCATTTTATGCAAAAAAAAAAAAATGAACTAGTCCCTGGATTTTTGCACTATCGGTACCAAACCAACGCTGATTAATTCTTTGGAGTGTGAATGGAAATAATTATTAAAAAAATGTTGAAATTTCGATAAACTGTTGCCAGGGTGCACCAAAACGTCCTAACAGGAAGTAGCCAATTAAGGGAAAATGTAAATAACTCGTAAACGGTTTAAGATATCTTCATGGGGCTGAAAACACAACTATATATGAATAATCCGAGTTCAAATTTTCAAAAACTAGGCGTTCGGGCACTAGGTGGCGCTATAACACAAAAAAACTGTAAAATGCTCATAACAAAGCAACCGTTGGTCCGATTAACATGATACTTGTTTTGATGCGTCTTTAAGTCCTGTACCACAAATCCCTAAAACAATTTTGCTGTTTCGCAAAAAAAAATGGCCGCCATCGGCCAATGAAGTTTGAGCGCTAATTAGACCAGGTTAACAGAAGCCGATCGGAACGACGCTCGCTGGGCTCATTCGACTCATGGTCCTGAAGGTCTGTAAGAAGTAAGAACTCACTCGGCCAGCAGGGGGCGAAACGACTTATTTTTAGTGTGTTATTGACTGTTTATCACGTGACGTTTGATACACACACAAAACATTCATATCAAACGATAGATCTTCTCATTCTGAACAACTTTGCCTCTAGAACCACTTCTCTCAATCGAACGGTTCGGGAGTTATCGGTGGTACGATAAAAACCTACTTTTGCGAACTCGTCCTTGGTTTTTCGCCCAATCGAAACCAAAACCACGCAGATTGATTCTCTGGAGTGTGAATGTAAATAGTTATTGAAAAAAAGTTGAAATTTCCTTTCACGGTCACTTAAGAGCGGCAAAATGTAAAATGGGCGGATCCTATTACATTAAAATGTCCACAACTCAAGAGCGGCTTAACATATCATCACTGGGCTTGGAAATCTTGTGTACAACATCGCTCCGAGGTAAAATTCAAAAGAACGCGGTATTTGTACACTAGGTGGCGCCATAACAGTTAAAATAGCGAAATTTACGCATCTTTTGGAACCAAATCAATTGTGCATCACGTGACATTTGACATTTACGCAAACTATTGATATCATATGATAGCTCTCCTGATTCCGAACAACTTTGCCTCTTGAACGATCGATGTTGATCGCACGGTTAGTGAGTAATCAGTGATGATGTTTAAAACCTACTTTAGCGAACTCGTCAAAGATTTTTCACCCGATCGGAACAAAATCAACGCAGCTGTCTTCTCTTGAGTGTGATTGCGAATAGTTATTGAAAAAAAGATGAAATTTCCTTTCACGGTCTCTTAGGGGAGCCAAATGTGAAATGGGCGGAGCCTATAACATTAAAATGTCCATAACTCATGAACGGCTCAACATATCGTCATGGGGCTTGGAACTCCCATCCAGACCGTCACTCGGAGGTTACTCACAAAACACCGTGGCGTTTGAACACACGGTGGCGCTATAACAGTGAAAATGACAACTTTGGCAAAACCCCTCAGTCGTTAACCTATTTGCAGGCTCACGACTTCGTCTGCGATTGATGGATTGTCATTGCAATTTTTTTAACAGGCAAACCTACCTAAGAGCCATTTGAGCGCTCGAACCCGCTAAATGCTGCTTGCAGCTTTAATTAGGGTTCGAGCCCGTAGGGCTAGAAACCTATTGTATTTGTAGGTTTTATTCTTCTTCTTATTATTATTCTTCTGCCCTACAACTGATCGTGCAGCCCAAACCGTAAGACCGACAGAGCTGAGACTTGGTCAGATGGTAGTAGTCCTTGTCGCTACTCAGATACACGCAGCCAGCCAAATCGGCCCATAGGTGGCGCTACAGCGATGAAAAGCGCGTTTGCGCTCGATACTCCCAAACCGTTTGTCGCACATCCAAGTGTCTTATATCAGTGTAATCATTGGCTCAAAACTTAAAAAACGTATATCTCCGATTTCATTTCCGGTATGCAAATTTTTTCGCTAATTTGCATTTTATGCAAAAAAAAAAAAATGAACTAGTCCCTGGATTTTTGCCCGATCGGAATCAAACCAACGCTGATGTATTCTGTGGAGTGTGAATATGAATAATTATCAAAAAAAAGTTAAATTTTCCATTCACGGCCGCAAGGTGGCGCTAAAACGTCCAAACCGGAAGTAACATATTTAACTAAAATGGCCATAACTCGTGAACTGTTTGAGATATCTTCATGGGGCTTGGAACATATGTGAAGACCCTCAATCTGGGCTCACAATAAAAAAAGTTTGGCGTTTGGCCATTAGGTGGCGCTATAGCTTGAATGAGCTAGAAAATGGCTATAACTATGCAACCCTTTGCCCGATTGACTTCATATTTGGTAAAGTGAGTCTTTGTCTCATTCTACATGAATAACTAAAAGGACATTGGTGCATCTCAAAAAACATGGCCGCCATTGGCCGATAAAGTTTGAGCACTCATTACACCGGGTTAACAAAGGCTGATCGAAACGACACTCACTGGATTTATTTGTCTCATGGTCCTGAAGGTCTGTAAGAAACATGAACTTATTCGGCCAGAGGGGGGCGTAATAACGCTTTTGGAGTGCATAACCAACTGTGTCTCACGTGATATTTGACATATACCCAAACTGTTTATATCATATGATAGGAATCCTTTTTCTGAGCAACTTTGCCTCTTGAACCACTTCTGTCGATCGAACGGTTCGTAAGTTATCGCTGATGATGTCAAAAACCTACTTTCGCGAACTACTCGTTGGTTTTTCGACTGATTGGAAACAAAACAGTGCAGATGACTTCTGTGGAAAGTGCTTGTAAATAATTATCGAAAAAAAGTAGAAATTTCCTTTCACGGTCGCTTAGGGACGCCAAAATATAAAAATGGGCGGAGCCTATCACATTTAAATGGCCATAAATCCAGAACGGCTAAACATATCATCATGGGGCTCGGGAAATATGTGTATACCATCACTCCGAGGTCACATACAAGAGAACGTGGCGTTTGGACACTAGGTGGCGCTATAACAGTAAAAATTCTAAAATTGAAGTGTATTTCTTTGCTTAAACAATTGTGTATCACGTAACATTTGTCATTTACACAAACTAATGATATCATATCATAGCTCTCCTCATTCTGAACAACTTTTCCTCTTGATCCATTGATGACAATCAAATGGTTCGCAAGTAATCGTTGATGATGTTAAAGACGTACTTAAGCATACTAATTTTAGGTCTTTCAAGCAATTTCAAAATTTTCACCACAGTACAATTCTCTGGACTCTCTAGACAACTAATTATCAAAGACATGTTGAACTTTTTCATTTGTGTGGCCATAACAGGGTTGTTTATTATATTGACCTCAAAAGTCTACCTGAAAGCTCGCTGCTCCTTAATAAATAATCCAACTGACTTGCCATTAAGTTCTATTGTACATCTTCTGACACTTAACAAGCAGGCAAATAGGATGGTCATTGGAAGAGGCATGCCTTCATTAAGCTAAAAAAGGTGAAATCCGCTTCGATCATACGAAAGCTTTTTGATGTGCAATGTGCATGTTTAATAGAAGTTTCTGAATTTATCATGTAGTTAACTTGATGTTGTGCTTTTAATTATATTAAAAGTCAATGTGAGGATGTTACAGCAGCACAAACAGTACATAGATATGATGCAGGATTTTTTTTATATGTGCAGTCAGTCCTAACATTTGCAAATGAATCTTGGCACCAAAAAATGTTTTTGTGTGCCTGTGATTCGTGCATGTGCACTGTGTGGCTGTAAGCTTTTGTATGTGTGTGTGTTGTATGCTATACACTCACAGGACAACAGTGTTAAATGTGTTAAACATTAAACGTTGCTCCATATTTGTAAGATGCTGTATTGCTTCACATAACACACCATTATTAGGTACACCAGTTTAATTACATGTAAACCCAAGTTGCTACTCAGCCAGTCACATGGCACCAACTCAATGCATTTAGGCATTTAGACATGGTAAACATGACTTCCTGAAGTTCTAATCGAACATTAAAATGGTGGAGAAATGGTATATATTTGTGTGTACCAAATAAGCATCATTTAAATGGCACAGCCTTCTGGAATATTATTGAAGACCATGAGTGTGAATCAATGTATCAATTTAAGGTGAGCTTATTTTTGTAAATCAATAATAAATTGTCACAACACAAAAAAAGCTAATTTGAAGAATGTGCATCTTATTAACAAAAGTTCCTATATCTCTGCAATAGAATGTCATAGGGACACAGGAGTTTGTTCGTTTTATAAATGGATATGTGTATTATAATGTGACAGGTGATAAACCAAGCCCATAGGAACCAAACAGATTATTTTAGCAACCGCCTAGCAACACTTACATCTCTGCAGTAGAATATCGTAGAGGTGCGGGGCTTCGTTCGTTTCAATTGTGGCTTAGTTTGCTATCAATTGGCAGCTGCCATGATGCAACAAAATAGGTTAGCTTAGCAAACCTATAGCAAGATACATATCTCAGCAACAGAACATCGTAGAGACATGAGAATTGGTTCATTTCACTCGTCCCTCAGGTATTCACGGTTTACACCTGTTTTTTGCATATGAGTGTTAGCATGCGTGGTCTGTATTAACCTTTGCTGACCATTTCTGTAATTTTGCTTGATGTGGGAGAGTGTCATCCGTAGTGGATGTGTTATGGTGCGATTCCTTAGCGTAGTTTGAAAAGGCAGTCGACCTTAGTCCTCTTAGACCGCTCGAACCCGATGATTGCTGCTTGCAGCTATATTGTTATTTATAATTGCTCACAGAGCAGATTTTTCCCCCTAAAACTGATCGTGCAGCCCAAACCGTAAGGCCTAGAGACTTGATACTTGGTCAGATGGTTGTACTCCTGTTGGCTACTGGGAGACATAAAGACAGCCAAATCGGCCAATAGGGGGCGCTACAGCGATGACAAACGCGTTTAGGCTCATAACTCCTAAACCGTTTGTCGCACAACCAAGTGTTTGGTATCATTGGAATCGGAGGCTTAAGCTGAATAAAATGTATATCTCCGTTTTTATTTGCGCCCGGAAAAGTTTTCCGCTAATTAGCATTTTATGCATCAACAAAGAAAATGAACTAGTCCCTGGATTTTTGCCCGATCGAAACCAAACCAACGCTGATGGATTCTTTGGAGTGTGAATGTAAATAGTTATCAAAAAAAAGTTGAATTTTCTATTCACGGCCGCTAGGTGGCGCTAAAACGTCCAAACCGGAAGTGACATATTTAACAAAAATGGCCATAACTCGTGAACTGTTTGAGATATCTTCACGGGGCTTGGAACATATGTGTAGACCCTCAGTCCGGGGTCACAATAAAAAAACTGCGGCGTTTGACCACTAGGTGGCGCTATAATTTGAATGAGCTAGAAAATAGCTATAACTACCCCACCCTTTGCCCGATTGACTTCATATTTGGTATGGTGGGTCTTTGTCTCATTCTACATGAATATCTAAAAGGACATTGGCGTATGTAAAAAAACATGGCCGCCATTGGCCAATGAAGTTTGAGCGCTCATAACACCGGGTTAACTGAGGCCGATGGAAACGACACTCACTGGCCTTATTCGTCTCATGGTCCTGAAGGTCTGTAAGAAATGTGAACTCATTTGGCCTCCGGGGGGCGAAATAACGTTTTAGGAGTGCTTAAACAATTGTGTATCACGTGACATTTGACATATACCCAAACTAATGGTATCATATGATAGCTCTCCTTATTCTGAGCAACTTTGCCTCTGGAACCACTTCTGTCGATCAAACGGTTTGTGAGTTATCGCTGATGATGTAAAAAACCTACATTCGCGAACTAGTCGTTGGTTTTTCGACCGATCAGAACCAAAACAATGCAGATGACTTGTGTGGAGTGTGAAGGTAAATAATTATCAAAAAAAAGTTGAAATTTTCTTTCATGGTTGCATAGGGGCGCCAAAATAAAAAAATGGGCGGAGCCTATCACATTAAAATGCCCATAAATCCAGAACGGTTTAACACATCATCATGGGCCTCGGAACATATGTGAAGACCATCACTCTGAGGTCACGTACAAAACAACATGGCGTTTGGACACTAGGTGGCGCTATAACAGCAAAAATTGCTAAATTTATGCGTATTTCATTGCTTAAACAATTGTTTATCACGTGACATTTGTCATTTTCACAAACTAATATAATCATATGATAGTTCTCCTCATTCTGAACAACTTTTCCTCTTGATCTATTGATGTCAATCAAACAGTCGACCCCTTAGACGCCTTAGACTGCTCGAACCCGATGATTGCTGCTTGCAGCTATATTTATTATTATTTTTCTCCCCTAAAACTCATACCACAGCCCAAACCGTAAGAGCGACAGAGCTGAGGTTCGGTCAGATGGTAGTAGTCTTGCTCGCTACTCAGATACACGGAGCCAGCCATGTCGGACTCTAGGTGGCGCTACAGCGATGAAAAGCGCGTTTGCGCTCGATACTCCCAAACCGTTTGTCGCACTACTAAGAAAACCATATCATTGTAATCCTTGGCTCAAGACTTAAGAAACCTATATCTCCGATTTCATTTCCGGTATGCTAATTTTTTCGCTAATTTGCATTTTATGCAACCAAAAAAAAAATGAACTAGTCCCTGGATTTTTGCACTATCGGTACCAAACCAACACTGATGAATTCTTTGGAGTGTGAATGGAAATAATTATTAAAAAAATGTTGAAATTTCGATGAACTGTTGCCAGGGGGCGCCAAAACGTCCTAACAGGAAGTAGCCAATTAAGGGAAAATGTAAATAACTCGTAAACGGTTTAAGATATCTTCATGGGGCTGAAAACACAACTATATATGAATAATCCGAGTTCAAATTATCAAAAACTAGGCGTTCGGGCACTAGGTGGCGCTATAACACGAAAAAACTGTAAAATGCTCATAACAAAGCAACCGTTGGTCCGAATAACATGATTCTTGTTTTGATGCGTCTTTAAGTCATGTACCACAAATCCCTAAAACGATTTTGCTGTTTCGCAAAAAAAAATGGCCGCCATCGGCCAATGAAGTTTGAGCGCTAATTAGACCAGGTTAACGGAAGCCGATCGGAACGACGCTCGCTGGGCTCATTCGACTCATGGTCCTGAAGGTCTGTAAGAAGTAAGAACTCACTCGGCCAGCAGGGGGCGAAACAACTTATTTTTAGTGTGTTATTGACTGTTTATCACGTGACGTTTGATACACACACAAAATATTCATATCAAACGATAGATCTTCTCATTCTGAACAACTTTGCCTCTAGAACCACTTCTCTCAATCGAACGGTTCGGGAGTTATCGGTGGTACGATAAAAACATACTTTTGCAAACTCGTCCTTGGTTTTTCGCCCAATCGAAACCAAAACCACGCAGATTGATTCTCTGGAGTGTGAATGTAAATAGTTATTGAAAAAAAGTTGAAATTTCCTTTCACGGTCTCTTAAGAGCGGCAAAATGTAAAATGGGCGGATCCTATTACATTAAAATGTCCACAACTCAAGAGCGGCTTAACATATCATCGCTGGGCTTGGAAATCTTGTGTACAACATCGCTCCGAGGTAAAATTCAAAAGAACGCGGTATTTGTACACTAGGTGGCGCCATAACAGTTAAAAATAGCGAAATTTACGCATCTTTTGGAACCAAATCAATTGTGCATCACGTGACATTTGACATTTACGCAAACTATTTATATCATATGATAGCTCTCCTGATTCCGAACAACTTTGCCTCTTGAACGATCGATGTCGATCGCACGGTTAGTGAGTAATCAGTGATGATGTTTAAACCTACTTTAGCGAACTCGTCAAAGATTTTTCACCCGATCGGAACAAAATCAACGCAGCTGTCTTCTCTTGAGTGTGATTGCGAATAGTTATTGAAAAAAAGAGGAAATTTCCTTTCACGGTCTCTTAGGGGAGCCAAATGTGAAATGGGCGGAGCCTATAACATTAAAATGTCCATAACTCATGAACGGCTCAACATATCGTCATGGGGCTTGGAACTCCCGTGCAGACCGTCACTCGGAGGTTACTCACAAAACACCGTGGCGTTTGAACACACGGTGGCGCTATAACAGTGAAAATGACAACTTTTGCAAAACCCCTCAGTCGTTAACCTATTTGCAGGCTCACGACTTCGTCTGCGATTGATGGATTGTCATTGCAATTTTTTTAACAGGCAAACCTACCTAAGAGCCATTTGAGCGCTCGAACCCGCTAAATGCTGCTTGCAGCTTTAATTAGGGTTCGAGCCCGTAGGGCTAGAAACCTATTGTATTTGTAGGTTTTATTAGGGTTCGAGCCCGTAGGGCTAGAAACCTATTGTATTTGTAGGTTTTATTATTATTATTATTATTTTTCTCCCCTAAAACTCATACCACAGCCCAAACCGTAAGACCGACAGAGCTGAGACTCGGTCAGATGGTAGTAGTCTTGCTCGCTACTCAGATACACGGAGCCAGCCATGACGGACTCTAGGTGGCGCTACAGCGATGAAAAGCGCGTTTTTGCTCGATACTCCCAAACCGTTTGTCGCACAACTAAGAAAACCATATCATTGTAATCACTGGCTCTAAACTTAAAAGACGTATCTATTCAATTTCATTTCCGGTATGCTAATTTTTCCGCTAATTTGCATTTTATGCAAAAAAAAAAAAATGAACTAGTCCCTGGATATTTGCACTATCGGTACCAAACCAACGCTGATTAATTCTTTGGAGTGTGAATGGAAATAATTATTAAAAAAATGTTGAAATTTCGATAAACTGTTGCCAGGGTGCGCCAAAACGTCCTAACAGGAAGTAGCCAATTAAGGGAAAATGTAAATAACTCGTAAACGGTTTAAGATATCTTCATGGGGCTGAAAACACAACTATATATGAATAATCCGAGTTCAAATTTTTAAAAACTAGGCGTTCGGGCACTAGGTGGCGCTATAACACGAAAAAACTGTAAAATGCTCATAACAAAGCAACCGTTGGTCCGACTAACATGATACTTGTTTTGATGCGTCTTTAAGTCATGTACCACAAATCCCTAAAACGATTTTGCTGTTTCGCAAAAAAAAATGGCCGCCATCGGCCAATGAAGTTTGAGCGCTAATTAGACCAGGTTAACGGAAGCCGATCGGAACGACGCTCGCTGGGCTCATCCGACTCATGGTCCTGAAGGTCTGTAAGAAGTAAGAACTCACTCGGCCAGCAGGGGGCGAAACAACTTATTTTTAGTGTGTTATTGACTGTTTATCACGTGACGTTTGATACACACACAAAATATTCATATCAAACGAAAGATCTTCTCATTCTGAACAACTTTGCCTCTAGAACCACTTCTCTCAATCGAACGGTTCGGGAGTTATCGGTGGTACGATAAAAACCTACTTTTGCGAACTCGTCCTTGGTTTTTCGCCCAATCGAAACCAAAACCACGCAGATTGATTCTCTGGAGTGTGAATGTAAATAGTTATTGAAAAAAAGTTGAAATTTCCTTTCACGGTCTCTTAAGAGCGGCAAAATGTAAAATGGGCGGATCCTATTACATTCAAATGTCCACAACTCAAGAGCGGCTTAACATATCATCACTGGGCTTGGAAATCTTGTGTACAACATCGCTCCGAGGTAAAATTCAAAAGAACGCGGTTTTTGTACACTAGGTGGCGCCATAACAGTTAAAAATAGCGAAATTGACGCATCTTTTGGAACCAAATCAATTGTGCATCACGTGACATTTGACATTTACGCAAACTATTGATATCATATGATAGCTCTCCTGATTCCGAACAACTTTGCCTCTTGAACGATCGATGTCGATCGCACGGTTAGTGAGTAATCAGTGATGATGTTTAAAACCTACTTTAGCGAACTCGTCAAAGATTTTTCACCCGATCGGAACCAAATCAACGCAGCTGTCTTCTCTTGAGTGTGATTGCGAATAGTTATTGAAAAAAAGAGGAAATTTCCTTTCACAGTCTCTTAGGGGAGCCAAATGTGAAATGGGTGGAGCCTATAACATTAAAATGTCCATAACTCATGAACGGCTCAACATATTGTCATGGGGCTTGGAACTCCCATGCAGACCGTCACTCGGAGGTTACTCACAAAACACCGTGGCGTTTGAACACAGGGTGGCGCTATAACAGTGAAAATGACAACTTTGGCAAAACCCCTCAGTCGTTAACCTATTTCCAGGCTCACGACTTCGTCTGCGATTGATGGATTGTCATTGCAATTTTTTTAACAGGCAAACCTACCTAAGAGCCATTTGAGCGCTCGAACCCGCTAAATGCTGCTTGCAGCTTTAATGTTATTTATAATTGCTCACAGAGCAGATTTTTCCCCCTAAAACTGATCGTGCAGCCCAAACCGTAAGGCCTAGAGACTTGATACTTGGTCAGATGGTTGTACTCCTGTTGGCTACTGGGAGACATAAAGACAGCCAAATCGGCCAATAGGGGGCGCTACAGCGATGACAAACGCGTTTAGGCTCATAACTCCTAAACCGTTTGTCGCACAACCAAGTGTTTGGTATCATTGGAATCGGAGGCTTAAGCTGAATAAAACGTATATCTCCGTTTTTATTTGCGCCTGGAAAAGTTTTTCGCTAATTAGCATTTAATGCAACTTACACGTTTTCGAACTAGTCCCTGGTTTTTCGCCCGATCGGAACCAAACCAACGCTGATGAATTCTTTGGAGTGTGAATGTAAATAATTATCAAAAAAAAGTTGAAATTTCGATTCATGGTCTCAAGGGGGCGCAAAAACATCCAACCCGGAAGTAGCCTTTTTGCTTTAAATAGCTATAACTCAAGAACTGTATAAGATATACTCATGGGCCTCGGAACATATGTGTAGACCATCACTCCGAGGTCACCTCCAAAAGAACGTGGCGTTTGGACACTAGGTGGCGCTATAACATCAAAAATGGCAAGATTGGTGCGTATTTCATTACTTAAACATTTGTCTATCACGTGACATTTGTCATTTACGCAAACCATTGACATCATATGATAGGTCTCCTCATTCTGAACAACTTTGCCTCTTGATGCATTGATGTCAATCAAACGGTTCTCGAGTTATCGGTGATGATGTTAAAAACGTAATTTTGCATACTAATTTTTGTTTTTTCATGCAATTTCCAAATTTTCACCACAGTACAATTCTCTAGACTCTCTAGATAAATAATTATCAAAGACATGTTGAACTTTTTCATTTACGTGACCATAACAGGTCATTTATTATAGTAACCTCAAAAGTCTACCTGAAAGCTCGCTGCTCCTCAATGAATAATCCAACTGACTTGCCATTATGTAATATTTTACATATTATGACACTAAACAAGCATCCAAAATGTGATGCTCATTTGAAGAGGCATGCCTTTCATAACAGTCAAAATGGGATAAATATCATTCATTTCAATGGCTTTTTTATAGTCAACAGATCACAATGCATGTAGTTCCATGCATTGTCCACTGTAGCGACGTATCGTGCACTGCAGTGTGTATTATATGTGCATACGTGCGTATGTATTACATATTCTGTGTGTATGTATTTATGTTCATTTCACTCGTACCGTAGGTATCAACGGTTTACACCTGTTTTTGCATATGAGTGTTAGCATGCGTGTTCTGTATTACCCTTTGCTGACCATTTCTTTAATTTTTCAGGTTATGGGTAAGTGTCATCCGTTGCGGATTTGTTATGGTGCGTTTCCTGACCGTAGTCAGCGAAAGCAGCCGACCTTAGACCTCTTAGTCTGCTCGAACCCGATGATTGCTGCTTGCAGCTATATTTAGGGTTCGAGCCCGAAGGGCTAGAAACCTATTGTATTTGTAGGTTTTATTATTATTATTATTATTATTTTTCTCCCCTAAAACTCATACCACAGCCCAAACCGTAAGAGCGACAGAGCTGAGACTCGGTCAGATGGTAGTAGTCTTGCTCGCTACTCAGATACACGGAGCCAGCCATGTCGGACTCTAGGTGGCGCTACAGCGATGAAAAGCGCGTTTGCGCTCGATACTCCCAAACCGTTTGTCGCACAACTAAGAAAACCATATCATTGTAATCCTTGGCTCAAGACTTAAGAAACCTATATCTCCGATTTCATTTCCGGTATGCTAATTTTTTCGCTAATTTGCATTTTATGCAACCAAAAAAAAAATGAACTAGTCCCTGGATTTTTGCACTATCGGTACCAAACCAACGCTGATGTATTCTTTGGAGTGTGAATGGAAATAATTATTAAAAAAATGTTGAAATTTCGATAAACTGTTGCCAGGGGGCGCCAAAACGTCCTAACAGGAAGTAGCCAATTAAGGGAAAATGTAAATAACTCGTAAACGGTTTAAGATATCTTCATGGGGCTGAAAACACAACTATATATGAATAATCCGAGTTCAAATTATCAAAAACTAGGTGTACGGGCACTAGGTGGCGCTATAACACGAAAAAACTGTAAAATGCTCATAACAAAGCAACAGTTGGTCCGAATAACATGATTCTTGTTTTGATGCGTCTTTAAGTCATGTACCACAAATCCCTAAAACGATTTTGCTGTTTCGCCAAAAAAAATGGCCGCCATCGGCCAATGAAGTTTGAGCGCTAATTAGACCAGGTTAACGGAAGCCGATCGGAACGACGCTCGCTGGGCTCATCCGACTCATGGTCCTGAAGGTCTGTAAGAAGTAAGAACTCACTCGGCCAGCAGGGGGCGAAACGACTTATTTTTAGTGTGTTATTGACTGTTTATCACGTGACGTTTGATACACACACAAAATATTCATATCAAACGATAGATCTTCTCATTCTGAACAACTTTGCCTCTAGAACCACTTCTCTCAATCGAACGGTTCGGGAGTTATCGGTGGTACGATAAAAACCTACTTTTGCAAACTCGTCCTTGGTTTTTCGCCCAATCGAAACCAAAACCACGCAGATTGATTCTCTGGAGTGTGAAAGTAAATAGTTATTGAAAAAAAGTTGACATTTCCTTTCACGGTCTCTTAAGAGCGGCAAAATGTAAAATGGGCGGATCCTATTACATTAAAATGTCCACAACTCAAGAGCGGCTTAACATATCATCGCTGGGCTTGGAAATCTTGTGTACAACATCGCTCCGAGGTAAAATTCAAAAGAACGCGGTTTTTGTACACTAGGTGGCGCCATAACAGTTAAAAATAGCGAAATTGACGCATCTTTTGGAACCAAATCAATTGTGCATCACGTGACATTTGACATTTACGCAAACTATTGATATCATATGATAGCTCTCCTGATTACGAACAACTTTGCCTCTTGAACGATCGATGTCGATCGCACGGTTAGTGAGTAATCAGTGATGATGTTTAAAACCTACTTTAGCGAACTCGTCAAAGATTTTTCACCCAATCGGAACAAAATCAACGCAGCTGTCTTCTCTTGAGTGTGATTGCGAATAGTTATTGAAAAAAAGAGGAAATTTCCTTTCACAGTCTCTTAGGGGAGCCAAATGTGAAATGGGTGGAGCCTATAACATTAAAATGTCCATAACTCATGAACGGCTCAACATATCGTCATGGGGCTTGGAACTCCCATGCAGACCGTCACTCGGAGGTTACTCAAAAAACACCGTGGCGTTTGAACACACGGTGGCGCTATAACAGTGAAAATGACAACTTTTGCAAAACCCCTCAGTCGTTAACCTATTTGCAGGCTCACGACTTCGTCTGCAATTGATGGATTGTCATTGCAATTTTTTTAACAGGCAAACCTACCTAAGAGCCATTTGAGCGCTCGAACCCGCTAAATGCTGCTTGCAGCTTTAATGTTATTTATAATTGCTCACAGAGCAGATTTTTCCCCCTAAAACTGATCGTGCAGCCCAAACCGTAAGGCCTAGAGACTGGATACTTGGTCAGATGGTTGTACTCCTGTTGGCTACTGGGAGACATAAAGACAGCCATATCGGCCAATAGGGGGCGCTACAGTGATGACAAACACGTTTAGGCTCATAACTCCTAAACCGTTTGTCGCACACCCAAGTGTTTGGTATCATTGGAATTGTTGGCTTAAGCTGAATAAAACGTATATCTCCGTTTTTATTTGCGCCTGGAAAAGTTTTTCGCTAATTAGCATTTAATGCAACTTACACGTTTTCGAACTAGTCCCTGGTTTTTCGCCCGATCGGAACCAAACCAACGTGGATGAATTGTTTGGAGTGTGAATGTAAATAATTATCAAAAAAAAGTTGAAATTTCCATTCATGGTCTCAAGGGGGCGCAAAAACATCCAACCCGGAAGTAGCCTTTTTACTTTAAATAGCTTTAACTCAAGAACTGTATAAGATATACTCATGGGCCTCGGAACATATGTTTAGACCATCACTCCGAGGTCATCTCCAAAAGAACGTGGCGTTTGGACACTAGGTGGCGCTATAACATCAAAAATGGCAAGATTGATGCGTATTTCATTGCTTAAACAATTGTCTATCACGTGACATTTGTCATTTACGCAAACCATTGACATCATATGATAGGTCTCCTCATTCTGAACAACTTTGCCTCTTGATAAATTGATGTCAATCAAATGGTTCCCGAGTTATTGGTGATGATGTTAAAGACGTACCTTTGCTTACTAATTTTATGTCTTTCAAGCAATTTCAAAATTTCCACCACAGTACAATTCTCTGGACTCTCTAGATAAATAATTATCAAAGACATGTTGAACTTTTTCATTTGTGTGAGCATAACAGGTCATTTATTATAGTAATCTCAAAAGTCTACCTGAAAGCTCGCTACTCCTTAAGAAATTATCCAACTGACTTCTCATTAAGTACTATTATACATCATTTTATTGTCAACAGATCACAATGCATGTAGTTCCATGCATTGTCCACTGTAGCGACGTATCGTGCACTGCAGTGTGTATTATATGTGCATACGTGCGTATGTATTACATATTCTGTGTATGTATTTATGTTCATTTCACTCGTACCGTAGGTATGAACGGTTTACACCTGGTTTTGCATATGAGTGTTAGCATGCGTGTTCTGTATTACCCTTTGCTGACCATTTCTAAAATTTTTCAGGTTATGGGTAAGTGTCATCCATTGCGGATTTGTTGTGGTGCGTTTCCTGACCGTAGTCAGCGAAAGCAGCCGACCTTAGACCTCTTAGTCTGCTCGAACCCGCTAAATGCTGCTTGCAGCTTTAATTATTATTATTATTATTATTTTTCTCCCCTAAAACTCATACCACAGCCCAAACCGTAAGAGCGACAGAGCTGAGACTCGGTCAGATGGTAGTAGTCTTGCTCGCTACTCAGATACACGGAGCCAGCCATGTCGGACTCTAGGTGGCGCTACAGCGATGAAAAGCGCGTTTGCGCTCGATACTCCCAAACCGTTTGTCGCACAACTAAGAAAACCATATCATTGTAATCCTTGGCTCAAGACTTAAGAAACCTATATCTCCGATTTCATTTCCGGTATGCTAATTTTTTCGCTAATTTGCATTTTATGCAACCAAAAAAAAAATGAACTAGTCCCTGGATTTTTGCACTATCGGTACCAAACCAACGCTGATTAATTCTTTGGAGTGTGAATGGAAATAATTATTAAAAAAATGTTGAAATTTCGATAAACTGTTGCCAGGGTGCGCCAAAACGTCCTAACAGGAAGTAGCCAATTAAGGGAAAATGTAAATAACTCGTAAACGGTTTAAGATATCTTCATGGGGCTGAAAACACAACTATATATGAATAATCCGAGTTCAAATTATCAAAAACTAGGCGTACGGGCACTAGGTGGCGCTATAACACGAAAAAACTGTAAAATGCTCATAACAAAGCAACAGTTGGTCCGAATAACATGATTCTTGTTTTGATGCGTCTTTAAGTCATGTACCACAAATCCCTAAAACGATTTTGCTGTTTCGCCAAAAAAAATGGCCGCCATCGGCCAATGAAGTTTGAGCGCTAATTAGACCAGGTTAACGGAAGCCGATCGGAACGACGCTCGCTGGGCTCATCCGACTCATGGTCCTGAAGGTCTGTAAGAAGTAAGAACTCACTCGGCCAGCAGGGGGCGAAACGACTTATTTTTAGTGTGTTATTGACTGTTTATCACGTGACGTTTGATACACACACAAAATATTCATATCAAACGATAGATCTTCTCATTCTGAACAACTTTGCCTCTAGAACCACTTCTCTCAATCGAACGGTTCGGGAGTTATCGGTGGTACGATAAAAACCTACTTTTGCAAACTCGTCCTTGGTTTTTCGCCCAATCGAAACCAAAACCACGCAGATTGATTCTCTGGAGTGTGAAAGTAAATAGTTATTGAAAAAAAGTTGACATTTCCTTTCACGGTCTCTTAAGAGCGGCAAAATGTAAAATGGGCGGATCCTATTACATTAAAATGTCCACAACTCAAGAGCGGCTTAACATATCATCGCTGGGCTTGGAAATCTTGTGTACAACATCGCTCCGAGGTAAAATTCAAAAGAACGCGGTATTTGTACACTAGGTGGCGCTATAACAGTGAAAATGACAACTTTGCCAAAACCCCTCAGTCGTTAACCTATTTGCAGGCTCACGACTTCGTCTGCAATTGATGGATTGTCATTGCAATTTTTTTAACAGGCAAACCTACCTAAGAGCCATTTGAGCGCTCGAACCCGCTGAATGCTGCTTGCAGCTTTAATTATTATTATTATTATTATTATTTTTCTCCCCTAAAACTCATACCACAGCCCAAACCGTAAGACCGACAGAGCTGAGACTCGGTCAGATGGTAGTAGTCTTGCTCGCTACTCAGATACACGGAGCCAGCCATGTCGGACTCTAGGTGGCGCTACAGCGATGCCGAACGCGTTGGCGTACGCAACCCCTAAACCGTTTGTCGCACAACTAAGAAAACCATATCATTGTAATCCTTGGCTCAAGACTTAAGAAACCTATATCTCCGATTTCATTTCCGGTATGCTAATTTTTTCGCTAATTTGCATTTTATGCAACCAAAAAAAAAATGAACTAGTCCCTGGATTTTTGCACTATCGGTACCAAACCAACGCTGATGAATTCTTTGGAGTGTGAATGGAAATAATTATTAAAAAAATGTTGAAATTTCGATAAACTGTTGCCAGGGTGCGCCAAAACGTCCTAACAGGAAGTAGCCAATTAAGGGAAAATGTAAATAACTCGTAAACGGTTTAAGATATCTTCATGGGGCTGAAAACACAACTATATATGAATAATCCGAGTTCAAATTATCAAAAACTAGGCGTTCGGGCACTAGGCGGCGCTATAACACGAAAAAACTGTAAAATGCTCATAACAAAGCAACCGATGGTCCGATTAACATGATGCTTGTTTTGATGCGTCTTTAAGTCATGTACCACAAATCCCTAAAACGATTTAGCTGTTTCGCAAAAAAAAATGGCCGCCATCGGCCAATGAAGTTTGAGCGCTAATTAGACCAGGTTAACGGAAGCCGATCGGAACGACGCTCGCTGGGCTCATCCGAGTCATGGTCCTGAAGGTCTGTAAGAAGTAAGAACTCACTCGGCCAGCAGGGGGCGAAACAACTTATTTTTAGTGTGTTATTGACTGTTTATCACGTGACGTTTGATACACACACAAAATATTCATATCAAACGATAGATCTTCTCATTCTGAACAACTTTGCCTCTTGAACCACTTCTCTCAATCGAACGGTTCGGGAGTTATCGGTGGTACGATAAAAACCTACTTTTGCGAACTCGTCCTTGGTTTTTCGCCCAATCGAAACCAAAACCACGCAGATTGATTCTCTGGAGTGTGAATGTAAATAGTTATTGAAAAAAAGTTGAAATTTCCTTTCACGGTCTCTTAAGAGCGGCAAAATGTAAAATGGGCGGATCCTATTACATTAAAATGTCCACAACTCAAGAGCGGCTTAACATATCATCACTGGGCTTGGAAATCTTGTGTACAACATCGCTCCGAGGTAAAATTCAAAAGAACGCGGTATTTGTACACTAGGTGGCGCCATAACAGTTAAAAATAGCGATATTTACGCATCTTTTGAAACCAAATCAATTGTGCATCACGTGACATTTGACATTTACGCAAACTATTGATATCATATGATAGCTCTCCTGATTCCGAACAACTTTGCCTCTTGAACGATCGATGTCGATAGCACGGTTAGTGAGTAATCAGTGATGATGTTAAAAACCTACTTTAGCGAACTAGTCCAAGATTTTTCACCCGATCAGAACCAAACCAACGCAGCTGTCTTCTCTTGAGTGTGATTGCGAATGGTTATTGAAAAAAAGAGGAAATTTCCTTTCACGGTCTCTTAGGGGAGCCAAATGTGAAATGGGCGGAGCCTATAACATTAAAATGTCCATAACTCATGAACGGCTCAACATATCGTCATGGGGCTTGGAACTCCCATGCAGACCGTCACTCGGAGGTTACTCACAAAACACCGTGGCGTTTGAACACACGGTGGCGCTATAACAGTGAAAATGACAACTTTGGCAAAACCCCTCAGTCGTTAACCTATTTGCAGGCTCACGACTTCGTCTGCGATTGATGGATTGCCATTGCATTTTTTTTAACAGGCAAACCTACCTAAGAGCCATTTGAGCGCTCGAACCCGCTAAATGCTGCTTGCAGCTTTAATTATTATTATTAGGGTTCGAGCCCGTAGGGCTAGAAACCTATTGTATTTGTAGGTTTTATTATTATTATTATTATTATTATTATTTTTCTCCCCTAAAACTCATACCACAGCCCAAACCGTAAGACCGACAGAGCTGAGACTCGGTCAGATGGTAGTAGTCTTGCTCGCTACTCAGATACACGGAGCCAGCCATGTCGGACTCTAGGTGGCGCTACAGCGATGCCGAACGCGTTGGCGTACGCAACCCCTAAACCGTTTGTCGCACAACTAAGAAAACCATATCATTGTAACCCTTGGCTCAAGACTTAAGAAACCTATATCTCCGATTTCATTTCCGGTATGCTAATTTTTTCGCTAATTTGCATTTTATGCAACCAAAAAAAAAATGAACTAGTCCCTGGATTTTTACACTATCGGTACGAAACCAACGCTGATGAATTCTTTGGAGTGTGAATGGAAATAATTATTAAAAAAATGTTGAAATTTCGATAAACTGTTGCCAGGGGGCGCCAAAACGTCCTAACAGGAAGTAGCCAATTAAGGGAAAACGTAAATAACTCGTAAACGGTTTAAGATATCTTCATGGGGCTGAAAACACAACTATATATGAATAATCCGAGTTCAAATTATCAAAAACTAGGCGTTCGGGCACTAGGTGGCGCTATAACACGAAAAAACTGTAAAATGCTCATAACAAAGCAACAGTTGGTCCGAATAACATGATTCTTGTTTTGATGCGTCTTTAAGTCATGTACCACAAATCCCTAAAACGATTTTGCTGTTTCGCCAAAAAAAATGGCCGCCATCGGCCAATGAAGTTTGAGCGCTAATTAGACCAGGTTAACGGAAGCCGATCGGAACGACGCTCGCTGGGCTCATCCGACTCATGGTCCTGAAGGTCTGTAAGAAGTAAGAACTCACTCGGCCAGCAGGGGGCGAAACAACTTATTTTTAGTGTGTTATTGACTGTTTATCACGTGACGTTTGATACACACACAAAATATTCATATCAAACGATAGATCTTCTCATTCTGAACAACTTTGCCTCTAGAACCACTTCTCTCAATCGAACGGTTCGGGAGTTATCGGTGGTACGATAAAAACCTACTTTTGCGAACTCGTCCTTGGTTTTTCGCCCAATCGAAACCAAAACCACGCAGATTGATTCTCTGGAGTGTGAATGTAAATAGTTATTGAAAAAAAGTTGAAATTTCCTTTCACGGTCTCTTAAGAGCGGCAAAATGTAAAATGGGCGGATCCTATTACATTAAAATGTCCACAACTCAAGAGCGGCTTAACATATCATCACTGGGCTTGGAAATCTTGTGTACAACATCGCTCCGAGGTAAAATTCAAAAGAATGCGGTATTTGTACACTAGGTGGCGCTATAACAGTGAAAATGACAACTTTGGCAAAACCCCTCAGTCGTTAACCTATTTCCAGGCTCACGACTTCGTCTGCGATTGATGGATTGTCATTGCAATTTTTTTAACAGGCAAACCTACCTAAGAGCCATTTGAGCGCTCGAACCCGCTAAATGCTGCTTGCAGCTTTAATGTTATTTATAATTGCTCACAGAGCAGATTTTTCCCCCTAAAACTGATCGTGCAGCCCAAACCGTAAGGCCTAGAGACTTGATACTTGGTCAGATGGTTGTACTCCTGTTGGCTACTGGGAGACATAAAGACAGCCAAATCGGCCCATAGGGGGCGCTACAGCGATGACAAACGCGTTTAGGCTCATAACTCCTAAACCGTTTGTCGCACAACCAAGTGTTTGGTATCATTGGAATCGGAGGCTTAAGCTGAATAAAACGTATATCTCCGTTTTTATTTGCGCCCGGAAAAGTTTTCCGCTAATTAGCATTTTATGCATCAACAAAGAAAATGAACTAGTCCCTGGATTTTTGCCCGATCGAAACCAAACCAACGCTGATGGATTCTTTGGAGTGTGAATGTAAATAGTTATCAAAAAAAAGTTGAAATTTCGATTCATGGTCCCAAGGGGGCGCAAAAACATCCAACCCGGAAGTAGCCTTTTTGCTTTAAATAGCTATAACTCAAGAACTGTATAAGATATACTCATGGGCCTCGGAACATATGTGTAGACCATCACTCCGAGGTCACCTCCAAAAGAACGTGGCGTTTGGACACTAGGTGGCGCTATAACATCAAAAATGGCAAGATTGGTGCGTATTTCATTACTTAAACATTTGTCTATCACGTGAGATTTGTCATTTACGCAAACCATTGACATCATATGATAGGTCTCCTCATTCTGAACAACTTTGCCTCTTGATGCATTGATGTCAATCAAACGGTTCTCGAGTTATCGGTGATGATGTTAAAAACGTAATTTTGCATACTAATTTTTGTTTTTTCATGCAATTTCCAAATTTTCACCACAGTACAATTCTCTAGACTCTCTAGATAAATAATTATCAAAGACATGTTGAACTTTTTCATTTACGTGACCATAACAGGTCATTTATTATAGTAACCTCAAAAGTCTACCTGAAAGCTCGCTGCTCCTCAATGAATAATCCAACTGACTTGCCATTATGTAATATTTTACATATTATCACACTAAACAAGCATCCAAAATGTGATGCTCATTGGAAGAGGCATGCCTTTCATAACAGTCAAAATGGGATAAATATCATTCATTTCAATGGCTTTTTTATTGTCAACAGATCACAATGCATGTAGTTCCATGCATTGTCCACTGTAGCGACGTATCGTGCACTGCAGTGTGTATTATATGTGCATACGTGCGTATGTATTACATATTCTGTGTGTATGTATTTATGTTCATTTCACTCGTACCGTAGGTATCAACGGTTTACACCTGTTTTTGCATATGAGTGTTAGCATGCGTGTTCTGTATTACCCTTTGCTGACCATTTCTTTAATTTTTCAGGTTATGGGTAAGTGTCATCCGTTGCGGATTTGTTATGGTGCGTTTCCTGACCGTAGTCAGCGAAAGCAGCCGACCTTAGACCTCTTAGTCTGCTCGAACCCGATGATTGCTGCTTGCAGCTATATTTAGGGTTCGAGCCCGTAGGGCTAGAAACCTATTGTATTTGTAGGTTTTATTATTATTATTATTATTATTTTTCTCCGGTAAAACTCATACTGCAGCCTAAACCGTAAGGCCGACAGAGCTGAGACTTGGTCAGATGGTAGTAGTCTTGCTCGCTACTCAGATACACGGAACCAGCCAAATCGACCCATAGGTGGCGCTACAGCGATGCCGCACGCGTTAGCCTGCGCAACGCGTAAACCGTTTGTCGCACACCCAAGTGTCTTATATCAGAGTAATCATTGGCTCAAAACTTAAAAAATGTATATCTCCGATTTCATTTCCGGTATGCAAATTTTTTCGCTAATTTGCATTTTATGCATCAACAAAAAAAATGAACTAGTCCCTGGATTTTTGCCCGATCGAAACCAAACCAACGCTGTTGGATTCTTTGGAGTGTGAATGTAAATAGTTATCAAAAAAAAGTTGAATTTTCCATTCACGGCCGCTAGGTGGCGCTAAAACGTCCAAACAGGAAGTGACATATTTAACAAAAATGGCCATAACTCGTGAACTCATTGAGATATCTTCATGGGGTTTGGAACATATGTGTAGACCCTCAGTCCGGGGTCACAATAAAAAAACTGCGGCGTTTGACCACTAGGTGGCGCTATAAATTGAATGAGCTAGAAAATAGCTATAACTACGCAACCCTTTGCCCGATTGACTTCATATTTGGTATGGTGGGTCTTTGTCTCATTCTACATGAATATCTAAAAGGACATTGGCGTATGTAAAAAAACATGGCCGCCATTGGCCAATGAAGTTTGAGCGCTCATTACACCGGGTTAACTGAGGCCGATCAAAACGACACTCGCTGGGCTTATTCGTCTCATGGTCCTGAAGGTCTGTAAGAAATGTGAACTCATTTGGCCACCGGGGGGCGAAATAATGTTTTAGGAGTGCTTTAACAATTGTGCATCACGTGACATTTGACATATACCCAAACTAATGGTATCATATGATAGCTCTCCTTATTCTGAGCAACTTTGCCTCTGGAACCACTTCTGTCGATCAAACGGTTTGTGAGTTATCGCTGATGATGTAAAAAACCTACATTCGCGAACTAGTCGTTGGTTTTTCGACCGATCAGAACCAAAACAATACAGATGACTTGTGTGGAGTGTGAAGGTAAATAATTATCAAAAAAAAGTTGAAATTTTCTTTCATGGTTGCATAGGGACGCCAAAATAAAAAAATGGGCGGAGCCTATCACATTAAAATGCCCATAAATCCAGAACGGTTTAACTCATCATCATGGGCCTCGGAACTTATGTGTAGACCATCACTCTGAGGTCACCTACAAAAGAACATGGCGTTTGGACACTAGGTGGCGCTATAACAGCAAAAATGGCAATATTGATGCGTTTTTCAGTCCTTAAACAATTGTGTATCACGTGACATTTGTCATTTACGCAAACTATTGACATCATATGATAGGTCTTCTCATTCTGAACAACTTTGCCTCTTGATCCATTGATGTCAATCAAACGGTTCCCGAGTTATTGGTGATGATGTTAAACACGTATCTTTGCATACAAATTTGGGTTTTTTCATGCAATTTCAAAATTTCCACCACAGAACAATTGTATGGACTCTCTAGATAACTAATTATCAAAGACATGTTGAACTTTTTCATTTGTGTGAGCATAACAGGGTCCTTTATTTTATTAACCTCAAAAGTCTACCTGAAAGCTCGCTACTCCTTAAGAAATTATCCAACTGACTTCTCATTAAGTACTATTATACATCTTATGACACTAAACAAGCATCCAAAATGTGATGCTCATTGGAAGAGGCATGCCTTTCATAACAGTCAAAAAGGGATGAATATCATTAATTTCAATGGCTTTTTTATAGTCAACAGATCACAATTCATGTAGTTCCATGCATTGTCCACTGTAGCGACGTATCGTGCATTGCAGTGTGCATTATATGTTTATACGTGCGTATGTATTACATATTCTGTGTGTATGTATTTATGTTCATTTCACTCGTACCGTAGGTATGAACGGTTTATACCTGTTTTTGCATATGAGTGTTAGCATGCGTGTTCTGTATTACCCTTTGCTGACCATTTCTGTAATTTTGCTTGATGTGGGAGACTGTCATCCGCAGTGGATGTGTTATGGTGCGATTCCTTAGCGTAGTTTGCGAAAGCAGTCGACTTTAATCCTCTTAGACTGCTCGAACCCGATGATTGCTGCTTGCAGCTATATTTATTATTATTATTATTATTTTTCTCCGGTAAAACTCATACTGCAGCCTAAACCGTAAGGCCGACAGAGCTGAGACTTGGTCAGATGGTAGTAGTCTTGCTCGCTACTCAGATACACGGAACCAGCCAAATCGACCCATAGGTGGCGCTACAGCGATGCCGCACGCGTTAGCCTGCGCAACGCGTAAACCGTTTGTCGCACACCCAAGTGTCTTATATCAGAGTAATCACTGGCTCAAAACTTAAAAAATGTATATCTCCGATTTCATTTCCGGTATGCAAATTTTTTCGCTAATTTGCATTTTATGCATCACCAAAAAAAATGAACTAGTCCCTGGATTTTTGCCCGATCGAAACCAAACCAACGCTGTTGGATTCGTTGGAGTGTGAATGTAAATAGTTATCAAAAAAAAGTTGAATTTTCCATTCACGGCCGCTAGGTGGCGCTAAAACGTCCAAACCGGAAGTGGCATATTTAACTAAAACGGCCATAACTCGTGAACTGTTTGAGATATCTTCATGGGGCTTGGAACATATGTGTAGACCCTCAGTCCGGGGTCACAATAAAAAAACTGCGGCGTTTGACCACTAAGTGGCGCTATAATTTGAATGAGCTAGAAAATAGCTATAACTACGCAACCCTTTGCCCGATTGACTTCATATTTTGTATGGTGGGTCTTTGTCTCATTCTACATGAATATCTAAAAGGACATTGGCGTATGTAAAAAAACATGGCCGCCATTGGCCAATGAAGTTTGAGCGCTCATTACACCGGGTTAACTGAGGCCGATCGAAACGACACTGACTGGGCTTATTCGTCTCATGGTCCTGAAGGTCTGTAAGAAATGTGAACTCATTTGGCCACCGGGGGCGAAATAACGTTTTAGGAGTGCTTTAACAATTGTGTATCACGTGACATTTGACATATACCCAAACTAATGGTATCATATGATAGCTCTCCTTATTCTGAGCAACTTTGCCTCTGGAACCACTTCTGTCGATCAAACGGTTCGTGAGTTATCGCTGATGATATAAAAAACCTACATTCGCGAACTAGTCGTTGGTTTTTCGACCGATCAGAACCAAAACAATGCAGATGACTTGTGTGGAGTGTGAAGGTAAATAATTATCAAAAAAAAGTTGAAATTTTCTTTCATGGTTGCATAGGGGCGCAAAAATAAAAAAATGGGCGGAGCCTATCAGATTAAAATGCCCATAAATCCAGAACGGTTTAACACATCATCATGGGCCTCGGAACATATGTGTAGACCATCACTTTGAGGTCACCTACAAAAGAACATGGCGTTTGGACACTAGGTGGCGCTATAACAGCAGAAATGGCAATATTGATGCGTTTTTCAGTCCTTAAACAATTGTGTATCACGTGACATTTGTCTTTTACGCAAACTATTGACATCATATGATAGGTCTTCTCATTCTGAACAACTTTGCCTCTTGATCCATTGATGTCAATCAAACAGTTGGCAAGTTATTGGTGATGATGTTCAAGACGTACTTTTGCATACTTATTTGGGGTTTTTCATGCAATTTCCAAATTTTCACCACAGTACAATTCTCTGGACTCTCTAGATAAATAATTATCAAAGACATGTTGAACTTTTTCATTTGTGTGAGCCTAACAGGGTCCTTTATTTTCTTAACCTCAAAAGTCTACCTGAAAGCTTGCTACTCCTTAAGAAATTATCCAACTGACTTCTCATTAAGTACTATTATACGTCTTATGACACTAAACAAGCATCCAAAATGTGATGCTCATTGGAAGAGGCATGCCTTTCATAACAGTCAAAAAGGGATAAATATCATTCATTTCAATGGCTTTTTTATAGTCAACAGATCACAATGCATGTAGTTCCATGCATTGTCCACTGTAGCGACGTATCGTGCACTGCAGTGTGTATTATATGTGCATACGTGCGTATGTATTACATATTCTGTGTGTATGTATTTATGTTCATTTCACTCGTACCGTAGGTATGAACGGTTTACACCTGTTTTTGCATATGAGTGTTAGCATGCGTGTTCTGTATTACCCTTTGCTGACCATTTCTTTAATTTTTCAGGTTATGGGTAAGTGTCATCCGTTGCGGATTTGTTATGGTGCGTTTCCTGACCGTAGTCAGCGAAAGCAGCCGACCTTAGACCTCTTAGTCTGCTCGAACCCGATGATTGCTGCTTGCAGCTATATTTAGGGTTCGAGCCCGAAGGGCTAGAAACCTATTGTATTTGTTGGTTTTATTAGGGTTCGAGCCCGTAGGGCTAGAAACCTATTGTATTTGTAGGTTTTATTATTATTATTATTATTCTTATTATTATTCTTCCCTAGAAGTGATCGTGCAGCCCAAACCGTAAGGCCGACAGAGCTGAGACTTGGTCAGATGGTAGTAGTCCTTGTCGCTACTCAGATACACGGAACCAGCCAAATCGACCCATAGGTGGCGCTAGAGCGATGCCGTACGCGTTTGCTTGCGCAACCGCTAAACCGTTTGTCGCACACCCAAGTGTCTTATATCAGTGTAATCACTGGCTCTAAACTTAAAAAACGTATATCTCCGATTTCATTTCCGGTATGCAAATTTTTTCGCTAATTTGCATTTTATGCATCAATAAAGAAAATGAACTAGTCCCTGGATTTTTGCCCGATCGAAACCAAACCAACGCTGATGGATTCTTTGGAGTGTGAATGTAAATAGTTATCAAAAAAAAGTTGAATTTTCCATTCACGGCCGCTAGGTGGCGCTAAAACGTCCAAACCGGAAGTGACATATTTAACAAAAACGGCCATAACTCGTGAACTGTTTGAGATATCTTCATGGGGCTTGGAACATATGTGTAGACCCTCAGTCCGGGGTCACAATAAAAAAACTGCGGCGTTTGACCACTAGGTGGCGCTATAATTTGAATGAGCTAGAAAATAGCTATAACTACGCAACCCTTTGCCCGATTGACTTCATATTTGGTATGGTGGGTCTTTGTCTCATTCTACATGAATATCTGAAAGGACATTGGCGTATGTAAAAAAACATGGCCGCCATTGGCCAATGAAGTTTGAGCGCTCATTACACCGGGTTAACTGAGGCCGATCAAAACGACACTCGCTGGGCTTATTCGTCTCATGGTCCTGAAGGTCTGTAAGAAATGTGAACTCATTTGGCCACCGGGGGGCGAAATAACGTTTTAGGAGTGCTTAAACAATTGTGTATCACGTGACATTTGACATATACACAAACTAATGGTATCATATGATAGCTCTCCTTATTCTGAGCAACTTTGCCTCTGGAACCACTTCTGTCGATCAAACGGTTTGTGAGTTATCGCTGATGATGTAAAAAACCTACATTCGCGAACTAGTCGTTGGTTTTTCGACCGATCAGAACCAAAACAATGCAGATGACTTGTGTGGAGTGTGAAGGTAAATAATTATCAAAAAAAAGTTGAAATTTTCTTTCATGGTTGCATAGGGGCGCCAAAATAAAAAAATGGGCGGAGCCTATCACATTAACATGCCTATTTATCCAGAACGGCTTAACATATCATCATGGGCATCGGAACATATGTGTAGACCATCACTCTGAGGTCACGTACAAAACAACATGGCGTTTGGACACTAGGTGGCGCTATAACAGCAAGAGTGGCAATATTGATGCGTTTTTCAGTCCTTAAACAATTGTGTATCACGTTACATTTGTCATTTACGCAAACTATTGACATCATATGATAGGTCTCCTCATTCTGAACAACTTTGCCTCTTGATCCATTGATGTCAATCAAACGGTTCCCGAGTTATTGGTGATGATGTTAAAGACATACCTTTGCATACTAATTTTAGGTCTTTCGAGCAATTTCAAAATTTCCACCACAGTACAATTCTCTGGACTCTCTAGATAAATAATTATCAAAGACATGTTGAACTTTTTCATTTACGTGACCATAACAGGTCATTTATTACAGTAACCTCAAAAGTCTAACTGAAAGCTCGCTGCTCCTCGATGAATAATCCAACTGACTTGCCATTATGTAATATTATACATATTATGACACTAAACAAGCATCCAAAATGTGATGCTCATTGGAAGAGGCATGCCTTTCATAAGTCAAAAAGCGATAAATATCATTCATTTCAATGGCTTTTTTATAGTCAACAGATCACAATGCATGTAGTTCCATGCATTGTCCACTGTAGCGACGTATCGTGCACTGCAGTGTGTATTATATGTGCATACGTGCGTATGTATTACATATTCTGTGTGTATGTATTTATGTTCATTTCACTCGTACCGTAGGTATCAACGGTTTACACCTGTTTTTGCATATGAGTGTTACCATGCGTGTTCTGTATTACCCTTTGCTGACCATTTCTTTAATTTTTCAGGTTATGGGTAAGTGTCATCCGTTGCGGATTTGTTATGGTGCGTTTCCTGACCGTAGTCAGCGAAAGCAGCCGACCTTAGACCTCTTAGTCTGCTCGAACCCGATGATTGCTGCTTGCAGCTATATTGTTATTTATAATTGCTCACAGAGCAGATTTTTCCCCCTAAAACTGATTGTGCAGCCCAAACCGTAAGGCCTAGAGACTTGATACTTGGTCAGATGGTTGTACTCCTGTTGGCTACTGGGAGACATAAAAACAGCCAAATCGGCCAATAGGGGGCGCTACAGCGATGACAAACGCGTTTAGGCTCATAACTCCTAAACCGTTTGTCGCACAACCAAGTGTTTGGTATCATTGGAATCGGAGGCTTAAGCTGAATAAAACGTATATCTCCGTTTTTATTTGCGCCTGGAAAAGTTTTTCGCTAATTAGCATTTAATGCAACTTACACGTTTTCAAACTAGTCCCTGGTTTTTCGCCCGATCGGAACCAAACCAACGCTGATGAATTCTTTGGAGTGTGAATGTAAATAATTATCAAAAAAAAGTTGAAATTTCGATTCATGGTCTCAAGGGGGCGCAAAAACATCCAACCCGGAAGTAGCCTTTTTGCTTTAAATAGCTATAACTCAAGAACTGTATAAGATATACTCATGGGCCTCGGAACATATGTGTAGACCATCACTCCGAGGTCACCTCCAAAAGAACGTGGCGTTTGGACACTAGGTGGCGCTATAACATCAAAAATGGCAAGATTGGTGCGTATTTCATTACTTAAACATTTGTCTATCACGTGACATTTGTCATTTACGCAAACCATTGACATCATATGATAGGTCTCCTCATTCTGAACAACTTTGCCTCTTGATGCATTGATGTCAATCAAACGGTTCTCGAGTTATCGGTGATGATGTTAAAAACGTAATTTTGCATACTAATTTTTGTTTTTTCATGCAATTTCCAAATTTTCACCACAGTACAATTCTCTAGACTCTCTAGATAAATAATTATCAAAGACATGTTGAACTTTTTCATTTACGTGACCATAACAGGTCATTTATTATAGTAACCTCAAAAGTCTACCTGAAAGCTCGCTGCTCCTCAATGAATAATCCAACTGACTTGCCATTATGTAATATTTTACATATTATGACACTAAACAAGCATCCAAAATGTGATGCTCATTTGAAGAGGCATGCCTTTCATAACAGTCAAAATGGGATAAATATCATTCATTTCAATGGCTTTTTTATAGTCAACAGATCACAATGCATGTAGTTCCATGCATTGTCCACTGTAGCGACGTATCGTGCACTGCAGTGTGTATTATATGTGCATACGTGCGTATGTATTACATATTCTGTGTGTATGTATTTATGTTCATTTCACTCGTACCGTAGGTATGAACGGTTTAAACCTGTTTTTGCATATGAGTGTTAGCATGCGTGTTCTGTATTACCCTTTGCTGACCATTTCTTTAATTTTTCAGGTTATGGGTAAGTGTCATCCGTTGCGGATTTGTTATGGTGCGTTTCCTGACCGTAGTCAGCGAAAGCAGCCGACCTTAGACCTCTTAGTCTGCTCGAACCCGATGATTGCTGCTTGCAGCTATATTTATTCTTATTATTCTTCTGCCATAAAACTGATCGTGCAGCCCAAACCGTAAGACCGACAGAGCTGAGACTTGGTCAGATGGTAGTAGTCCTTGTCGCTACTCAGATACACGGAACCAGCCAAATCGACCCATAGGTGGCGCTACAACGATGAAAAGCGCGTTTGTGCTTGATACTCCTAAACCGTTTATCGCACACCAAAGTGTCTTATATCAGTGTAATCACTGGCTCAAAACTTAAAAAACGTATATCTCCGATTTCATTTCCGGTATGCAAATTTTTTCGCTAATTTGCATTTTATGCAAAAAAAAAAAAATGAACTAGTCCCTGGATTTTTGCCCGATCGGAACCAAACCAACGCTGGTGTATTCTGTGGAGTGTGAATATGAATAATTATCAAAAAAAAGTTGAATTTTCCATTCACGGCCGCTAGGTGGCGCTAAAACGTCCAAACCGGAAGTGACATATTTAACTAAAACGGCCATAACTCGTGAATTGTTTGAGATATCTTCATGGGGCTTGGAACATATGTGTAGACCCTCAGTCCGGGGTCACAATAAAAAAACTGCGGCGTTTGACCACTAGGTGGCGCTATAATTTGAATGAGCTAGAAAATAGCTATAACTACGCAACCCTTTGCCCGATTGACTTCATATTTGGTATGGTGGGTCTTTGTCTCATTCTACATGAATATCTAAAAGGACATTGGCGTATGTAAAAAAACATGGCCGCCATTGGCCAATGAAGTTTGAGCGCTCATTACACCAGGTTAACTAAGGCCGATCAAAACGACACTCGCTGGGCTTATTCGTCTCATGGTCCTTAAGGTCTGTAAGAAATGTGAACTCATTTGGCCACCGGGGGGCGAAATAACGTTTTAGGAGTGCTTAAACAATTGTGTATCACGTGACATTTGACATATACCCAAACTGTTTGTGTTATATGATAGCTCTCTTTATTCTGAACAACTTTGCCTCTAGAACCACTTCTGTCGATCAAACGGTTCGTGAGTTATTGCTGATGATGTCAAAAACCTTCTTTCGCGAACTAGTCATTGGTTTTTCGACCGATCGGAACCAAAACAATGCAGATGACTTGTGTGGAAAGTGATTGTAAATAATTATCAATAAAAAGTAGAAATTTCCTTTCACGGTTGCTTTGGGGCGGCAACATAAAAAAAATGGGCGGATCCTATCACATTTAAATGGCTATAAATCCAGAACGGCTTAACATATCATCATGGGCCTCGGAACATATATGTAGACCATCACTCTGAGGTCACCTACAAAAGAACGTGGCGTTTGGACACTAGGTGGCGCTATAACAATAAAAATGGCAACATTGCTGCGCATTTCATTGCTTAAACAATTGTGTGTCACGTGACATTTCTCATTTACACAAACTAATGATATCATATGATTGGACTCCTCATTCTGAACAACTTTGCCTCCTGATCCATTGATGTCAATCAAATGGTTGGCGAGTAATCGGTGATAATGTTAAAGACGTACTTTTGCATACTAATTTTAGGTCTTTCAAGCAATTCCAAAATTTCCACCACAGTACATTTCTCTGGACTCTATAGATAACTAATTTTCAATGAAATGTTGAACTTTTTCAATTATGTGACCATAACAGGGTCCTTTATTATATTAACCTCAAAAGTCTACCTGAAAGCTCGCTACTCCTTGAGAAACAATCCAACTGACTTGTCATAAAGTACTATTATACATCTTATGACACGAAACAAGCCAGCAATATGTGATGGTTTTTTCAAGAGGCATGCCTTCATAGGAGTCAAAAGGGTGAAATATCATTCATTTCAATGGCTTTTTTATAGTCACCAGATAACAATGCATGTAGCTTTGCTAAAGGAACAAGAAATATGAGCTGGATAAAGGGGAATGGGAAACAATTGTTTTTGCAGCTGTGTTCACCGTCCACATCAGGGCTTTTCAGTCTGGTGCACTGCAGAGTGTATTATATGTGCATAACTGTGTCTGTATTACAAAGTGTGTCTGTGTTTATGGATATTATGTCTCTCTGTATATATGTGCATGTGTGTGGAATGAAATGTGTCACACAGGAAGACAGTGTTAGAAATATAATGTATTACACATTAAACGTTGCTGCATATTTACACATCTATAAATATAGCACATGTCTGGCTGGTTTTAAGATGCTGTGTTGATAGATATATATACAACACAACTTTATGAGATAAAACCAGATTAATTGCATGTAAACCCAAATTGCTACTCAGCCAGTCACATGACAGCAGCTCAATGCATTTAGGCATTTAGACATGGTAAACATGACTTCCTGAAGTTCAGGGCAAACATCAAAATTGAGAAGAAATGGGATATATCATGTGAGGTATGTTTACCATAGAAACATAATTTAAATGGCACGGCCTTCTAAAATATTATTGCAGACAATGTCAATTTCCTACTGACCACAATGTATTCATGAATATGAATCAATGTATCCATTTAAAATGGTCCTAGATTTCTTATTCAAGATTAATTCGTAAAACACAAAAGAGGCTATTTTGAAAAATATGCATTAAATTAACAAAATAGACCTATATCTCTGCATTCAAATGTCATAGAGACAAAGAAGTTGCTTCGTTCTACTCATGGAAAAGTGTATTTTAATATGACAGGTGACAAGCTATGCCCATAGCAACTTAACAGATTAGCTTAACAATCATTTACACAGACCTATATCTCTCTAATTGAATATGGTAAGGACACAGGGGTTCGGTTAATTTCACTTGTGACTTAATGTGTTATAAATTGGCAGGTGCCATACCACACCCATAGCAACTAAACTGTTAACTTAGCAACCATTAAGTTAGACCTATATCTCTGCAATAGAGCATCGCAGGGACACTGGGGTTGTTTCGCATGACTTGTGGTTTGATGTGTTATTAATTGGCAGGTGACATTCCACGCCCATAGCAACCAAACGGATTAGCTTAGCAACCTTTTAGCAAGATCTATATCTCTGCAACTGAATTAAACGTTTCTGACATTTTACTTGGTGCGCTAGAGTGTCGTCTGTCCTTGATCTGTTATGGTGCGATTCTTGAATCTGGTCGACGATGGCAGACGTACCTTAGATGCATTAAATCGCTCGAACCCGCTAAATGCTGCTTGCAGCTTTAATGTTATTTATAATTGCTCACAGAGCAGATTTTTCCCCCTAAAACTGATCGTGCAGCCCAAACCGTAAGGCCTAGAGACTTGATACTTGGTCAGATGGTTGTACTCCTGTTGGCTACTGGGAGACATAAAGACAGCCAAATCGGCCAATAGGGGGCGCTACAGCGATGACAAACGCGTTTAGGCTCATAACTCCTAAACCGTTTGTCGCACAACCAAGTGTTTGGTATCATTGGAATCGGAGGCTTAAGCTGAATAAAACGTATATCTCCGTTTTTATTTGCGCCTGGAAAAGTTTTTCGCTAATTAGCATTTAATGCAACTTACACGTTTTCGAACTAGTCCCTGGTTTTTCGCCCGATCGGAGCCAAACCAACGCTGATGAATTCTTTGGAGTGTGATTGTAAATAATTATCAAAAAAAAGTTGAAATTTCGATTCATGGTCCCAAGGGGGCGCAAAAACATCCAACCCGGAAGTAGCCTTTTTGCTTTAAATAGCTATAACTCAAGAACTGTATAAGATATACTCATGGGCCTCGGAACATATGTGTAGACCATCACTCCGAGGTCACCTCCAAAAGAACGTGGCGTTTGGACACTAGGTGGCGCTATAACATCAAAAATGGCAAGATTGGTGCGTATTTCATTACTTAAACATTTGTCTATCACGTGACATTTGTCATTTACGCAAACCATTGACATCATATGATAGGTCTCCTCATTCTGAACAACTTTGCCTCTTGATGCATTGATGTCAATCAAACGGTTCTCGAGTTATCGGTGATGATGTTAAAGACGTACCTTTGCATACTAATTTTAGGTCTTTCAAGCAATTTCAAAATTTCCACCACAGTACAATTCTCTGGACTCTCTAGATAAATAATTATCAAAGACATGTTGAACTTTTTCATTTACGTGACCATAACAGGTCATTTATTATAGTAACCTCAAAAGTCTACCTGAAAGCTTGCTGCTCCTCAATGAATAATCCAACTGATTTGCCATTATGTAATATTTTACATATTATGACACTAAACAAGCATCCAAAATGTGATGCTCATTGGAAGAGGCATGCCTTTCATAACAGTCAAAATGGGATAAATATCATTCATTTCAATGGCTTTTTTATAGTCAACAGATCACAATGCATGTAGTTCCATGCATTGTCCACTGTAGCGACGTATCGTGCACTGCAGTGTGTATTATATGTGCATACGTGCGTATGTATTACATATTCTGTGTGTATGTATTTATGTTCATTTCACTCGTACCGTAGGTATCAACGGTTTACACCTGTTTTTGCATATGAGTGTTAGCATGCGTGTTCTGTATTACCCTTTGCTGACCATTTCTGTAATTTTTCAGGTTATGGGTAAGTGTCATCCGTTGCGGATTTGTTATGGTGCGTTTCCTGACCGTAGTCAGCGAAAGCAGCCGACCTTAGAGCTCTTAGTCTGCTCGAACCCGATGATTGCTGCTTGCAGCTATATTTAGGGTTCGAGCCCGTAGGGCTAGAAACCTATTGTATTTGTAGGTTTTATTAGGGTTCGAGCCCGTAGGGCTAGAAACCTATTGTATTTGTAGGTTTTATTATTATTAGGGTTTCGAGCACGAAGTGCTGAAAACCTATTGTATTTGTTAGGATTTTTATTCTTCTTATTATTATTTTTCCGCCTTAAAACCGGTCGCCCAGCCCAAACCGTAAGTCGTAGAAACTTGAGGCTTGGTCATTAGGTTGTATCTGTGCAGGTTACTCAGATACAGTGACCCAGCCAAATCGGCCCATAGGTGGCGCTACAGCGATGCTGAACGCGTTTGTACTCGTAACTCTTAAACCGTTTGTCGCACACCCAAGTGTTTTATATCATTGCAATCATTGGCTCAAAACTTAAAAAACGTATATCTCCGATTTCATTTCCGGTATGCAAATTTTTCCGCTAATTTGCATTTTATGAAAAAAAAAAAAAATGAACTACTCCCTGGATTTTTGCCCTATCGGAACCAAACCAACGCTGATAAATTCTATGGAGTGTGAAGGTAAATATTCATTGAAAAAAAGTTGAAATTTCAATTCAGGGTCGCTAGGGGGCATCAAAACGCCAAACCAGAAAGTAGCCGATTTCATTAAAATGACTATATCTAGTGAACGGTTTGAGATATCTTCACGGGGCTTAGACCATATGTGTAGACCCTCAGTCCGGGGTCACAATAAAAAAAAATCGGTTTTTGGCCACAAGGTGGCGCTATAATAGCAAAGAACTCGAAAAGGGCTATAACTACACAACCGTTTGCCCGATCGACTAATTATTTGGTATGGTGTGTCTCTGTGTCATGAACCTTGACTGTATAAAAGGACTTTTGCGTTTCTTAAAAAACATGTCTGCCATTGGCCAATGAAGTTTGAGCACTCATTAGACAGGGTTAACTGAGGCCGATCGAAACGACACTTGCTGGACTTGTTCGAGTCGTGGTCCTGAAGGTCTGTACGAATTATGAACTCATTCGGCCACCGGGGAGCGAAATAACGCTTTTGGAGTGCATAAACAATCCTGTATAACGTGACATTTGACATATACAGAAACTATTGGTATCATATGATAGCTCTTCTCATTCTGAACAACTTTGCTTCTTGACACGCTTCTGTCGATCAAACGGTTTTTGAGTTATCGCTGACGATGTCAAAACCTACTTTCGCGAACTAGTCCTTGGTTTTTCAACCGATCGGAACCAAACCGATGCAGATGACATCTGTGGAGTGTGAATGTAAATAATCATTGAAAAAAAGTTGAAATTTCCTTTCACCGTCGCTTAGGGACGCCACAACTAAATATGGGCGGAGACTATCACATTAAAATGGCCATAAATCCAGAACGGCTTAACATATCATCATGGGGCTCGGACGATATGTGTAGACCATCACTCCGAGGTCACCTACAAAAGAAGGTGGCGTTTGGACACTAGGTGGCGCTAAAACAGTAAAAATGGCCAAATTGACGTGTATCTCATTTCTTAAACAATTGTGTATCACATGACATTTGACATTTACACAAACTAATGATATCATTCGATAGTCCTCCTCTTCATTCTAAACAACTTTGCCTCTTGATCCATTGATGTCAAACAAACGGTTCACGAGTTATCGGTGATGATGTTTAAAACTGACTTTTGCTAACTAGTTCTTTGATTTTAAAGCAAATTTAAAATTCTCTATTGCAGGTACATTATAATTGATCATAAAGATTATGAAATGACCATGCCAGTAAACATTTATAACATTTAGTTTGATAATTATTCAAGGGAATGTATTCAATTATAAAACAAATCTCTTAGACGGTGTGTGACTATGTACCATATTATAAATGTGGTGGCGAAATGGCCAGGCTCTGTGCACGACTCAAGTATCTTCAGAGATTAATGCACATTATTTGAACGTGGCAAGTCAAATAGACTTTACAAACTAACTGGATTACTAATATTGGGCCTAACAGAACTGCATTTTTCTATTATACAAGTGACTATGATGGAATCCTGCTATGGGACAAAGGCTATGCCTGCAGGCAGTATTTTATGACACAATTACCTGACACCAACCAACTTTGAATTAGTTTATTTTGTTGTTTTATTGAGAGAAAACAGCTAGTCATGAGTGTGCAAGCATGCAACGCGTCTTTGAGCTGATACTGATCATTTCTATCATTTTTCAGTGTGTGTGGGACTTTGATCCGTCGTGGGTTCGTTGGGGTTTGACCCCTTAGCCTGTTCGTTGATGCATGGCTGCATAGAATGGCGCAAATTCTCGAAACCCGCTTAAAGGCTGCTTGCAGCTTTAATTAGGGTTTCGAGCACGAAGTGCTGAAAACCTATTGTTTTTGTAAGGATTTTTATTCTTATTATTATTTTTCCGCCCTAAAACCGGTCGCCCAGCCCAAACCGTAAGTCGTAGAAACTTGACACTTGGTCAGTTGGTTGTATCTGTGCAGGCTACTCAGATACAGTGACCCAGCCAAATCGGCCCATAGGTGGCGCTACAGCGATGAAAAGCGTGTTTGCGCTTGTTAGCGCTCGTTACTCCTAAACCGTTTGTCGCACACCCAAGTGTTTTATATCATTGTAATCATTGGCTCAAAACTTAAAAAACGTATATCTCCGATTTCATTTCCGGTATGCAAATTTTCCCGCTAATTTGCATTTTATGAAAAAAACAAAAAATGAACTAGTCCCTGGATTTCTGCCCGATCGGAACCAAACCAACGCCGATGAATTCTGTGGAGTGTGAATATAAATATTCATTGAAAAAAAGTTGAAATTTCGATTCAGGGTCGCTAGGGGGCATCAAAACGTCAAACCCGGAAGTAGCCTTTTTCACTAAAATGGCTATACCTAGAGAACGGTTTGAGATATCTTCACGGGGCTTAGACTATATGTTTAGAACCTCAGTCTGGGGTCACAGTAAAAAAAACTCGGTGTTTGGCCACTAGGTGGCGCTATAATAGCAAATAACTCGAAAAAGGATATTACTACGCAACCGTTTGCCCGATTGACTTATTATTTGGTAAGGTGTGTCTTTGTGTCATGAACCTTGACTGTATAAAAGGACTTTGGCGTTTCTCAAAAAACATGTCTGCCATTGGCCAATGAAGTTTGAACACTCATTACACCGGGTTAACTGAGGCCGATCAAAACGACACTCACCGGACTTATTTGTCTCATGGTCCTGAAGGTCTGTAAGAAACATGAACTTATTCGGCCACCGGGGGGCGAAATAACGCTTTTGGAGTCCATAAACAACTGTGTATCACGTGACATTTGACATATACCCAAACTATTTGTGTCATATGATAGCTCTTTTCATTCTGAGCAACTTTGCCTCTAAAACCACTTCTGTCGATCAAACAGTTCGTGAGTTATCACTGATGATGTCAAAAACCTACTTTCGCGTACTAGTCCTTGGTTTTTCAACCGATCGGAACCAAACCAATGCAGATGGCTTCTGTGGAGTGTGAATGTAAATAATCATTGAAAAAAAGTTGAAATTTCCTTTCACCGTTGCTTAGGGACGCCAAAACTTAAAATGAGCGGAGCCTATCACATTAAAATGGCCATAAATCCAGAACGGCTTAGCATATCATCATGGGGTTCGGACGATATGTGTAGACCATCACTCCGAGGTCACCTACAAAAGAAGGTGGCGTTTGGACACTAGGTGGCGCTAAAACAGTAAAAATGGCCAAATTGACGTGTATCTCATTTCTTAAACAATTGTGTATCACATGACATTTGACATTTACACAAACTAATGATATCATTCGATAGTCCTCCTCTTCATTCTGAACAACTTTGCCTCTTGATCCATTGATGTCAAACAAACGGTTCACGAGTTATCTGTGATGGTGTTTAAAACTGACTTTTGCTAACTAGTTCTTTGATTTTTTAAGCGATTTCAAAATTCTCTATTGCAGGTACATTAAAATTGACCATAAAGATTATGAAATGACCATGCCAGTAAACATTTATAACATTTAGTTTGATAATTATTCAAGGTAATGTATTAAATTATAAAACAAATCTCTTAGATGGTGTGTGACTATGTTCCACATTATAAATGTGGTAGCGAAATGGCCAGGCTCTGTGCACGACTCAAGTATCTTCAGAGAGTTATGCACATTATTTGAACGTGGCAAGACAAATAGACTTTACAAACTAACTGGATTACTAATTTTGGGCCTAACAAAACTGCATTTTTTTATTATACAGGTGACTATGATGGAATCCTGCTAGGGGACAAAGGCTATGCCTGCAGGCAGTATTTTATGACATCATTACCTGACACCAACCAACTTTGAATTAGTTTATTTTGTTGTTTTATTGAGAGGAAACAGCTAGTCATGAGTGTGCAAGCATGCAACGCGTCTTTGAGCTGATACTGATCATTTCTATCATTTTTCAGTGTGTGTGGGACTTTGATCCGTCGTGGGTTCGTTGGGATTTGACCCCTTAGCCTACTCGTGGATGCATGGCTGCATAGAATGGCGCAAATTCTCGAAACCCGCTTAAAGGCTGCTTGCAGCTTTAATTAGGGTTCGAGCCCGTAGGGCTAGAAACCTATTGTATTTGTAGGTTTTATTATTATTATTATTTTTCTCCCCTAAAACTCATACCACAGCCCAAACCGTAAGAGCGACAGAGCTGAGACTCGGTCAGATGGTAGTAGTCTTGCTCGCTACTCAGATACACGGAGCCAGCCATGTCGGACTCTAGGTGGCGCTACAGCGATGCCGAACGCGTTGGCGTACGCAACCCCTAAACCGTTTGTCGCACAACTAAGAAAACCATATCATTGTAATCCTTGGCTCAAGACTTAAGAAACGTATATCTCCGATTTCATTTCCGGTATGCTAATTTTTCCGCTATTTTGCATTTTATGCAAAAAAAAAAAAATGAACTAGTCCCTGGATTTTTGCACTATCGGTACCAAACCAACGCTGATGAATTCTTTGGAGTGTGAATGGAAATAATTATTAAAAAAATGTTGAAATTTCGATAAACTGTTGCCAGGGGGCGCCAAAACGTCCTAACAGGAAGTAGCCAATTAAGGGAAAATGTAAATAACTCGTAAACGGTTTAAGATATCTTCATGGGGCTGAAAACACAACTATATATGAATAATCCGAGTTCAAATTATCAAAAACTAGGCGTTCGGGCACTAGGCGGCGCTATAACACGAAAAAACTGTAAAATGCTCATAACAAAGCAACCGTTGGTCCGATTAACATGATACTTGTTTTGATGCGTCTTTAAGTCATGTACCACAAATCCCTAAAACGATTTTGCTGTTTCGCAAAAAAAAATGGCCGCCATCGGCCATTGAAGTTTGAGCGCTAATTAGACCAGGTTAACGGAAGCCGATCGGAACGACGCTCGCTGGGCTCATTCGACTCATGGTCCTGAAGGTCTGTAAGAAGTAAGAACTCACTCGGCCAGCAGGGGGCGAAACAACTTATTTTTAGTGTGTTATTGACTGTTTATCACGTGACGTTTGATACACACACAAAATATTCATATCAAACGATAGATCTTCTCATTCTGAACAACTTTGCCTCTAGAACCACTTCTCTCAATCGAACGGTTCGGGAGTTATCGGTGGTACGATAAAAACCTACTTTTCCGAACTCGTCCTTGGTTTTTCGCCCAATCGAAACCAAAACCACGCAGATTGATTCTCTGGAGTGTGAATGTAAATAGTTATTGAAAAATAGTTGAAATTTCCTTTCACGGTCTCTTAAGAGCGGCAAAATGTAAAATGGGCGGATCCTATTACATTCAAATGTCCACAACTCAAGAGCGGCTTAACATATCATCGCTGGGCTTGGAAATCTTGTGTACAACATCGCTCCGAGGTAAAATTCAAAAGAACGCGGTATTTGTACACTAGGTGGTGCTATAACAGTGAAAATGACAACTTTGCCAAAACCCCTCAGTCGTTAACCTATTTGCAGGCTTACGACTTCGTCTGCGATTGATGGATTGTCATTGCAATTTTTTTAACAGGCAAACCTACCTAAGAGCCATTTGAGCGCTCGAACCCGCTAAATGCTGCTTGCAGCTTTAATTATTATTAGGGTTCGAGCCCGTAGGGCTAGAAACCTATTGTATTTGTAGGTTTTATTATTATTATTATTATTTTTCTCCGGTAAAACTCATACCACAGCCCAAACCGTAAGACCGACAGAGCTGAGACTCGGTCAGATGGTAGTAGTCTTGCTCGCTACTCAGATACACGGAGCCAGCCAAATCGGCCTATAGGTGGCGCTATAGCGAAGAAAAGCGCGTTTTCGCTCGATACTCCTGAACCGTTTGTCGCACACCCAAGTGTCTTATATCAGTGTAATCACTGGCTCTAAACTTAAAAGATGTATCTATCCAATTTCATTTCCGGTATGCTAATTTTTTCGCTAATTTGCATTTTATGCAAAAAAAAAAAAATGAACTAGTCCCTGGATATTTGCACTATCGGTACCAAACCAACGCTGATTAATTCTTTGGAGTGTGAATGGAAATAATTATTAAAAAAATGTTGAAATTTCGATAAACTGTTGCCAGGGTGCACCAAAACGTCCTAACAGGAAGTAGCCAATTAAGGGAAAATGTAAATAACTCGTAAACGGTTTAAGATATCTTCATGGGGCTGAAAACACAACTATATATGAATAATCCGAGTTCAAATTATCAAAAACTAGGCGTTCGGGCACTAGGTGGCGCTATAACTGGAAAAAACTGTAAAATGCTCATAACAAAGCAACCGTTGGTCCGATTAACATGATACTTGTTTTGATGCGTCTTTAAGTCATGTACCACAAATCCCTAAAACGATTTTGCTGTTTCGCAAAAAAAAATGGCCACCATCGGCCAATGAAGTTTGAGCACTAATTAGACCAGGTTAACGGAAGCCGATCGGAACGACGCTCGCTGGGCTCATCCGACTCATGGTCCTGAAGGTCTGTAAGAAGTAAGAACTCACTCGGCCAGCAGGGGGCGAAACAACTTATTTTTAGTGTGTTATTGACTGTTTATCACGTGACGTTTGATACACACACAAAATATTCATATCAAACGATAGATCTTCTCATTCTGAACAACTTTGCCTCTAGAACCACTTCTCTCAATCGAACGGTTCGGGAGTTATCGGTGGTACGATAAAAACCTACTTTTGCCAACTCGTCCTTGGTTTTTCGCCCAATCGAAACCAAAACCACGCAGATTGATTCTCTGGAGTGTGAATGTAAATAGTTATTGAAAAAAAGTTGAAATTTCCTTTCACGGTCTCTTAAGAGCGGCAAAATGTAAAATGGGCGGATCCTATTACATTAAAATGTCCACAACTCAAGAGCGGCTTAACATATCATCACTGGGCTTGGAAATCTTGTGTACAACATCGCTCCGAGGTAAAATTCAAAAGAACGCGGTATTTGTACACTAGGTGGCGCCATAACAGTTAAAAATAGCGAAATTTACGCATCTTTTGGAACGAAATCAATTGTGCATCACGTGACATTTGACATTTACGCAAACTATTGATATCATATGATAGCTCTCCTGATTCCGAACAACTTTGCCTCTTGAACGATCGATGTCGATCGCACGGTTAGTGAGTAATCAGTGATGATGTTTAAAACATACTTTAGCGAACTCGTCAAAGATTTTTCACCCGATCGGAACCAAATCAACGCAGCTGTCTTCTCTTGAGTGTGATTGCGAATAGTTATTGAAAAAAAGAGGAAATTTCCTTTCACGGTCTCTTAGGGGAGCCAAATGTGAAATGGGCGGAGCCTATAACATTAAAATGTCCATAACTCATGAACGGCTCAACATATCGTCATGGGGCTTGGAACTCCCATGCAGACCGTCACTCGGAGGTTACTCACAAAACACCGTGGCGTTTGAACACACGGTGGCGCTATAACAGTGAAAATGACAACTTTGGCAAAACCCCTCAGTCGTTAACCTATTTGCAGTCTCACGACTTCGTCTGCAATTGATGGATTGTCATTGCAATTTTTTAAACAGGCAAACCTACCTAAGAGCCATTTGAGCGCTCGAACCCGCTAAATGCTGCTTGCAGCTTTAATTAGGGTTCGAGCCCGAAGGGCTAGAAACCTATTGTATTTGTTGGTTTTATTAGGGTTCGAGCCCGAAGGGCTAGAAACCTATTGTATTTGTTGGTTTTATTATTATTATTTTTCTCCCCTAAAACTCATACCACAGCCCAAACCGTAAGACCGACAGAGCTGAGACTCGGTCAGATGGTAGTAGTCTTGCTCGCTACTCAGATACACGGAACCAGCCAAATCGGCCTATAGGTGGCGCTATAGCAAAGAAAAGTGCGTTTTCGCTCGATACTCCTGAACCGTTTGTCGCACACCCAAGTGTTTTATATCAGTGTAATCATTTGCTCTAAACTTAAAAAACGTATATCTCCGATTTCATTTCCGGTAGGCAAATTTTTTCGCTAATTTGCATTTTATGCATCAACAAAAAAAATGAACTAGTCCCTGGATTTTTGCACTATCGGTACCAAACCAACGTTGATGAATTCTTTGGAGTGTGAATGGAAATAATTATTAAAAAAATGTTGAAATTTCGATAAACGGTTGCCAGGGTGCGCCAAAACGTCCTAACAGGAAGTAGCCAATTAAGGGAAAATGTAAATAACTCGTAAACGGTTTAAGATATCTTCATGGGGCTGAAAACACAACTATATATGAATAATCCGAGTTCAAATTATCAAAAACTAGGCGTTCGGGCACTAGGTGGCGCTATAACACGAAAAAACTGTAAAATGCTCATAACAAAGCAACAGTTGGTCCGATTAACATGATACTTGTTTTGATGCGTCTTTAAGTCATGTACCACAAATCCCTAAAACGATTTTGCTGTTTCGCAAAAAAAAATGGCCGCCATCGGCCATTGAAGTTTGAGCGCTAATTAGACCAGGTTAACGGAAGCCGATCGGAACGACGCTCGCTGGGCTCATTCGACTCATGGTCCTGAAGGTCTGTAAGAAGTAAGAACTCACTCGGCCAGCAGGGGGCGAAACAACTTATTTTTAGTGTGTTATTGACTGTTTATCACGTGACGTTTGATACACACACAAAATATTCATATCAAACGATAGATCTTCTCATTCTGAACAACTTTGCCTCTAGAACCACTTCTCTCAATCGAACGGTTCGGGAGTTATCGGTGGTACGATAAAAACCTACTTTTGCGAACTCGTCCTTGGTTTTTCGCCCAATCGAAACCAAAACCACGCAGATTGATTCTCTGGAGTGTGAATGTAAATAGTTATTGAAAAAAAGTTGAAATTTCCTTTCACGGTCTCTTAAGAGCGGCAAAATGTAAAATGGGCGGATCCTATTACATTAAAATATCCACAACTCAAGAGCGGCTTAACATATCATCACTGGGCTTGGAAATCTTGTGTACAACATCGCTCCGAGGTAAAATTCAAAAGAACGCGGTATTTGTACACTAGGTGGCGCCATAACAGTTAAAAATAGCGAAATTTACGCATCTTTTGGAACCAAATCAATTGTGCATCACGTGACATTTGACATTTACGCAAACTATTGATATCATGTGATAGCTCTCCTGATTGCGAACAACTTTGCCTCTTGAACGATCGACGTCGATCGCACGGTTAATGAGTAATATGTGATGATGTTAAAAACCTACTTTATCGAACTAGTCCAAGATTTTTCACCCGATCGGAACCAAATCAACGCAGCTGTCTTCTCTTGAGTGTGATTACGAATAGTTATTGAAAAAAAGAGGAAATTTCCTTTCACGGTCTCTTAGGGGAGCCAAATGTGAAATGGGCGGAGCCTATAACATTAAAATGTCCATAACTCATGAACGGCTCAACATATCGTCATGGGGCTTGGAACTCCCATCCAGACCGTCACTCGGAGGTTACTCACAAAACACCGTGGCGTTTGAACACACGGTGGCGCTATAACAGTGAAAATGACAACTTTTGCAAAACCCCTCAGTCGTTAACCTATTTGCAGGCTCACGACTTCGTCTGCGATTGATGGATTGTCATTGCAATTTTTTTAACAGGCAAACCTACCTAAGAGCCATTTGAGCGCTCGAACCCGCTAAATGCTGCTTGCAGCTATATTTATTATTATTATTCTTATTATTATTCTTCCCTAAAAGTGATCGTGCAGCCCAAACCGTAAGGCCGACAGAGCTGAGACTCGGTCAGATGGTAGTAGTCCTTGTCGCTACTCAGATACACGGAACCAGCCAAATCGACCCATAGGTGGCGCTACAGCGATGCCAAACGTGTTTGCTCGCGCAACTTCTAAACCGTTTGTCGCACACCCAAGTGTCTTATATCAGTGTAATCACTGGCTCTAAACTTAAAAAACGTATATCTCCGATTTCATTTCCGGTATGCAAATTTTTCCGCTAATTTGCATTTTATGCATCTACAAAGAAAATGAACTAGTCCCTGGATTTTTGCCCGATTGAAACCAAACCAACGCTGATGGCTTCTTTGGAGTGTGAATGTAAATAACTATTAAAAAAAAGTTGAATTTTCTACTCACGGCCGCTAGGTGGCGCTAAAACGTCCAAACCGGAAGTGGCATATTTAGCTAAAACGGCCATAACTCTTGAACTGTTTGAGATATCTTCATGGGGCTTGGAACATATGTGTAGACCCTCAGTCCGGGGTCACATTAAAAAAAGTTTGGTGTTTGGCCACTAGGTGGCGTAATAATTTGAAAGAGCTAGAAAATGGCTATAACTACGCAAAAGTTTGCCCGATTGACTTGATATTTGGTATGGTGTGTCTTTGTGTCATTCTACATGAATATCTAAAAGGACATTGGCATATCTAAAAAAACATGGCCACCATTGGCCAATGGAATTTGAGCACATATTAGACCGGGTTAACGGAGGCCGATCAAAACGACACTCGCTGGGCTTATTCTTCTCATGGTCCTTAAGGTCTGTAAGAAATATGAACTCATTTGGCCACCGGGGGGCGAAATAACGCTTTAGGAGTGCTTAAACATTTGTGTTTCAATTGATATTTGACATCTATCCAAACTAATTGAATCATATGATAGCTCTCCTTATTCTGAACAACTTTGCCTCTTGATCCATTGATGTCAATCAAACAGTTGGCAAGTTATTGGTGATGATGTTAAAGACGTACTTTTCATACAAATTTTTGGTTTTTCATGCAATTTCCAAATTTTCACCACAGTACAATTCTCTGGACTCTCTAGATAACTAATTATCAAAGACATGTTGAACTTTTTCATTTACGTAATCATAACAGGTCATTTATTATAGTAACCTCAAAAATCTACCTGAAAGCTTGCTGCTCCTCAATGAATATTCCAACTGACTTGTCATTAAGTACTATTGACCAATTAAAGTCAATGGAAATACAAATGGTTTGACTGGTTCCGTCATTTTTCTTGGTGTGGGAGAGTGACATCCGTCGTGGATTGTAATGGTGCGATTTCCGAGCCTAGTCGACCCCTTAGAGGCCTTAGACTGCTCGAACCCAATGATTGCTGCTTGCAGCTATATTTCTTCTTATTATTATTTTTCCGCCTTAAAACCGGTCGCCCAGCCCAAACCGTAAGTCGTAGAAACTTGAGGCTTGGTCATTAGGTTGTATCTGTGCAGGTTACTCAGATACAGTGACCCAGCCAAATCGGCCCATAGGTGGCGCTACAGCGATGCTGAACGCGTTTGTGCTCGTAACTCCTAAACCGTTTGTCGCACACCCAAGTGTTTTATATCATTGCAATCATTGGCTCAAAACTTAAAAAACGTATATCTCCGATTTCATTTCCGGTATGCAAATTTTTCCGCTAATTTGCATTTTATGAAAAAATAAAAAAATGAACTAACCCCTGGATTTTTGCCCTATCGGAACCAAACCAACGCTGATAAATTCTATGGAGTGTGAAGGTAAATATTCATTGAAAAAAAGTTGAAATTTCAATTCAGGGTCGCTAGGGGGCATCAAAACGCCAAACCAGGAAGTAGCCGATTTCATTAAAATGACTATATCTAGTGAACGGTTTGAGATATCTTCACGGGGCTTAGACCATATGTGTAGACCCTCAGTCCGGGGTCACAATAAAAAAAAAATCGGTGTTTGGCCACAAGGTGGCGCTATAATAGCAAAGAACTCGAAAAGGGCTATTACTACACAACCGTTTGCCCGATCGACTAATTATTTGGTATGGTGTGTCTCTGTGTCATGAACCTTGACTGTATAAAAGGACTTTTGCGTTTCTTAAAAAACATGTCTGCCATTGGCCAATGAAGTTTGAGCACTCATTAGACAGGGTTAACTGAGGCCGATCGAAACGACACTTGCTGGACTTGTTCGAGTCGTGGTCCTGAAGGTCTGTACGAATTATGAACTCATTCGGCCACTGGGGAGCGAAATAACGCTTTTGGAGTGCATAAACAATCCTGTATAACGTGACATTTGACATATACAGAAACTATTGGTATCATATGATAGCTCTTCTCATTCTGAACAACTTTGCTTCTTGACACGCTTCTGTCGATCAAACGGTTTTTGAGTTATCGCTGATGATGTCAAAACCTACTTTCGCGAACTAGTCCTTGGTTTTTCAACCGATCGGAACCAAACCGATGCAGATGACATCTGTGGAGTGTGAATGTAAATAATCATTGAAAAAAAGTTGAAATTTCCTTTCACCGTCGCTTAGGGACGCCACAACTAAATATGGGCGGAGACTATCACATTAAAATGGCCATAAATCCAGAACGGCTTAACATATCATCATGGGGCTCGGACGATATGTGTAGACCATCACTCCGAGGTCACCTACAAAAGAAGGTGGCGTTTGGACACTAGGTGGCGCTAGAACAGTAAAAATGGCCAAATTGACGTGTATCTCATTTCTTAAACAATTGTGTATCACATGACATTTGACATTTACACAAACTAATGATATCATTCGATAGTCCTCCTCTTCATTCTAAACAACTTTGCCTCTTGATCCATTGATGTCAAACAAACGGTTCACGAGTTATCGGTGATGATGTTTAAAACTGACTTTTGCTAACTAGTTCTTTGATTTTAAAGCAAATTTAAAATTCTCTATTGCAGGTACATTATAATTGATCATAAAGATTATGAAATGACCATGCCAGTAAACATTTATAACATTTAGTTTGATAATTATTCAAGGGAATGTATTCAATTATAAAACAAAACTCTTAGACGGTGTGTGACTATGTACCATATTATAAATGTGGTAGCAAAATGGCCAGGCTCTGTGCACGACTCAAGTATCTTCAGAGAGTTATGCACATTATTTGAACGTGGCAAGTCAAATAGACTTTACAAACTAACTGGATTACTAATATTGGGCCTAACAGAACTGCATTTTTCTATTATACAAATGACTATGATGGAATCCTGCTATGGGACAAAGGCTATGCCTGCAGGCAGTATTTTATGACACAATTACCTGACACCAACCAACTTTGAATTAGTTTATTTTGTTGTTTTATTGAGAGGAAACAGCTAGTCATGAGTGTGCAAGCATGCAACGCGTCTTTGAGCTGATACTGATCATTTCTATCATTTTTCAGTGTGTGTGGGACTTTGATCCGTCGTGGGTTCGTTGGGGTTTGACCCCTTAGCCTGTTCGTTGATGCATGGCTGCATAGAATGGCGCAAATTCTCGAAACCCGCTTAAAGGCTGCTTGCAGCTTTAATTAGGGTTCGAGCCCGTAGGGCTAGAAACCTATTGTATTTGTAGGTTTTATTATTATTATTATTATTTTTCTCCCCTAAAACTCATACCACAGCCCAAACCGTAAGACCGACAGAGCTGAGACTCGGTCAGATGGTAGTAGTCTTGCTCGCTACTCAGATACACGGAGCCAGCCATGTCGGACTCTAGGTGGCACTACAGCGATGAAAAGCGCGTTTGTGCTCGATACTCCCAAACAGTTTGTCGCACAACTAAGAAAACCATATCATTGTAATCACTGGCTCTAAACTTAAAAGACGTATCTATCCAATTTCATTTCCGGTATGCTAATTTTTCCGCTAATTTGCATTTTATGCAAAAAAAAAAAAATGAACTAGTCCCTGGATATTTGCACTATCGGTACCAAACCAACGCTGATGAATTCTTTGGAGTGTGAATGGAAATAATTATTAAAAAAATGTTGAAATTTCGATAAACTGTTGCCAGGGTGCGCCAAAACGTCCTAACAGGAAGTAGCCAATTAAGGGAAAATGTAAATAACTCGTAAACGGTTTAAGATATCTTCATGGGGCTGAAAACACAACTATATATGAATAATCCGAGTTCAAATTATCAAAAACTAGGCGTTCGGGCACTAGGTGGCGCTATAACACGAAAAAACTGTAAAACGCTCATAACAAAGCAACAGTTGGTCCGATTAACATGATACTTGTTTTGATGCGTCTTTAAGTCATGTACCACAAATCCCTAAAACGATTTTGCTGTTTCGCAAAAAAAAATGGCCGCCATCGGCCAATGAAGTTTGAGCGCTAATTAGACCAGGTTAACGGAAGCCGATCGGAACGACGCTCGCTGGGCTCATTCGACTCATGGTCCTGAAGGTCTGTAAGAAGTAAGGACTCACTCGGCCAGCAGGGGGCGAAACGACTTATTTTTAGTGTGTTATTGACTGTTTATCACGTGACGTTTGATACACACACAAAATATTCATATCAAACGATAGATCTTCTCATTCTGAACAACTTTGCCTCTAGAACCACTTCTCTCAATCGAACGGTTCGGGAGTTATCGGTGGTACGATAAAAACCTACTTTTGCGAACTCGTCCTTGGTTTTTCGCCCAATCGAAACCAAAACCACGCAGATTGATTCTCTGGAGTGTGAATGTAAATAGTTATTGAAAAAAAGTTGAAATTTCCTTTCACGGTCTCTTAAGAGCGGCAAAATGTAAAATGGGCGGATCCTATTACATTAAAATGTCCACAACTCAAGAGCGGCTTAACATATCATCGCTGGGCTTGGAAATCTTGTGTACAACATCGCTCCGAGGTAAAATTCAAAAGAACGCGGTATTTGTACACTAGGTGGCGCCATAACAGTTAAAAATAGCGAAATTTACGCATCTTTTGGAACCAAATCAATTGTGCATCACGTGACATTTGACATTTACGCAAAGTATTGATATCATATGATAGCTCTCCTGATTCCGAACAACTTTGCCTCTTGAACGATCGATGTCGATCGCACGGTGAGTGAGTAATATGTGATGATGTTAAAAACCTACTTTATCGAACTAGTCCAAGATTTTTCACCCGATCGGAACCAAACCAACGCAGCTGTCTTCTCTTGAGTGTGATTGCGAATAGTTATTGAAAAAAAGAGGAAATTTCCTTTCACGGTCTCTTAGGGGAGCCATATGTGAAATGGGCGGAGCCTATAACATTAAAATGTCCATAACTCATGAACGGCTCAACATATCGTCATGGAGCTTGGAACTCCCATGCAGACCGTCACTCGGAGGTTACTCACAAAACACCGTGGCGTTTGAACACACGGTGGCGCTATAAAAGTGAAAATGACAACTTTGGCAAAACCCCTCAGTCGTTAACCTATTTGCAGGCTCACGACTTCGTCTGCGATTGATGGATTGTCATTGCAATTTTTTTAACAGGCAAACCTACCTAAGAGCCATTTGAGCGCTCGAACCCGCTGAATGCTGCTTGCAGCTTTAATTAGGGTTCGAGCCCGAAGGGCTAGAAACCTATTGTATTTGTAGGTTTTATTCTTCTTCTTATTATTATTCTTCTGCCCTACAACTGATCGTGCAGCCCAAACCGTAAGGCCGACAGAGCTGAGACTTGGTCAGATGGTAGTAGTCCTTGTCGCTACTCAGATACACGCAGCCAGCCAAATCGGCCCATAGGTGGCGCTACAGCGATGAAAAGCACGTTTGCGCTCGATACTCCCAAACCGTTTGTCGCACACCCAAGTGTCTTATATCATTGTAATCACTGGCTCAAAACTTAAAAAACGTATATCTCCGATTTCATTTCCGGTATGCAAATTTTTTCGCTAATTTGCATTTTATGCAAAAAAAAAAAAATGAACTAGTCCCTGGATTTTTGCCCGATCGGAATCAAACCAACGCTGGTGTATTCTGTGGAGTGTGAATATGAATAATTATCAAAAAAAAGTTACATTTTCTATTCACGGCCGCTAGTTGGCGCTAAAACGTCCAAACCGGAAGTAACATATTTAACTAAAATGGCCATAACTCGTGAACTGTTTGAGATATCTTCATGGGGTTTGGAACATATGTGAAGACCCTCAATCTGGGTTCACAATAAAAAAAGTTTGGCGTTTGGCCATTAGGTGGCGCTATAATTTGAATGAGCTAGAAAATGGCTATAACTATGCAACCCTTTGCCCGATTGACTTCATATTTGGTAAAGTGAGTCTTTGTCTCATTCTACATGAATAACTGAAAGGACATTGGTGCATCTCAAAAAACATGGCCGCCATTGGCCGATAAAGTTTGAGCACTCATTACACCGGGTTAACAAAGGCTGATCGAAACGACACTCACTGGATTTATTTGTCTCATGGTCCTGAAGGTCTGTAAGAAACATGAACTTATTCGGCCAGAGGGGGGCGTAATAACGCTTTTGGAGTGCATAACCAACTGTGTCTCACGTGATATTTGACATATACCCAAACTGTTTATATCATATGATAGGAATCCTTTTTCTGAGCAACTTTGCCTCTTGAACCACTTCTGTCGATCAAACGGTTCGTGAGTTATCGCTGATGATGTCAAAAACCTACTTTCGCGAACTACTCGTTGGTTTTTCGACCGATTGGAAACAAAACAATGCAGATGACTTCTGTGGAAAGTGCTTGTAAATAATTATCGAAAAAAAGTAGAAATTTCCTTTCACGGTCGCTTAGGGACGCCAAAATATAAAAATGGGCGGAGCCTATCACATTTAAATGGCCATAAATCCAGAACGGCTAAACATATCATCATGGGGCTCGGGAAATATGTGTATACCATCACTCCGAGGTCACATGCAAGAGAACGTGGCGTTTGGACACTAGGTGGCGCTATAACAGTAAAAATGGTAAAATTTAAGTGTATTTCTTTGCTTAAACAATTGTGTATCACGTAACATTTGTCATTTACACAAACTAATGATATCATATCATAGCTCTCCTCATTCTGAACAACTTTTCCTCTTGATCCATTGATGTCAATCAAATGGTTCGCAAGTAATCGTTGATGATGTTAAAGACGTACTTAAGCATACTAATTTTAGGTCTTTCAAGCAATTTCAAAATTTTCACCACAGTAAAATTCTCTGGACTCTCTAGACAACTAATTATCAAAGACATGTTGAACTTTTTCATTTGTGTGGCCATAACAGGGTTGTTTATTATATTGACCTCAAAAGTCTACCTGAAAGCTCGCTGCTCCTTAATAAATAATCCAACTGACTTGCCATTAAGTTCTATTGTACATCTTCTGACACTTAACAAGCAGGCAAAATAGGATGGTCATTGGAAAAGGCATGCCTTCATTAAGCTCAAAAAGGTGAAATCCGCTTCGATCATACGAAAGCTACTTGATGTGCAATGTGCATGTTTAATAGAAGTTTCTGAATTTATCATGTAGTTAACTTGATGTTGTGCTTTTAATTATATTAAATTATATTAAAAGTCAATGTGAGGATGTTACAGCAGCACAAACAGTACATAGATATGATGCAGGATTTTTTTTATATGTGCAGGCAGTCCTAACATTTGCAAATGATTCTTGGCACCAAAAAATGTTTTTGTGTGCCTGTGATTCGTGCATGTGCACTGTGTGACTGTAAGCTTTTGTATGTGTGTGTGTTGTATGCTATACACTCACAGGACAACAGTGTTAAATGTGTTAAACATTAAACGTTGCTCCATATTTGTAAGATGCTGTATTGCTTCACATAACACACCATTATTAGGTACACCAGTTTAATTACATGTAAACCCAAGTTGCTACTCAGCCAGTCACATGGCGGCAACTCAATGCATTTAGGCATTTAGACATGGTAAACATGACTTACTGAAGTTCTAATCGAACATTAAAATGGTGGAGAAATGGTATATATTTGTGTGTACCAAATAAGCATCATTTAAATGGCACAGCCTTCTGGAATATTATTGAAGACCATAAATGTGAATCAATGTATCAATTTAAGGTGAGCTTATTTTTGTAAATCAATAATAAATTGTCACAACACAAAAAAAGCTAATTTGAAGAATGTGCATCTTATTAACAAAAGTTCCTATATCTCAGCAATAGAATGTCATAGAGACACAGGAGTTTGTTTGTTTTATAAATGGATATGTGTATTATAATATGACAGGTGATAAACCAAGCCCATAGGAACCAAACAGATTATTTTAGCAACCGCCTAGCCACACTTACATCTCTGCAGTAGAATATCGTAGAGGTGCGGGGCTTGGTTCGTTTCAATTGTGGCTTAGTTTGCTATCAATTGGCAGCTGCCATGATGCAACAAAATAGGTTAGCTTAGCAAACCTATAGCAAGATACATATCTCAGCAACAGAACATCGTAGAGACATGAGAATTGGTTCATTTCACTCGTCCCTCAGGTATTAACGGTTTACACCTGTTTTTTGCATATGAGTGTTAGCATGCGTGGTCTGTATTAACCTTTGCTGACCATTTCTGTAATTTTGCTTGATGTGGGAGAGTGTCATCCGTAGTGGATGTGTTATGGTGCGATTCCTTAGCGTAGTTGGAAAAGGCAGTCGACCTTAGTCCTCTTAGACCGCTCGAACCCGATGATTGCTGCTTGCAGCTATATTTAGGGTTCGAGCCCGAAGGGCTAGAAACCTATTGTATTTGTAGGTTTTATTATTATTAGGGTTCGAGCCCGAAGGGCTAGAAACCTATTGTATTTGTAGGTTTTATTATTAGGGTTCGAGCCCGTAGGGCTAGAAACCTATTGTATTTGTAGGTTTTATTATTATTATTATTTTTCTCCCCTAAAACTCATACCACAGCCCAAACCGTAAGAGCGACAGAGCTGAGACTCGGTCAGATGGTAGTAGTCTTGCTCGCTACTCAGATACACGGAGCCAGCCATGTCGGACTCTAGGTGGCGCTACAGCGATGCCGAACGCGTTGGCGTACGCAACCCCTAAACCGTTTGTCGCACAACTAAGAAAACCATATCATTGTAATCCTTGGCTCAAGACTTAAGAAACGTATATCTCCGATTTCATTTCCGGTATGCTAATTTTTCCGCTATTTTGCATTTTATGCAAAAAAAAAAAAATGAACTAGTCCCTGGATTTTTGCACTATCGGTACCAAACCAACGCTGATGAATTCTTTGGAGTGTGAATGGAAATAATTATTAAAAAAATGTTGAAATTTCGATAAACTGTTGCCAGGGGGCGCCAAAACGTCCTAACAGGAAGTAGCCAATTAAGGGAAAATGTAAATAACTCGTAAACGGTTTAAGATATCTTCATGGGGCTGAAAACACAACTATATATGAATAATCCGAGTTCAAATTATCAAAAACTAGGCGTTCGGGCACTAGGCGGCGCTATAACACGAAAAAACTGTAAAATGCTCATAACAAAGCAACCGTTGGTCCGATTAACATGATACTTGTTTTGATGCGTCTTTAAGTCATGTACCACAAATCCCTAAAACGATTTTGCTGTTTCGCAAAAAAAAATGGCCGCCATCGGCCATTGAAGTTTGAGCGCTAATTAGACCAGGTTAACGGAAGCCGATCGGAACGACGCTCGCTGGGCTCATTCGACTCATGGTCCTGAAGGTCTGTAAGAAGTAAGAACTCACTCGGCCAGCAGGGGGCGAAACAACTTATTTTTAGTGTGTTATTGACTGTTTATCACGTGACGTTTGATACACACACAAAATATTCATATCAAACGATAGATCTTCTCATTCTGAACAACTTTGCCTCTAGAACCACTTCTCTCAATCGAACGGTTCGGGAGTTATCGGTGGTACGATAAAAACCTACTTTTCCGAACTCGTCCTTGGTTTTTCGCCCAATCGAAACCAAAACCACGCAGATTGATTCTCTGGAGTGTGAATGTAAATAGTTATTGAAAAATAGTTGAAATTTCCTTTCACGGTCTCTTAAGAGCGGCAAAATGTAAAATGGGCGGATCCTATTACATTCAAATGTCCACAACTCAAGAGCGGCTTAACATATCATCGCTGGGCTTGGAAATCTTGTGTACAACATCGCTCCGAGGTAAAATTCAAAAGAACGCGGTATTTGTACACTAGGTGGTGCTATAACAGTGAAAATGACAACTTTGCCAAAACCCCTCAGTCGTTAACCTATTTGCAGGCTTACGACTTCGTCTGCGATTGATGGATTGTCATTGCAATTTTTTTAACAGGCAAACCTACCTAAGAGCCATTTGAGCGCTCGAACCCGCTAAATGCTGCTTGCAGCTTTAATTATTATTATTATTATTATTATTATTATTATTATTATTATTATTATTAGGGTTCGAGCCCGTAGGGCTAGAAACCTATTGTATTTGTAGGTTTTATTATTATTATTATTATTTTTCTCCCCTAAAACTCATACCACAGCCCAAACCGTAAGACCGACAGAGCTGAGACTCGGTCAGATGGTAGTAGTCTTGCTCGCTACTCAGATACACGGAGCCAGCCATGTCGGACTCTAGGTGGCGCTACAGCGATGAAAAGCGCGTTTGTGCTCGATACTCCCAAACCGTTTGTCGCACAACTAAGAAAACCATATCATTGTAATCACTGGCTCTAAACTTAAAAGACGTATCTATCCAATTTCATTTCCGGTATGCTAATTTTTCCGCTAATTTGCATTTTATGCAAAAAAAAAAAAATGAACTAGTCCCTGGATATTTGCACTATCGGTACCAAACCAACGCTGATTAATTCTTTGGAGTGTGAATGGAAATAATTATTTAAAAAATGTTGAAATTTCGATAAACTGTTGCCAGGGTGCGCCAAAACGTCCTAACAGGAAGTAGCCAATTAAGGGAAAATGTAAATAACTCGTAAACGGTTTAAGATATCTTCATGGGGCTGAAAACACAACTATATATGAATAATCCGAGTTCAAATTATCAAAAACTAGGCGTTCGGGCACTAGGTGGCGCTATAACACGAAAAAACTGTAAAATGCTCATAACAAAGCAACCGTTGGTCCGATTAACATGATACTTGTTTTGATGCGTCTTTAAGTCATGTACCACAAATCCCTAAAACGATTTTGCTGTTTCGCAAAAAAAAATGGCCGCCATCGGCCAATGAAGTTTGAGCGCTAATTAGACCAGGTTAACGGAAGCCGATCGGAACGACGCTCGTTGGGCTCATCCGACTCATGGTCCTGAAGGTCTGTAAGAAGTAAGAACTCACTCGGCCAGCAGGGGGCGAAACAACTTATTTTTAGTGTGTTATTGACTGTTTATCACGTGACGTTTGATACACACACAAAATATTCATATCAAACGATAGATCTTCTCATTCTGAACAACTTTGCCTCTAGAACCACTTCTCTCAATCGAACGGTTCGGGAGTTATCGGTGGTACGATAAAAACCTACTTTTGCGAACTCGTCCTTGGTTTTTCGCCCAATCGAAACCAAAACCACGCAGATTGATTCTCTGGAGTGTGAATGTAAATAGTTATTGAAAAAAAGTTGAAATTTCCTTTCACGGTCTCTTAAGAGCGGCAAAATGTAAAATGGGCGGATCCTATTACATTCAAATGTCCACAACTCAAGAGCGGCTTAACATATCATCGCTGGGCTTGGAAATCTTGTGTACAACATCGCTCCGAGGTAAAATTCAAAAGAACGCGGATTTTGTACACTAGGTGGCGCCATAACAGTTAAAAATAGCGAAATTTACGCATCTTTTGGAACCAAATCAATTGTGCATCACGTGACATTTGACATTTACGCAAACTATTGATATCATATGATAGCTCTCCTGATTCCGAACAACTTTGCCTCTTGAACGATCGATGTCGATCGCACGGTTAGTGAGTAATCAGTGATGATGTTAAAAACCTACTTTATCAAACTAGTCCAAGATTTTTCACCCGATCGGAACCAAATCAACGCAGCTGTCTTCTCTTGAGTGTGATTGCGAATAGTTATTGAAAAAAAGAGGAAATTTCCTTTCACAGTCTCTTAGGGGAGCCAAATGTGAAATGGGCGGAGCCTATAACATTAAAATGTCCATAACTCATGAACGGCTCAACATATCGTCATGGGGCTTGGAAACCCCATGCAGACAGTCACTCGGAGGTTACTCACAAAACACCGTGGCGTTTGAACACACGGTGGCGCTGTAACAGTGAAAATGACAACTTTGGCAAAACCCCTTTTGCAGGCTCACGACTTCGTCTGCGATTGATGGATTGTCATTGCAATTTTTTTAACAGGCAAACCTACCTAAGAGCCATTTGAGCGCTCGAACCCGCTGAATGCTGCTTGCAGCTTTAATTAGGGTTCGAGCCCGTAGGGCTAGAAACCTATTGTATTTGTAGGTTTTATTATTAGGGTTCGAGCCCGTAGGGCTAGAAACTAGGGCTCCAACTAACGATTATTTTAATAATCGATTAATCTATAAATTATTTTTTCGATTAATCGATGAATCGGATAAAAACATAAACCAAGAAAAGCATTCATTTCCAACCCTTTATTCAAAATCAGAACTAAAATCTTTAGAAACTGCACAAACTTGTTGCTCCTTGAACTATCCTGAGCTGTTATAATAATAATAAAATAAAAATGGACTAACACAAAAAACATACACATGTAGGCTTTACATCTGCCAAATATTTAGACTTTTTTTAAATAAAAGTGCCACCTGAGCTGCCAGAACAATAAATAATTTATAAAAAATAAAGAACAATACAAATCAGAAAATTTGACAGGATTTGTTTGAATGTCAGAACTTGTTCTCTACACTACACTGCAGACGCACACACTCGCAGATGCACACACACGCAGACACACACACTCACAAACTCTCACACTGACACACACACACTCCCTCTCTCAAGTTCACTTGAAGCTTATTCATTAAATTATTACCATCATTGTAGTAAGTGTAAGCTTCATTTATACACCACATTTAAACACGGCTTAAGATGACCGAGTGCTATAAAAGAACTTTAAAATTAAATTAAAAAGTACATCACAGACAAATATATTTGTCAATAATAACCTATATGGGACAAAGCACAGAATATACACTGCATAAATTGCTTTTCTAACTTAGTAGTTTTGTCCTGTTGTCAGCCCAAATATCAAAAAATCTTAAATCAAGAAACATGTACTAGACACATGAAAAAGCATAAGAAATGATGTCTTGTTTTCTGAAAAAACACCTCAAAATAAAGTGATTGTTTGCTTAAAACAAGCAAAATTATCTGCCAATGGGGTACGAAAAATAATTTTAATGAGATATAATTTCAAACAGAAGTTTTAAGCATCAATTAATTTTCTCATGCCATTTTTCTTGTCTAGTAATCTTGATTTTTTTTAGATACTTTGACTGGAAACGAGAAATAAATTACAAAGTAAGAAAAGCTGTTTTTGCAGTGTAGCTATACATGACAACAGATTGATAAATGAATGGTTCAAAAAAGGCGAGTGAATAAAAACGTGTCTTAAGTCTTGCAATCCAAAGTGCAAAGTAACTATACCAGCCCTGCTTTATTCTGTTATTAACGAGCTAACGCTAACTTGTCATGCTAGTCAAACTGGATAACGAGTAAACATCCGCACCAGAGACATTACGTTCTTCACTTCAAAACTGAACAAAAGTACGATTGTGTAATGACTTAACCTGCTGTTGAACTCCCTTCCTCCTCATCAAAGACTCCAATATGTTTGCGTTTAAGGTGCTGAATCATTGCCGTGGTATTCCCGCCATGTCGCTTTAGCATATTTAGCAGTTAACACACTTTTTCTGTTTATTTAGTGTGAAATGCTCCCGCACATTGGATGACTTTGGTCGCGCGGATTTCTCTGCCTCCGCCATGTATCTTTCCTCGTTATTTTATTTTTGCTCCGCCCTGTCTATGAGGCGCCGAACTCTGCTAGCATCAGTGCGCGAGAGAGACCGAGTGTGTTCACTCCGCTCCGCGCTCAAATAAAGTTTTTTTTTAAATAATCAAACGTCTCCGTGTCGCGCGACACAACGAATCGATAATGAAATTCGTTGACAACTCTTTTAGTAATCGATTTTTATCGATTAAATCGATTCGTTGTTGCAGCCCTACTAGAAACCTATTGTATTTGTAGGTTTTATTAGGGTTCGAGCCCGTAGGGCTAGAAACCTATTGTATTTGTAGGTTTTATTAGGGTTCGAGCCCGTAGGGCTAGAAACCTATTGTATTTGTAGGTTTTATTATTATTATTATTATTATTATTATTTTTCTCCCCTAAAACTCATACCACAGCCCAAACCGTAAGACCGACAGAGCTGAGACTCGGTCAGATGGTAGTAGTCTTGCTCGCTACTCAGATACACGGAGCCAGCCATGTCGGACTCTAGGTGGCGCTACAGCGATGCCGAACGCGTTGGCGTACGCAACCCCTAAACCGTTTGTCGCACAACTAAGAAAACCATATCATTGTAACCCTTGGCTCAAGACTTAAGAAACCTATATCTCCGATTTCATTTCCGGTATGCTAATTTTTTCGCTAATTTGCATTTTATGCAACCAAAAAAAAAATGAACTAGTCCCTGGATTTTTACACTATCGGTACGAAACCAACGCTGATGAATTCTTTGGAGTGTGAATGGAAATAATTATTAAAAAAATGTTGAAATTTCGATAAACTGTTGCCAGGGGGCGCCAAAACGTCCTAACAGGAAGTAGCCAATTAAGGGAAAACGTAAATAACTCGTAAACGGTTTAAGATATCTTCATGGGGCTGAAAACACAACTATATATGAATAATCCGAGTTCAAATTATCAAAAACTAGGCGTTCGGGCACTAGGTGGCGCTATAACACGAAAAAACTGTAAAATGCTCATAACAAAGCAACAGTTGGTCCGAATAACATGATTCTTGTTTTGATGCGTCTTTAAGTCATGTACCACAAATCCCTAAAACGATTTTGCTGTTTCGCCAAAAAAAATGGCCGCCATCGGCCAATGAAGTTTGAGCGCTAATTAGACCAGGTTAACGGAAGCCGATCGGAACGACGCTCGCTGGGCTCATCCGACTCATGGTCCTGAAGGTCTGTAAGAAGTAAGAACTCACTCGGCCAGCAGGGGGCGAAACAACTTATTTTTAGTGTGTTATTGACTGTTTATCACGTGACGTTTGATACACACACAAAATATTCATATCAAACGATAGATCTTCTCATTCTGAACAACTTTGCCTCTAGAACCACTTCTCTCAATCGAACGGTTCGGGAGTTATCGGTGGTACGATAAAAACCTACTTTTGCGAACTCGTCCTTGGTTTTTCGCCCAATCGAAACCAAAACCACGCAGATTGATTCTCTGGAGTGTGAATGTAAATAGTTATTGAAAAAAAGTTGAAATTTCCTTTCACGGTCTCTTAAGAGCGGCAAAATGTAAAATGGGCGGATCCTATTACATTAAAATGTCCACAACTCAAGAGCGGCTTAACATATCATCACTGGGCTTGGAAATCTTGTGTACAACATCGCTCCGAAGTAAAATTTAAAAGAACGCGGTATTTGTACACTAGGTGGCGCCATAACAGTTAAAAATAGCGAAATTTACGCATCTTTTGGAACCAAATCAATTGTGCATCACGTGACATTTGACATTTACGCAAACTATTGATATCATATGATAGCTCTCCTGATTCCGAACAACTTTGCCTCTTGAACGATCGATGTCGATCGCACGGTTAGTGAGTAATCAGTGATGATGTTTAAAACCTACTTTAGCGAACTCGTCAAAGATTTTTCACCCGATCGGAACAAAATCAACGCAGCTGTCTTCTCTTGAGTGTGATTGCGAATAGTTATTGAAAAAAAGAGGAAATTTCCTTTCACAGTCTCTTAGGGGAGCCAAATGTGAAATGGGTGGAGCCTATAACATTAAAATGTCCATAACTCATGAACGGCTCAACATATCGTCATGGGGCTTGGAACTCCCATGCAGACCGTCACTCGGAGGTTACTCAAAAAACACCGTGGCGTTTGAACACACGGTGGCGCTATAACAGTGAAAATGACAACTTTTGCAAAACCCCTCAGTCGTTAACCTATTTGCAGGCTCACGACTTCGTCTGCGATTGATGGATTGTCATTGCAATTTTTTTAACAGGCAAACCTACCTAAGAGCCATTTGAGCGCTCGAAGCCGCTAAATGCTGCTTGCAGCTTTAATTATTATTATTATTATTATTTTTCTCCCCTAAAACTCATACCACAGCCCAAACCGTAAGACCGACAGAGCTGAGACTCGGTCAGATGGTAGTAGTCTTGCTCGCTACTCAGATACACGGAGCCAGCCATGTCGGACTCTAGGTGGCGCTACAGCGATGAAAAGCGCGTTTGCGCTCGATACTCCCAAACCGTTTGTCGCACAACTAAGAAAACCATATCATTGTAATCCTTGGCTCAAGACTTAAGAAACCTATATCTCCGATTTCATTTCCGGTAGGCAAATTTTTTCGCTAATTTGCATTTTATGCAACCAAAAAAAAAATGAACTAGTCCCTGGATTTTTGCACTATCGGTACCAAACCAACGCTGATGAATTCTTTGGAGTGTGAATGGAAATAATTATTAAAAAAATGTTGAAATTTCGATAAACTGTTGCCAGGGTGCGCCAAAACGTCCTAACAGGAAGTAGCCAATTAAGGGAAAATGTAAATAACTCGTAAACGGTTTAAGATATCTTCATGGGGCTGAAAACACAACTATATATGAATAATCCGAGTTCAAATTATCAAAAACTAGGCGTACGGGCACTAGGTGGCGCTATAACACGAAAAAACTGTAAAATGCTCATAACAAAGCAACAGTTGGTCCGAATAACATGATTCTTGTTTTGATGCGTCTTTAAGTCATGTACCACAAATCCCTAAAACGATTTTGCTGTTTCGCCAAAAAAAATGGCCGCCATCGGCCAATGAAGTTTGAGCGCTAATTAGACCAGGTTAACGGAAGCCGATCGGAACGACGCTCGCTGGGCTCATCCGACTCATGGTCCTGAAGGTCTGTAAGAAGTAAGAACTCACTCGGCCAGCAGGGGGCGAAACGACTTATTTTTAGTGTGTTATTGACTGTTTATCACGTGACGTTTGATACACACACAAAATATTCATATCAAACGATAGATCTTCTCATTCTGAACAACTTTGCCTCTAGAACCACTTTTCTCAATCGAACGGTTCGGGAGTTATCGGTGGTACGATAAAAACCTACTTTTGCGAACTCGTCCTTGGTTTTTCGCCCAATCAAAACCAAAACCACGCAGATTGATTCTCTGGAGTGTGAAAGTAAATAGTTATTGAAAAAAAGTTGACATTTCCTTTCACGGTCTCTTAAGAGCGGCAAAATGTAAAATGGGCGGATCCTATTACATTAAAATGTCCACAACTCAAGAGCGGCTTAACATATCATCGCTGGGCTTGGAAATCTTGTGTACAACATCGCTCCGAGGTAAAATTCAAAAGAATGCGGTATTTGTACACTAGGTGGCGCTATAACAGTGAAAATGACAACTTTGCCAAAACCCCTCAGTCGTTAACCTATTTGCAGGCTCACGACTTCGTCTGCAATTGATGGATTGTCATTGCAATTTTTTTAACAGGCAAACCTACCTAAGAGCCATTTGAGCGCTCGAACCCGCTGAATGCTGCTTGCAGCTTTAATTATTATTATTATTATTATTATTTTTCTCCCCTAAAACTCATACCACAGCCCAAACCGTAAGACCGACAGAGCTGAGACTCGGTCAGATGGTAGTAGTCTTGCTCGCTACTCAGATACACGGAGCCAGCCATGTCGGACTCTAGGTGGCGCTACAGCGATGCCGAACGCGTTGGCGTACGCAACCCCTAAACCGTTTGTCGCACAACTAAGAAAACCATATCATTGTAACCCTTGGCTCAAGACTTAAGAAACCTATATCTCCGATTTCATTTCCGGTATGCTAATTTTTTCGCTAATTTGCATTTTATGCAACCAAAAAAAAAATGAACTAGTCCCTGGATTTTTGCACTATCGGTACCAAACCAACGCTGATGAATTCTTTGGAGTGTGAATGGAAATAATTATTAAAAAAATGTTGAAATTTCGATAAACTGTTGCCAGGGTGCGCCAAAACGTCCTAACAGGAAGTAGCCAATTAAGGGAAAATGTAAATAACTCGTAAACGGTTTAAGATATCTTCATGGGGCTGAAAACACAACTATATATGAATAATCCGAGTTCAAATTATCAAAAACTAGGCGTTCGGGCACTAGGTGGCGCTATAACACGAAAAAACTGTAAAATGCTCATAACAAAGCAACCGTTGGTCCGATTAACATGATACTTGTTTTGATGCGTCTTTAAGTCATGTACCACAAATCCCTAAAACGATTTTGCTGTTTCGCAAAAAAAAATGGCCGCCATCGGCCAATGAAGTTTGAGCGCTAATTAGACCAGGTTAACGGAAGCCGATCGGAACGACGCTCGCTGGGCTCGTTCGACTCATGGTCCTGAAGGTCTGTAAGAAGTAAGAACTCACTCGGCCAGCAGGGGGCGAAACGACTTATTTTTAGTGTGTTATTGACTGTTTATCACGTGACGTTTGATACACACACAAAATATTCATATCAAACGATAGATCTTCTCATTCTGAACAACTTTGCCTCTAGAACCACTTTTCTCAATCGAACGGTTCGGAAGTTATCGGTGGTACGATAAAAACCTACTTTTGCGAACTCGTCCTTGGTTTTTCGCCCAATCGAAACCAAAACCACGCAGATTGATTCTCTGGAGTGTGAATGTAAATAGTTATTGAAAAAAGGTTGAAATTTCCTTTCACGGTCTCTTAAGAGCGGCAAAATGTATAATGGGCGGATCCTATTACATTAAAATGTCCATAACTCATGAACGGCTCAACATATCGTCATGGGGCTTGGAACTCCCATGCAGACCGTCACTCGGAGGTTACTCACAAAACATCGTGGCGTTTGAACACACGGTGGCGCTATAACAGTGAAAATGACAACTTTGGCAAAACCCCTCAGTCGTTAACCTATTTGCAGTCTCACGACTTCATCTGAATTGATGGATTGTCATTGCAATTTTTTTAACAGGCAAACCTACCTAAGAGCCATTTGAGCGCTCGAACCCGCTGAATGCTGCTTGCAGCTTTAATGTTATTTATAATTGCTCACAGAGCAGATTTTTCCCCCTAAAACTGATTGTGCAGCCCAAACCGTAAGGCCTAGAGACTTGATACTTGGTCAGATGGTTGTACTCCTGTTGGCTACTGGGAGACATAAAAACAGCCAAATCGGCCAATAGGGGGCGCTACAGCGATGACAAACGCGTTTAGGCTCATAACTCCTAAACCGTTTGTCGCACAACCAAGTGTTTGGTATCATTGGAATCGGAGGCTTAAGCTGAATAAAACGTATATCTCCGTTTTTATTTGCGCCTGGAAAAGTTTTTCGCTAATTAGCATTTAATGCAACTTACACGTTTTCGAACTAGTCCCTGGTTTTTCGCCCGATCGGAACCAAACCAACGCTGATGAATTCTTTGGAGTGTGAATGTAAATAATTATCAAAAAAAAGTTGAAATTTCGATTCATGGTCTCAAGGGGGCGCAAAAACATCCAACCCGGAAGTAGCCTTTTTGCTTTAAATAGCTATAACTCAAGAACTGTATAAGATATACTCATGGGCCTCGGAACATATGTGTAGACCATCACTCCGAGGTCACCTCCAAAAGAACGTGGCGTTTGGACACTAGGTGGCGCTATAACATCAAAAATGGCAAGATTGGTGCGTATTTCATTACTTAAACATTTGTCTATCACGTGACATTTGTCATTTACGCAAACCATTGACATCATATGATAGGTCTCCTCATTCTGAACAACTTTGCCTCTTGATGCATTGATGTCAATCAAACGGTTCTCGAGTTATCGGTGATGATGTTAAAAACGTAATTTTGCATACTAATTTTTGTTTTTTCATGCAATTTCCAAATTTTCACCACAGTACAATTCTCTAGACTCTCTAGATAAATAATTATCAAAGACATGTTGAACTTTTTCATTTACGTGACCATAACAGGTCATTTATTATAGTAACCTCAAAAGTCTACCTGAAAGCTCGCTGCTCCTCAATGAATAATCCAACTGACTTGCCATTATGTAATATTTTACATATTATGACACTAAACAAGCATCCAAAATGTGATGCTCATTTGAAGAGGCATGCCTTTCATAACAGTCAAAATGGGATAAATATCATTCATTTCAATGGCTTTTTTATAGTCAACAGATCACAATGCATGTAGTTCCATGCATTGTCCACTGTAGCGACGTATCGTGCACTGCAGTGTGTATTATATGTGCATACGTGCGTATGTATTACATATTCTGTGTGTATGTATTTATGTTCATTTCACTCGTACCGTAGGTATGAACGGTTTAAACCTGTTTTTGCATATGAGTGTTAGCATGCGTGTTCTGTATTACCCTTTGCTGACCATTTCTTTAATTTTTCAGGTTATGGGTAAGTGTCATCCGTTGCGGATTTGTTATGGTGCGTTTCCTGACCGTAGTCAGCGAAAGCAGCCGACCTTAGACCTCTTAGTCTGCTCGAACCCGATGATTGCTGCTTGCAGCTATATTGTTATTTATAATTGCTCACAGAGCAGATTTTTCCCCCTAAAACTGATCCTGCAGCCCAAACCGTAAGGCCTAGAGACTTGATACTTGGTCAAATGGTTGTACTCCTGTTGGCTACTGGGAGACATAAAGACAGCCAAATCGGCCGATAGGGGGCGCTACAGCAATGACAAACGTGTTTAGGCTCATAACTCCTAAACCGTTTGTCGCACAACCAAGTGTTTGGTATCATTGGAATCGGAGGCTTAAGCTGAATAAAACGTATATCTCCGTTTTTATTTGCGCCTGGAAAAGTTTTTCGCTAATTAGCATTTAATGCAACTTACACGTTTTCGAACTAGTCCCTGGTTTTTCGCCCGATCGGAACCAAACCAACGCTGATTAATTCTATGGAGTGTGAATGTAAATAATTATCAAAAAAAAGTTGAAATTTCCATTCATGGTCTCAAGGGGGCGCAAAAACATCCAACCCGGAAGTAGCCTTTTTACTTTAAATAGCTATAACTCAAGAACTGTATAAGATATACTCATGGGCCTCGGAACATATGTGTAGACCATCACTCCGAAGTCATCTCCAAAAGAACGTGGCGTTTGGACACTAGGTGGCGCTATAACATCAAAAATGGCAAGATTGATGCGTATTTCATTGCTTAAACATTTGTCTATCACGTGACATTTGTCATTTACGCAAAACATTGACATCATATGATAGGTCTCCTCATTCTGAACAACTTTGCCTCTTGATGCATTGATGTCAATCAAATGGTTCCCGAGTTATTGGTGATGATGTTAAAGACGTACCTTTGCATACTAATTTTAGGTCTTTCAAGCAATTTCAAAATTTTCACCACAGTACAATTCTCTGGACTCTCTAGATAACTAATTATCAAAGACATGTTGAACTTTTTCATTTACGTGACAATTATAGGGTCTACCTGAAAGCTCGCTGCTCCTCAATGAATAATCCAACTGACTTGCCATTAAGTACTATTAACCAATTAAAGTCAATGGAAATAAAAATGGTTTGACTGGTTCCGTCATTTTTCTTGGTGTGGGAGAGTGACATCCGTCGTGGATTGTAATGGTGCGATTTCCGAGCCTAGTCGACCCCTTACGCCTTAGACTGCTCGAACCCGATGATTGCTGCTTGCAGCTATATTTATTATTATTATTATTATTCTTATTATTATTCTTCCCTAGAAGTGATCGTGCAGCCCAAACCGTAAGGCCGACAGAGCTGAGACTTGGTCAGATGGTAGTAGTCCTTGTCGCTACTCAGATACACGGAACCAGCCAAATCGACCCATAGGTGGCGCTAGAGCGATGCCGTACGCGTTTGCTTGCGCAACCGCTAAACCGTTTGTCGCACACCCAAGTGTCTTATATCAGTGTAATCACTGGCTCTAAACTTAAAAAACGTATATCTCCGATTTCATTTCCGGTATGCAAATTTTTTCGCTAATTTGCATTTTATGCATCAATAAAGAAAATGAACTAGTCCCTGGATTTTTGCCCGATCGAAACCAAACCAACGCTGATGGATTCTTTGGAGTGTGAATGTAAATAGTTATCAAAAAAAAGTTGAATTTTCCATTCACGGCCGCTAGGTGGCGCTAAAACGTCCAAACCGGAAGTGACATATTTAACAAAAACGGCCATAACTCGTGAACTGTTTAAGATATCTTCATGGGGCTTGGAACATATGTGTAGACCCTCAGTCCGGGGTCACAATAAAAAAACTGCGGCGTTTGACCACTAGGTGGCGCTATAATTTGAATGAGCTAGAAAATAGCTATAACTACGCAACCCTTTGCCCGATTGACTTCATATTTGGTATGGTGGGTCTTTGTCTCATTCTACATGAATATCTAAAAGGACATTGGCGTATGTAAAAAAACATGGCCGCCATTGGCCAATGAAGTTTGAGCGCTCATTACACCGGGTTAACTGAGGCCGATCAAAACGACACTCGCTGGGCTTATTCGTCTCATGGTCCTGAAGGTCTGTAAGAAATGTGAACTCATTTGGCCACCGGGGGGCGAAATAACGTTTTAGGAGTGCTTTAACAATTGTGCATCACGTGACATTTGACATATACCCAAATTTATGGTATCATATGATAGCTCTCCTTATTCTGAGCAACTTTGCCTCTGGAACCACTTCTGTCGATCAAACGGTTCGTGAGTTATCGCTGATGATGTAAAAAAACTACTTTCGCGAACTAGTCGTTGGTTTTTCGACCGATCAGAACCAAAACAATGCAAATGACTTGTGTGGAGTGTGAAGGTTAATAATTATCAAAAAAAGTTGAAATTTTCTTTCATGGTTGCATAGGGGCGCCAAAATAAAAAAATGGGCGGAGCCTATCAAATTAACATGCCTATTAATCCAGAACGGTTTAACACATCATCATGGGCCTCGGAACATATGTGTAGACCATCACTCTGAGGTCACGTACAAAACAACATGGCGTTTGGACACTAGGTGGCGCTATAACAGCAAAAATTGCTAAATTTATGCGTATTTCATTGCTTAAACAATTGTTTATCACGTGACATTTGTCATTTACACAAACTAATATAATCATATGATAGTTCTCCTCATTCTGAACAACTTTGCCTCTTGATCCATTGATGTCAATCAAACGGTTCCCGAGTTATTGGTGATGATGTTAAAGACGTACTTTTGCAAACTAATTTTTGTTTTTTCATGCAATTTCCAAATTTTAACCACAGTACAATTCTCTGGACTCTCTAGATAAATAATTATCAAAGACATGTTGAACTTTTTCATTTGTGTGAGCATGACAGGGTCCTTTATTTTATTAACCTCAAAAGTCTACCTGAAAGGTCGCTACTCCTTAAGAAATAATCCAACTGACTTCTCATTAAGTACTATTGTACATCTAATGCCACTAAACAAGCATCCAAAATGTGATGCTCATTGGAAGAGGAATGCCATTCATAACAGTCAAAAAGGGTTAAATATCATTCATTTCAATGGCGTTTTTATAGTCAACAGATCACAATGCATTGTCCACTGTAGCGACGTATCGTGCACTGCAGTGTGTATTATATGTGCATACGTGCGTATGTATTACATATTCTGTGTGTATGTATTTATGTTCATTTCACTCGTACCGTAGGTATCAACGGTTTACACCTGTTTTTGCATATGAGTGTTAGCATGCGTGTTCTGTATTACCCTTTGCTGACCATTTCTGTAATTTTTCAGGTTATGGGTAAGTGTCATCCGTTGCGGATTTGTTATGGTGCGTTTCCTGACCGTAGTCAGCGAAAGCAGCCGACCTTAGAGCTCTTAGTCTGCTCGAACCCGATGATTGCTGCTTGCAGCTATATTTAGGGTTCGAGCCCGAAGGGCTAGAAACCTATTGTATTTGTTGGTTTTATTAGGGTTCGAGCCCGTAGGGCTAGAAACCTATTGTATTTGTTAGTTTTATTCTTCTTATTATTATTCTGCCCTAAAACTGATGCTGCAGCCCAAACCGTAAGACCGACAGAGCTGTGACTTGGTCAGATGGTAGTAGTCCTTGTCGCTACTCAGATACACGCAGCCAGCCAAATCGGCCCATAGGTGGCGCTACAGCGATGAACAGCGCGTTTGCGCTCGATACTCCTAAAACGTTTGTCGCACACCCAAGTGTCTTATATCAGTGTAATCACTGGCTCTAAACTTAAAAAACGTATATCTCCGATTTCATTTCCGGTATGCAAATTTTTTCGCTAATTAGCATTTTACGAAAAAAAAAAAAAATGAACTAGTCCCTGGATTTTTGCCCGATCGGAACCAAACCAACGCTGATGGATTCTGTGGAGTGTGAATATGAATAATTATCAAAAAAAAGTTTAATTTTCCATTCACGGCCGCTAGGTTGCGCTTAAACGTCTGAACCGGAAGTAACATATTTAACTAAAACGGCCATAACTCGTGAACTTTTTGAGATATCTTCATGGGGTTTGGAACATATGTGTAGACCCTCATTACGGGGTCACATTAGAAAAAGTTTGGCGTTTGGCCACTAGGTGGCGCTATAATTCGAATGAGCTAGAAAATGGCTATAACTACGCAACCCTTTGCCCGAATGACTTGATATTTCGTATGGTGGGTCTTTGTCTCATTCTGCATGAATATCTAAAAGGACATTGGCGTATTCTAAAAAACATGGCCGCCATTGGCCAATGAAGTTTGAGCACTTATTAGACCGGGTTAACGGAGGCCGATCAAAACGACACTCGCTGGGCTTATTCGTTTCATGGTCTTTAAGGTCTGTAAGAAATGTGAACTCATTCGGCCACCGGGGGGCGAAATAACGCTTTAGGAGTGCTTAAACAATAGTGTATCACGTGACATTTGACATATACCCAAACTATTTGTGTCATATGATAGCTTTCCTTATTCTGAACAACTTTGCCTCTGGAACCACTTTTATCGATCAAACGGTTCGTGAGTTATCGCTGATGATGTCATAAACCTACTTTCGCGAACTAGTCGTTGGTTTTTCAACCGATCGGAACCAAAACAATGCAGATGACTTCTTAGGAAAGTGATTGTAAATAATTATCGAAAAAAAGTAGAAATTTCCTTTCACGGTCGCTTAGGGGCGCCAAAATAAAAAAATGGGCTGAGCCTATCATATTTAAATGGCCATAAATCAAGAACGGCTTAACATATCATCATGGGCCTCGGAACATATGTGTAGACCATCACTCTGAAGTCACCTACAAAAGAACGTGGCGTTTGGACTCTAGGTGGCGCTATAATAGTAAAAATGGCAAAATGTACATGTCTTTTTGTGGCCTAGACAACTGTGTCTCACGTGACATTTGACTAATACACAAACTATTGATATCAAACGATAGATCTCCTTATTCATAACAACTTTGCCTCTTGAACCATTGATGTCTATCAAATGGTTTGTGAGTTATTGGTGATGATGTAAAAATCCTACTTTTGCAAACTTGTTCAAGGATTTTCAAGCAATTTCAAAATTTCCACCTCAGTTCATTTCTTTGGACTCTCTAGGTCAATAATCATCAAAAACATGTTGAGTTTTTTTTAGTTTGGTGACCATAACAGGGTCCTTTATTATATTAGCGTGGAACAAGTATGTTATAGGTCGCTACTCCTTAATAAATAATCCAACTGACTTGCCATTTAGCACAATTATACATATTATGACACTTAACAAGCATGCAAAATGTGATGCTCATAGGAAGAGGCATTCCTTCATAAGAGTCAAAAAGGTGAATATCATTCATTTCAATGGCTTTCTTATAGAGTCACCAGATCACTGTGCATGTAGCTTTGCTAAAGGAATGATAAATATGTGCAGGATAAAGGTGTGTAGTGTGCGTTTATGGATATCATTCCCTATGTATCATAAGAGTGTGAATGCACTGTATAGATTGTGTGTCTTGTGTGATCAAGACTGTGCATGTGTGTGTAATGAAATGTGTCTCACAGGAAGACAGTGTTAGAAATATAATGTATTACGCATTAAACATTGCTCCATATTTACACATCTATAAATATAGCACATGTCTGGCTGTTTTTATGATGCTGTGTTGATATATATATATATATATATGTATATATATATCATTAAACCAGTTTAATTGCATGTAAACCCAAATTGCTACACAGCCTGTCACATGGCAGCAGCTCAATGCATTTAGGCATTTAGACATGGTAAACATGACTTCCTGAAGTTCAAACCGAACATAAAAATTGAGAAGAAATGGGATATATCATGTGAGGTGTGTGTACCAAAGAAACATAATTTAAATGGCACGGCCTTCTAAAATATTATTGCAGACAATGTCAATGTCCTACTGACCACAATGTATTCATGAATATGAATCAATTTATCCATTTAAAATGGTCCTAGATTTTATTAGAGACAAAGAAGTTACTTCGTTCTAATCATGGAAAAGTGTATTATAATATGACAGGTGACAAGCTATGCCCATAACAAATAAACAGATTAGCTTAACAATCATTTACACAGACCTACAGTATATCTCTGCAGTTGAATGTGGTAAAGACACAGGGGTTCGGTTAATTTCACTTGTCACTTAATGTGTTATCAATTGGCAGGTGCCATAACAGAACCATAACAACTAAACTGTTAACTTAGCAACCATTAAGCTAGACCACTATCTCTGCAATATAACATCGCAGACAAACTGTGGTTGTTTCGTGTGACATGTGCCTTAATGTATTATCAATTGGCAGGTGCCATGCCACATCCATAGCAACTAAACAGGTTAACTTGGCAACCATTTAGCTAGACCTATATCTCTGCAACAGATCATCGTAGAGACATTAGAATTGGTTCATTTCACTCGTCCCATAGGTATTAACGGTTTACACCTGTTTTTGCATATGAGTGTAAGCATGCGTGTTCTGTATTAACCTTTGCTGACCATTTCTTTCATTTTTCTGGTTATGGGTAAGTGTCATCCCTTGCGGATGTGTTATGGTGCGATTCTTGAACGTAGTCAGCGAATTCAGTCGACCATAGTCCCCTTACACTGCTCGAACCCGATGATTACTGCTTGCAGTTATATTTATTATTATTATTATTATTTTTCTCCGGTAAAACTCATACTGCAGCCTAAACCGTAAGGCCGACAGAGCTGAGACTTGGTCAGATGGTAGTAGTCTTGCTCGCTACTCAGATACACGGAACCAGCCAAATCGACCCATAGGTGGCGCTACAGCGATGCCGCACGCGTTAGCCTGCGCAACGCGTAAACCGTTTGTCGCACACCCAAGTGTCTTATATCAGAGTAATCATTGGCTCAAAACTTAAAAAATGTATATCTCCGATTTCATTTCCGGTATGCAAATTTTTTCGCTAATTTGCATTTTATGCATCAACAAAAAAAATGAACTAGTCCCTGGATTTTTGCCCGATCGAAACCAAACCAACGCTGTTGGATTCTTTGGAGTGTGAATGTAAATAGTTATCAAAAAAAAGTTGAATTTTCCATTCACGGTCGCTAGGTGGCGCTAAAACGTCCAAACCGGAAGTGACATATTTAACAAAAATGGCCATAACTCATGAACTGTTTGAGATATCTTCATGGGGCTTGGAACATATGTGTAGACCCTCAGTCCGGGGTCACAATAAAAAAACTGCGGCGTTTGACCACTAGGTGGCGCTATAATTTGAATGAGCTAGAAAATAGCTATAACTACGCAACCCTTTGCCCGATTGACTTCATATTTGGTATGGTGGGTCTTTGTCTCATTCTACATGAATATCTAAAAGGACATTGGCGTATGTAAAAAAACATGGCCGCCATTGGCCAATGAAGTTTGAGCGCTCATTACACCGGGTTAACTGAGGCCGATCAAAACGACACTCGCTGGGCTTATTCGTCTCATGGTCCTGAAGGTCTGTAAGAAATGTGAACTCATTTGGCCACCGGGGGGCGAAATAACGTTTTAGGAGTGCTTTAACAATTGTGCATCACGTGACATTTGACATATACCCAAATTTATGGTATCATATGATAGCTCTCCTTATTCTGAGCAACTTTGCCTCTGGAACCACTTCTGTCGATCAAACGGTTCGTGAGTTATCGCTGATGATGTAAAAAACCTACTTTCGCGAACTAGTCGTTGGTTTTTCGACCGATCAGAACCAAAACAATGCAAATGACTTGTGTGGAATGTGAAGGTAAATAATTATCAAAAAAAAGTTGAAATTTTCTTTCATGGTTGCATAGGGGCGCCAAAATAAAAAAATGGGCGGAGCCTATCAAATTAACATGCCTATTCATCCAGAACGGTTTAACACATCATCATGGGCCTCGGAACATATGTGTAGACCATCACTCTGAGGTCACGTACAAAACAACATGGCGTTTGGACACTAGGTGGCGCTATAACAGCAAAAATGGCAATATTGATGCGTTTTTCAGTCCTTATACAATTGTGTATCACGTGACATTTGTCATTTACGCAAACTATTGACATCATATGATAGGTCTCCTCATTCTGAACAACTTTGCCTCTTGATCCATTGATGTCAATCAAACGGTTCCCGAGTTATTGGTGATGATGTTAAAGACGTACTTTTGCAAACTAATTTTTGTTTTTTCATGCAATTTCCAAATTTTCACCACAGTACAATTCTCTGGACTCTCTAGATAACTAATTATCAAAGACATGTTGAACTTTTTCATTTACGTGACCATAACAGGGTCCTTTATTTTATTAACCTCAAAAGTCTACCTGAAAGCTCGCTACTCCTTAAGAAATTATCCAACTGACTTCTCATTAAGTACTATTATACATCTTATGACACTAAACAAGCATCCAAAATGTGATGCTCATTGGAAGAGGCATGCCTTTCATAACAGTCAAAATGGGATAAATATCATTCATTTCAATGGCTTTTTTATAGTCAACAGATCACAATGCATGTAGTTCCATGCATTGTCCACTGTAGCGACGTATCGTGCACTGCAGTGTGTATTATATGTGCATACGTGCGTATGTATTACATATTCTGTGTGTATGTATTTATGTTCATTTCACTCGTACCGTAGGTATGAACGGTTTTTACACCTGTTTTTGCATATGAGTGTTAGCATGCGTGTTCTGTATTACCCTTTGCTGACCATTTCTTTAATTTTTCAGGTTATGGGTAAGTGTCATCCGTTGCGGATGTGTTATGGTGCGTTTCCTGACCGTAGTCAGCGAAAGCAGCCGACCTTAGACCTCTTAGTCTGCTCGAACCCGATGATTGCTGCTTGCAGCTATATTGTTATTTATAATTGCTCACAGAGCAGATTTTTCCCCCTAAAACTGATCGTGCAGCCCAAACCGTAAGGCCTAGAGACTTGATACTTGGTCAGATGGTTGTACTCCTGTTGGCTACTGGGAGACATAAAGACAGCCAAATCGGCCAATAGGGGGCGCTACAGCGATGACAAACGCGTTTAGGCTCATAACTCCTAAACCGTTTGTCGCACACCCAAGTGTTTGGTATCATTGGAATTGGTAGCTTGTGACGAACAAAACGTATATCTCCGTTTTTATTTGCGCCTGGAAAAGTTTTTCGCTAATTAGCATTTTATGCACCTTACACGTTTTCAAACTAGTCCCTGGTTTTTCGCCCGATCGGAACCAAACCAACGCTGATGAATTCTTTGGAGTGTGAATGTAAATAATTATCAAAAAAAAGTTGAAATTTCGATTCATGGTCCCAAGGGGGCGCAAAAACATCCAACCCGGAAGTAGCCTTTTTACTTTAAATAGCTATAACTCAAGAACTGTATAAGATATACTCATGGGCCTCGGAACATATGTGTAGACCATCACTCCGAAGTCATCTCCAAAAGAACGTGGCGTTTGGACACTAGGTGGCGCTATAACAGCAAAATTTGCTAAATTGATGCGTTTTTCATTGCTTAAACAATTGTCTATCACGTGACATTTGTCATTTACACAAACTATTGATATCATATGATAGTTCTCCTCATTCTGAACAACTTTGCCTCTTGATCCATTGATGTCAATCAAACGGTTCTCGAGTTATCGGTGATGATGTTAAAGACATACTTTTGCATACTAGTTTAAGGATTTTCAAACAATTTCAAAATTTATACCACAGTTCCATTCTTTGGACACTCAAGGTCAATAATTATCAAAAACATGTCGAGTTTTTTTAGTTGTTTGACCCTAACAGGGTCCTTTAATATATTAAAGTGAAACATGTACGTTAAAGGTCGCTACTCCTTAATAAACAATCCAACTGACTTGTCATTAAGGACTCTTATACATATTTTGACACACAGCAAGCATGCAAAATGTGAGGGTCAGTGGAAAAGAAATGCCTTCATAACAGTCAAAAAGCTGAAATATTTTTCATTCAAATGTATTGAAATGTTTTGTTGAATTATTTGCTACATATATAAGAATTAATAGAACATTTTAGAGACCCTGGGAATGCTTCGTTTGACTTGTGGTTTGATGTGTTATTAATTGGCAGGTGCTATTCCATGCCAATGATAACCAAACAGGTTAGCTTTACCACAGTTTAGCAAGATCTATTTCTCTGAAACAGAACACCATAGAGACATGAGAATTGCCTCACTTTACCCGTCCCTTAGGTATTATCACTTAAACCTTTTTTTGATTGAGTGTGTGAATATGTTTAGTCTTTATTGACAGTTGCTGACCTTTTTTGACCATTTTCTTCGTGTAGGAGAGTGTCATCTGTCGTGGATGTGTAATGGTGTAACTCCCGAGCCTATTAGACGTCTTAGACTGCTCGAACCCGATGATTGCTGCTTGCAGCTATATTTATTATTATTATTATTATTTTTCTCCCCTAAAACTCATACCACAGCCCAAACCGTAAGACCGACAGAGCTGAGACTCGGTCAGATGGTAGTAGTCTTGCTCGCTACTCAGATACACGGAGCCAGCCATGTCGGACTCTAGGTGGCGCTACAGCGATGCCGAACGCGTTGGCGTACGCAACCCCTAAACCGTTTGTCGCACAACTAAGAAAACCATATCATTGTAATCCTTGGCTCAAGACTTAAGAAACCTATATCTCCGATTTCATTTCCGGTATGCTAATTTTTTCGCTAATTTGCATTTTATGCAACCAAAAAAAAAATGAACTAGTCCCTGGATTTTTGCACTATCGGTACCAAACCAACGCTGATGAATTCTTTGGAGTGTGAATGGAAATAATTATTAAAAAAATGTTGAAATTTCGATAAACTGTTGCCAGGGTGCGCCAAAACGTCCTAACAGGAAGTAGCCAATTAAGGGAAAATGTAAATAACTCGTAAACGGTTTAAGATATCTTCATGGGGCTGAAAACACAACTATATATGAATAATCCGAGTTCAAATTATCAAAAACTAGGCGTTCGGGCACTAGGCGGCGCTATAACACGAAAAAACTGTAAAATGCTCATAACAAAGCAACCGATGGTCCGATTAACATGATGCTTGTTTTGATGCGTCTTTAAGTCATGTACCACAAATCCCTAAAACGATTTAGCTGTTTCGCAAAAAAAAATGGCCGCCATCGGCCAATGAAGTTTGAGCGCTAATTAGACCAGGTTAACGGAAGCCGATCGGAACGACGCTCGCTGGGCTCATCCGAGTCATGGTCCTGAAGGTCTGTAAGAAGTAAGAACTCACTCGGCCAGCAGGGGGCGAAACAACTTATTTTTAGTGTGTTATTGACTGTTTATCACGTGACGTTTGATACACACACAAAATATTCATATCAAACGATAGATCTTCTCATTCTGAACAACTTTGCCTCTTGAACCACTTCTCTCAATCGAACGGTTCGGGAGTTATCGGTGGTACGATAAAAACCTACTTTTGCGAACTCGTCCTTGGTTTTTCGCCCAATCGAAACCAAAACCACGCAGATTGATTCTCTGGAGTGTGAATGTAAATAGTTATTGAAAAAAAGTTGAAATTTCCTTTCACGGTCTCTTAAGAGCGGCAAAATGTAAAATGGGCGGATCCTATTACATTAAAATGTCCACAACTCAAGAGCGGCTTAACATATCATCACTGGGCTTGGAAATCTTGTGTACAACATCGCTCCGAGGTAAAATTCAAAAGAACGCGGTATTTGTACACTAGGTGGCGCCATAACAGTTAAAAATAGCGATATTTACGCATCTTTTGAAACCAAATCAATTGTGCATCACGTGACATTTGACATTTACGCAAACTATTGATATCATATGATAGCTCTCCTGATTCCGAACAACTTTGCCTCTTGAACGATCGATGTCGATAGCACGGTTAGTGAGTAATCAGTGATGATGTTAAAAACCTACTTTAGCGAACTAGTCCAAGATTTTTCACCCGATCAGAACCAAACCAACGCAGCTGTCTTCTCTTGAGTGTGATTGCGAATGGTTATTGAAAAAAAGAGGAAATTTCCTTTCACGGTCTCTTAGGGGAGCCAAATGTGAAATGGGCGGAGCCTATAACATTAAAATGTCCATAACTCATGAACGGCTCAACATATCGTCATGGGGCTTGGAACTCCCATGCAGACCGTCACTCGGAGGTTACTCACAAAACACCGTGGCGTTTGAACACACGGTGGCGCTATAACAGTGAAAATGACAACTTTGGCAAAACCCCTCAGTCGTTAACCTATTTGCAGGCTCACGACTTCGTCTGCGATTGATGGATTGCCATTGCATTTTTTTTAACAGGCAAACCTACCTAAGAGCCATTTGAGCGCTCGAACCCGCTAAATGCTGCTTGCAGCTTTAATTAGGGTTCGAGCCCGTAGGGCTAGAAACCTATTGTATTTGTAGGTTTTATTATTATTATTATTATTATTATTTTTCTCCCCTAAAACTCATACCACAGCCCAAACCGTAAGACCGACAGAGCTGAGACTCGGTCAGATGGTAGTAGTCTTGCTCGCTACTCAGATACACGGAGCCAGCCATGTCGGACTCTAGGTGGCGCTACAGCGATGCCGAACGCGTTGGCGTACGCAACCCCTAAACCGTTTGTCGCACAACTAAGAAAACCATATCATTGTAACCCTTGGCTCAAGACTTAAGAAACCTATATCTCCGATTTCATTTCCGGTATGCTAATTTTTTCGCTAATTTGCATTTTATGCAACCAAAAAAAAAATGAACTAGTCCCTGGATTTTTGCACTATCGGTACCAAACCAACGCTGATGAATTCTTTGGAGTGTGAATGGAAATAATTATTTAAAAAATGTTGAAATTTCGATAAACTGTTGCCAGGGTGCGCCAAAACGTCCTAACAGGAAGTAGCCAATTAAGGGAAAATGTAAATAACTCGTAAACGGTTTAAGATATCTTCATGGGGCTGAAAACACAACTATATATGAATAATCCGAGTTCAAATTATCAAAAACTAAGTGTTCGGGCACTAGGTGGCGCTATAACACGAAAAAACTGTAAAATGCTCATAACAAAGCAACCGTCGGTCCGATTAACATGATACTTGTTTTGATGCGTCTTTAAGTCATGTACCACAAATCCCTAAAACGATTTTGCTGTTTCGCAAAAAAAATGGCCGCCATCGGCCAATGAAGTTTGAGCACTAATTAGACCAGGTTAACGGAAGCCGATCGGAACGACGCTCGCTGGGCTCATTCGACTCATGGTCCTGAGGGTCTGTAAGAAGTAAGAACTCACTCGGCCAGCAGGGGGCGAAACAACTTATTTTTTGTGTGTTATTGACTGTTTATCACGTGACGTTTGATACACACACAAAATATTCATATCAAACGATAGATCTTCTCATTCTGAACAACTTTGCCTCTAGAACCACTTCTCTCAATCGAACGGTTCGGGAGTTATCGGTGGTACGATAAAAACCTACTTTTGCGAACTCGTCCTTGGTTTTTCGCCCAATCGAAACCAAAACCACGCAGATTGATTCTCTGGAGTGTGAATGTAAATAGTTATTGAAAAAAAGTTGAAATTTCCTTTCACGGTCTCTTAAGAGCGGCAAAATGTAAAATGGGCGGATCCTATTACATTAAAATGTCCACAACTCACGAGCGGCTTAACATATCATCACTGGGCTTGGAAATCTTGTGTACAACATCGCTTCGAAGTAAAATTCAAAAGAACGCGGTATTTGTACACTAGGTGGCGCCATAACAGTTAAAAATAGCGAAATTTACGCATCTTTTGGAACCAAATCAATTGTGCATCACGTGACATTTGACATTTACGCAAACTATTGATATCATATGATAGCTCTCCTCATTGCGAACAACTTTGCCTCTTGAACAATCGACGTCGATCGCACGGTTAATGAGTAATATGTGATGATGTTAAAAACCTACTTTATCGAACTAGTCCAAGATTTTTCACCCGATCGGAACCAAATCAACGCAGCTGTCTTCTCTTGAGTGTGATTGCGAATAGTTATTGAAAAAAAGAGGAAATTTCCTTTCACAGTTTCTTAGGGGAGCCGAATGTGAAATGGGCGGAGCCTATAACATTAAAATGTCCATAACTCATGAACGGCTCAACATATCGTCATGGGGCTTGGAACTCCCATGCAGACCGTCACTCGGAGGTTACTCACAAAACACCGTGGCGTTTGAACACACGGTGGTGCTATAACAGTGAAAATGACAACTTTTGCAAAACCCCTCAGTCGTTAACCTATTTGCAGGCTCACGACTTCGTCTGCGATTGATGGATTGTCATTGCAATTTTTTTAACAGGCAAACCTACCTAAGAGCCATTTGAGCGCTCGAACCCGCTAAATGCTGCTTGCAGCTTTAATTATTATTATTATTATTATTTTTCTCCCCTAAAACTCATACCACAGCCCAAACCGTAAGACCGACAGAGCTGAGACTCGGTCAGATGGTAGTAGTCTTGCTCGCTACTCAGATACACGGAGCCAGCCATGTCGGACTCTAGGTGGCGCTACAGCGATGAAAAGCGCGTTTGCGCTCGATACTCCCAAACCGTTTGTCGCACAACTAAGAAAACCATATCATTGTAATCCTTGGCTCAAGACTTAAGAAACCTATATCTCCGATTTCATTTCCGGTATGCTAATTTTTTCGCTAATTTGCATTTTATGCAACCAAAAAAAAAATGAACTAGTCCCTGGATTTTTGCACTATCGGTACCAAACCAACGCTGATGAATTCTTTGGAGTGTGAATGGAAATAATTATTAAAAAAAATTTGAAATTTCGATAAACTGTTGCCAGGGTGCGCCAAAACGTCCTAACAGGAAGTAGCCAATTAAGGGAAAATGTAAATAACTCGTAAACGGTTTAAGATATCTTCATGGGGCTGAAAACACAACTATATATGAATAATCCGAGTTCAAATTATCAAAAACTAGGCGTTCGGGCACTAGGCGGCGCTATAACACGAAAAAACTGTAAAATGCTCATAACAAAGCAACAGTTGGTCCGAATAACATGATTCTTGTTTTGATGCGTCTTTAAGTCATGTACCACAAATCCCTAAAACGATTTTGCTGTTTCGCCAAAAAAAATGGCCGCCATCGGCCAATGAAGTTTGAGCGCTAATTAGACCAGGTTAACGGAAGCCGATCGGAACGACGCTCGCTGGGCTCATCCGACTCATGGTCCTGAAGGTCTGTAAGAAGTAAGAACTCACTCGGCCAGCAGGGGGCGAAACGACTTATTTTTAGTGTGTTATTGACTGTTTATCACGTGACGTTTGATACACACACAAAATATTCATATCAAACGATAGATCTTCTCATTCTGAACAACTTTGCCTCTAGAACCACTTCTCTCAATCGAACGGTTCGGGAGTTATCGGTGGTACGATAAAAACCTACTTTTGCAAACTCGTCCTTGGTTTTTCGCCCAATCGAAACCAAAACCACGCAGATTGATTCTCTGGAGTGTGAAAGTAAATAGTTATTGAAAAAAAGTTGACATTTCCTTTCACGGTCTCTTAAGAGCGGCAAAATGTAAAATGGGCGGATCCTATTACATTAAAATGTCCACAACTCAAGAGCGGCTTAACATATCATCGCTGGGCTTGGAAATCTTGTGTACAACATCGCTCCGAGGTAAAATTCAAAAGAACGCGGTATTTGTACACTAGGTGGCGCTATAACAGTGAAAATGACAACTTTGCCAAAACCCCTCAGTCGTTAACCTATTTGCAGGCTCACGACTTCGTCTGCAATTGATGGATTGTCATTGCAATTTTTTTAACAGGCAAACCTACCTAAGAGCCATTTGAGCGCTCGAACCCGCTGAATGCTGCTTGCAGCTTTAATTAGGGTTCGAGCCCGTAGGGCTAGAAACCTATTGTATTTGTAGGTTTTATTATTATTATTATTTTTCTCCCCTAAAACTCATACCACAGCCCAAACCGTAAGAGCGACAGAGCTGAGACTCGGTCAGATGGTAGTAGTCTTGCTCGCTACTCAGATACACGGAGCCAGCCATGTCGGACTCTAGGTGGCGCTACAGCGATGAAAAGCGCGTTTGCGCTCGATACTCCCAAACCGTTTGTCGCACAACTAAGAAAACCATATCATTGTAATCCTTGGCTCAAGACTTAAGAAACCTATATCTCCGATTTCATTTCCGGTATGCTAATTTTTCCGCTAATTTGCATTTTATGCAACCAAAAAAAAAATGAACTAGTCCCTGGATTTTTGCACTATCGGTACCAAACCAACGCTGATGAATTCTTTGGAGTGTGAATGGAAATAATTATTAAAAAAATGTTGAAATTTCGATAAACTGATGCCAGGGTGCGCCAAAACGTCCTAACAGGAAGTAGCCAATTAAGGGAAAATGTAAATAACTCGTAAACGGTTTAAGATATCTTCATGGGGCTGAAAACACAACTATATATGAATAATCCGAGTTCAAATTATCAAAAACTAGGCGTACGGGCACTAGGTGGCGCTATAACACGAAAAAACTGTAAAATGCTCATAACAAAGCAACAGTTGGTCCGAATAACATGATTCTTGTTTTGATGCGTCTTTAAGTCATGTACCACAAATCCCTAAAACGATTTTGCTGTTTCGCCAAAAAAAATGGCCGCCATCGGCCAATGAAGTTTGAGCGCTAATTAGACCAGGTTAACGGAAGCCGATCGGAACGATGCTCGCTGGGCTCATCCGACTCATGGTCCTGTAGGTCTGTAAGAAGTAAGAACTCACTCGGCCAGCAGGGGGCGAAACGACTTATTTTTAGTGTGTTATTGACTGTTTATCACGTGACGTTTGATACACACACAAAATATTCATATCAAACGATAGATCTTCTCATTCTGAACAACTTTGCCTCTAGAACCACTTCTCTCAATCGAACGGTTCGGGAGTTATCGGTGGTACGATAAAAACCTACTTTTGCGAACTCGTCCTTGGTTTTTCGCCCAATCGAAACCAAAACCACGCAGATTGATTCTCTGGAGTGTGAAAGTAAATAGTTATTGAAAAAAAGTTGACATTTCCTTTCACGGTCTCTTAAGAGCGGCAAAATGTAAAATGGGCGGATCCTATTACATTAAAATGTCCACAACTCAAGAGCGGCTTAACATATCATCGCTGGGCTTGGAAATCTTGTGTACAACATCGCTCCGAGGTAAAATTCAAAAGAACGCGGTATTTGTACACTAGGTGGCGCCATAACAGTTAAAAATAGCGAAATTTACGCATCTTTTGGAACCAAATCAATTGTGCATCACGTGACATTTGACATTTACGCAAACTATTTATATCATATGATAGCTCTCCTGATTCCGAACAACTTTGCCTCTTGAACGAACGATGTCGATCGCACGGTTAGTGAGTAATCAGTGATGATGTTTAAAACCTACTTTAGCGAACTCGTCAAAGATTTTTCACCCGATCGGAACAAAATCAACGCAGCTGTCTTCTCTTGAGTGTGATTGCGAATAGTTATTGAAAAAAAGAGGAAATTTCCTTTCACGGTCTCTTAGGGGAGCCAAATGTGAAATGGGCGGAGCCTATAACATTAAAATGTCCATAACTCATGAACGGCTCAACATATCGTCATGGGGCTTGGAACTCCCATCCAGACCGTCACTCGGAGGTTACTCACGAAACACCGTGGCGTTTGAACACACGGTGGCGCTATAACAGTGAAAATGACAACTTTGGCAAAACCCCTCAGTCGTTAACCTATTTCCAGGCTCACGACTTCGTCTGCGATTGATGGATTGTCATTGCAATTTTTTTAACAGGCAAACCTACCTAAGAGCCATTTGAGCGCTCGAACCCGCTAAATGCTGCTTGCAGCTTTAATTCTTCTTATTATTATTCTGCCATAAAACTGATCGTGCAGCCCAAACCATAAGACCGACAGAGCTGAGACTAGGTTAGATGGTAGTACTCCTTGTCGCTACTCAGATACACGCAGCCAGCCAAATCGGCCCATAGGTGGCGCTACAACGATGAAAAGCGCGTTTGCGCCCGAAACTCCTAAACCGTTTGTCGCACACCCAAGTGTTTTATATCAGTGTAATCACTGGCTCAAAACTTAAAAAACGTTTATCTCCGATATCATTTCCGGTATGCAAATTTTTTCGCTAATTTGCATTTTACGAAAAAAAAAAAAATGAACTAGTCCCTGGATTTTTGCCCGATCGGAACCAAACCAACGCTGGTGTCTTCTGTGGAGTGTGAATATGAATAATTATCAAAAAAAAGTTTAATTTTCCATTCACGGTCGCTAGGTGGCGCTAAAACGTCTGAACCGGAAGTAACATATTTAACTAAAACGGCCATAACTCGTGAACTGTTTGAGATATCTTCATGGGGTTTGGAACATATGTGTAGACCCTCAATACGGGGTCACAATAAAAAAAGTTTGGCGTTTGGCCTCTAGGTGGCGCTATTATTTGAATGAGCTAGAAAAGGACTATAACTACGCAACCCTTTGCCCGAATGACTTGATATTTGGTAAGGTGTCTCTTTGTCTCATTCTACATGAATTTCTAAAAGGACATTGGCGTATCTAAAAAACATGGCCACCATTGGCCAATGAAATTTGAGCACCTATTACACCGGGTTAACCGAGGCCGATCAAAACGAGACTCGCTGGGCTTATTCGTCTCATTGTCCTGAAGGTCTGTAAGAAATGTGAACTCATTTGGCCACCGGGGGGCGAAAAAACCCTTTAGGAGTGCTTAAACAATTGTGTATCACGTGACATTTGACATATACCCAAACTATTTGTGTCATATGATAGCTCTCCTTATTCTGAACAATTTTGCCTCTGGAACCACTTCTGTCGATCAAACAGTTCGTGAGTTATTGCTGATGATGTCAAAAACCTACTTTCGCGAACTAGGCGTTGGTTTTTCGACCGATCGGAACCAAAACAATGTAGATGACTTGTGTGGATTGTGAAGGTAAATAATTTTCCAAAAAAAGTTGAAATTTTATTTCATGGTTGCATAGGGGCGCCAAAATAAAAAAATGGGCGGAGCCTATCACATTTAAATGGCCATAAATCCAGAACGGCTAAACATATCATCATGGGGCTCGGGAAATATGTTTATACCATCACTCCGAGGTCACATACAAGAGAACGTGGCGTTTGGACACTAGGTGGCGCTATAATAGTAAAAATGGCAAAATGTACATGTCTTTTTGTGGCCTAGACAACTGTGTCTCACGTGACATTTGACTTATACACAAACTATTGATATCAAATGATAGATCTCCTTATTCATAACAACTTTGCCTCTTGAACCATTGATGTCTATCAAATGGTTCGTGAGTTATTGGTGATGATGTAAAATACCTACTTTTGCAAACTTGTTCAAGGATTGTCAAGCAATTTCAAAATTTCCACCTCAATTCATTTCTTTGGACTCTCTAGGTCAATAATCATCAAAAACATGTTGATTTTTTTTTTTGTGACCATAACAGGGTCCTTTATTATATAAGCGTGAAACGAGTATGTAATAGGTCGCTACTTCTTAATTTATAATCCAACTGACTTGCCATTTAGTACTATTATACATATTATGATACTTAACAAGCATGCAAAATGTGATCCTCATAGGAAGAGGCATTCCTTCATAAGAGTCAAAAAGGTGAAATATCATTCGTTTCAATGGCTTTCTTATAGAGTCACCAGATCACAATGCATGTAGCTTTGCTAAAGGAACGATAAATATGTGCTGGATAAAGGGGAATGGGAAACAAATGTTTTTGCAGCTGTGTTCACCGTCCACTTTAGGGCTTTTCAGTCTGGTGCACTGCAGTGTGTATTATATGTGCATAACTGTGTCTGTATTACATAGTGTGTGTGTGTTTATGGATATTATGTCTCTCTGTATATATGTGCATGTGTGTGGAATGTCTCACAGGAAGACAGTGTTAGAAATAAAATGTATTACACATTAAACGTTGCTCCATATTTACACATCTATAAATAAAGCACATGTCTGGCTGGTTTTATGATGCAGTGGTGATATATATATATATATATATATATATATATATATATATATAACACACCTTTATCAGGTACACCAGTTTAATTTCATGTAAACCCAAATTGCTACTCAGCCAGTCACATGGCAGCAGCTCAATGCATTTAGGCATTTAGACATGGTAAACATGACTTCCTGAAATTCAAACCGAACATCAAACTGGGATGTACCAAATAAGCATTATTTAAATGGCACAGCCTTCTAGAAGATATTGAATGCAAATCAATGTATCTATTTAAGATGCTCCTGGCCTTAAGCATTAAATGGCTTTTTTCATACATGTCTATCATAATGTATGGTAAATATGTAACAAGGATCTTCCTGTTTTGGTGCCTAAATTATTTGTGTGGAAGTTTAAATATCTAGGGGGGGTATGCTTTATGCATTTGTGTGTTTTTAAACATATTAAACATTCCTCCATATTTACACATCTATAAATCGTACACGAGGGTGGCTGGTTGTAAGAGGTCTAAGAATTAAATTTAGCGAGCAGCAGTTGTATGGAGGAAAATGTTTTGTTTATGTTAGAGGTCAGAGGAGAATGCGGAGTTTAGTTTTAGGTGACATAAATGAACTCAAATAAACACTTGTTACAAATAAGGATTGTAAAATACCATCTTTGAATTTACTCTACATGTCACAACACAATGATTGCCAACTCAATATGTTGAAGTTCTTGATATATATTCATTTATGTGTGTCATGTTATATTTGTCTGTTGTTGTGAAGTATAGAATGAAATGAGACCCATAGTTTATAACTTACAAATGACATTAAAAAGACCATCACAGTAAATTGCAGTCTAAGCTTTTTTGTCTATAAATCTGTCTCCATCTAAACAGGGTGTATTCTGATGGGTTCGTGGGGCTTGGAACATATGTATAGAACATAACTCCGAGTTCATGAACAAAAGAACTAGGCATTTGGTCACTAGGTGGCGCTATAACAGTAAAAATGGCAAAATTGACAAGTCTTTAGGTTGTCTAAAAGTGTGCCTTTAAAGCTGTTTATCAAATAATCCAACTGATTTGCCATTAAGTACTATTATACATATTATTACACTAAACAAGCATGCAAAATATGACGCTCATCGGAAGATGCATGCCTTTATAAGTGTCAAAAATATGAAATGTCACTCATTCAAATGTCTTATTCAAACACGTCTATCGGAACCACAAGATGGCAGTAGAGCCCCGTTTGTGAATCACGTCACGTTTAACATTCACAAAAACTATTGATATCTTATGAACGCTCTCCTAATTAAGAACAACTTTACCTCAAGAACCACCTCTGTCAATCAAACAGTTGTTGTGTTATCAGTGATTGTTAAAAAAATGTCTGAACAGCTTACATTATTCATTATCAGAAAAGTGTTGAACTTAACATTTAATAGGGTCGTTTATGAAATAATGTGACCAAGTGTACGTGAACGCCTTATTCTCTGTAAAGAATGATCCGATCGACTTGATATTAAGTACATATATACATCTGATGATATTAAACAAGCATGTATTTGATTGGATAATGGATGCATTCATAGCAGTAAGAAATGTAAAAAATACTGTATTTAAGTTGTAACAGCAATAAAACAGCAGAGCACAACAATAAGGTTAGTCTTTCAACAAAAATGTAGACATTTGTGCGAGTGGTCTTGTCCGTCTGTTCTCGTTTGGATCAAACATTGTAACATCAAAAAATAACTTTCAAGGAATAGTTCACCTAAGAATTAAACTTTCCTGTAGTTCAGTGATTAGAGCATGGCACTAGCAATGCCAAGGTCATGGGTTCGATCCCAAGGGATTGCACATAGTCAGAAACAAATGTATTATGCAATGCAATGTAAGTTGCTTTGGATGTGTGTGTCTGCCAAATGCACAAATGTACATGTATATGTAAGAATTAAAATTCTATCATCACTCACTCATTCTGTTTTCATTTCAAACCTGTATGACCGTCTTTCTTCTGCAGAATGAAAAAGAAGATATTTTGACCAAAAACTTTTGGTCTACTTTGAGTAAGTTATCAAGTAAGTTTTCAATTAAGAATTAGTTTGTAATAAATAAAATGTCCAAGTACAAAACACAAAGTTTTATTTTATCATTTTGAAATTGTTAATGAAGTATTTAGTCTATTGTGGCAGTTTAAAGACATACTCATGTTACGTAATTAAAGATGGAGAAAATAAGACTTGCTCTTTTAAACGAAGACACTCCTGGTGCTGTCTGTTTGGAGATCCATGAGATGTCTTCTGGAGTGTGCAGCTCAAGTATTTGATGCTGTTGTCTATCCGCCATTGAGCTGTCAATGGTTAATGGTTGGTGCCAGTATAAGTTAGTTTGAAATCCACTGGAATCTCTTCACATTATCGACAAAATAAATCTGTTAACCTTATTCTCTTTAATGGAAAGCTATTTTGCATCCTTTTGGGTTTTGACGACAACTTAATTTTTGAACAACTCCTAAAAACCAAACCAGTGCAGAAATAGTATTTTGAGTCACCATTCCTATAGTTTTCCAAAAGAGAAGTAAAGTATTTCACAGTTGTAAAGTGACATCAAAGTGTTGGAAGTGGGCAGAGGGACTTTTCCTAAAATGGCTATAACTGTTTCGAAGTAGCTAAGTAGATTACATATGCCTTTATATTATATGATGATATGACTTAAAACCAGCATGGTAAATGTGGTAAAGATTGGGCACACAGTGCTTAATAAAATATAAGAAGGTGAAAAATATCCTTTATTTCTATATATGTTGACAAAACCTTTATTTTTATCCCTAGATGGCAGCAGAGAACAACTCATTAGCCATTTCTAGTTATTTGTAGGATTTTCCTTTCAAACGTATCCTCAGAAATGTTTAAATCATGAATATGTTTATATCATTTGTTAGATGTAGTTATGCTGAACAACTTTTCTTCAAGAACAACTGCTGTAAATCAAATCATTTATTGCATTTTGAAAGAACAAAACATTTTCAAGAAATAGTGCATTTAATCATCTGAAGCTGAAGCTTCCACATGTAGATAAAAGTTATATTATTCAATTTTCAAGTTTTTTCATTTCAAGTTTTTAATGCTTTACAAACTTTTAATAAATCGTTTTTTACTGGTTATACATGTGTCTTCAGATATTACACTTTATGAAAATATGTTCATAGTCTTATTGGATACACTGCAACTATAACTACAGTAAATGTGTCATCTAAAGGCGATTTTAGATTTTCAATATTAAGTGTGCTCAGCCTCTATGGATTTATTTGATTTATGAATAGAGGGTTTCAAAATGAGATAATACAAACAGAATTTTTAATCTAATATTGTCTTTATTAATATACTAATATAAATATGTATATATTTTTTTCTAATGACAAATCTCTTTGTGCTTTCATTTAGATGGAAATAACGTTAAAAAAGTAGTTATTATTGTAACGAGGGGTGAAAAAAAATATTTTTGCGCGCGTGTTGTTTCAAGGGGCTTATCTCATATTATGAGAGATGCATTTATAACAAAGAATAGAAAAGAAGCAGATGTCATGTTAATGCACACACCTTGTTCTCTGCTTGTGATGTTCACTACACTCTGTACGGCTGTGAACTGAAGAATGCGCCAAACAACGCAACCTGCTGCGGATTTCATAATAAGAGTTTTAAAGAAGACTATAAACGATTTCAAATTCCTTTACAGATTACACAATTTCTCACAATGTTTTATGGGGGCTAAAATAGAACTTTAAAGTTGCTATTGCATACATTCTAGAGCATAGTAACGCCACTGGTATACCGCAGTTTTGTCATTGAAGCACATCACAAGTTTTAAATAAATAAAAAATATATATTACAATGATTGTCTTAATGAGATATCCATCTTATTTTAATGTTATAAATGTTGTGAATTAAATCCAAACCACAAAGTACAACAAAATAGTTAAATAAGCTAATTACATATATTAACAGAATATTTTAAAATAAGTAAAAATAACTAAAAAGCAATTAATATGAATTAATTCAATCTTTAGATTCAATTCTGCACTTGTACAGAAGTAGCAAACTGTTTGTTTTAATAGAGAGTCTATGTTCAAAGGTAGAAATATATATTACATAAACCAATTGTGATACATGTAAAACATTTGAAATAACAGAACATAGAAATACATCTAAAATAAAATAAAAACACATACTTATGAAAAATGCTTTAGTACACAAAAATAAATGACAGAATTTAAAAAAGAAAACAAAGCATAGAAAAATGAATAAATATCAAATATTAATAGGTTAATTGTTTATTTATTTTCAATAAATTGTAAATTGTTTGCAATGTAATGACTTTATGTGTTAAAATAAAAAATCACATTAGATGAAATAGCGTGAAGTAATAAAAAAATACTTTTACTTTTATTTCTATACATTTTAAATAAATGTATTTTGTTATTTCCTCTGTAATTTAAAAGTGTACATAATAAGAAAAGTAAAGGATTTAAATGCATAAATGGTTGAAAAGTGAAACAAAATTCAATAAAATAATTGAAAATATGATGTCAGTATAAATCAATCTTCATTCATTCATTCATTCATTTAATCATATTTAGATCTAGGATCAAGGGCAGACCTGATGGAGATCATAGGTAAGGTAAGATGTAACCAGGGGCCTGTCTGACATAGGTTATGTTGTCAACATTGTGGATTTAAGTGTAGATGTTGACTAATTACACTTGGATCTAGGTAAGACCACATCGTCCTTGATGAGAACTGTAGCAATAGGGACAAGTTCGGACTGTCCTTAACCAGCAGAGATAAAGATGCCTTGGAACTGGTCTGAACCAGTGGACATATGCATCTTAAATATGCCATAATCCAGTTCATCACATAACAATAATTCAGTGAGCAACTCACGGAATGTTCAGTCATAGCAGTGTGGGCATTCCTGCGGTCCATGCAGAAGAATAGCTTGTATATATGCTGTATCACACACTACTGACAGTTCATGCATGTGCTCAGATTTCACAATGTGATTGGGCTCGGGGATGATATTGGCCCCTCACAAACAATCAGGCGATTTTTAAAGTGTCCAGGCTCGGACTCTGCAGTGGGCTGTCAGTGATTTTCCGTAGGTATCACTGAAGGCAGACTGGGTTCTGGGTTGGAAGTGGGGCTGGTCTTTTCCTTGTCACTGATGCAGACAGTATCATGATCATTAATATAATTGTTGTGCATAAAAATCTCATAAGATGAGCAGTTTGTACAGTTTGGTCAGGGTACAAGAAGACAGATAGATTGATTAAATGAACAATCCAGAGAGTAACAGTACTGCATAAAGAATTACCTCTCTCCCAAAAATAAGTCCAATGTTTTCTGTTGTCAAAATGCTGTTCCTTCATTTTCATAGAAATGGCGATGTCTACTGAACATGGGGTTCAGTGCAATGGAATGTTTTTGTAACAGTCCAAGATGATGACGTTTATGTAAGAATAAGTCCAATGTTTTCTGTTGTCAAATTGCTGTTCCTTGATTTCAGTAGAAAAGGAGAATGTCAAAAGTTCATGGAGAAGATGATGTGGTCATCAAAGCAGTATAAGACATCAGGTGTATCTGTAGATAATGAGATTTTGATTGGAATAATATTTTTTACAATTCTACTATACAAATGAATGTTACATTACTAAACGGTCAATATAAGCAAAATGTTTTATATTCAAACATCATATATTTGTACAACAAACATGTTATAGCGTTAAATGGTTAATTTAATAAAGGCATGGCTGAAAGACAAAAGATAAAAAAATCTTACCTGTTTATCACTTCTTGAAGTGTTGTAATATAGATGAGAATAAAGCTGTAAAGATTGACCATGATTTTTCAAAGTTCATATTTCTCCCTTTCTTTCTTCTCCCTCCTTTTTCCTTAATATATCTTCATTTTACTGTTTTAATTCTACATACACATTTTTGATATGTACATGGCATTAAAGAGACATTTTGAACAGAATAAATAAAATAAAGAAACAGACATGATACTTGAATGAATGAATGAATGAATGATTGATAAAATCTTTGAATAATGAACGAGAAAGAAAAACAGTTCAATGAAAGGTAATTGAAACTTTCAGTAGGTGTTAAAGCCATTGAATCAACTGTATTATTTTATGTTTACAAAATAAAAACATTAAGATAGGAAAAATAAACATGTACATGGCCTAACACCCACTAATCATAGAAACAATTAAAATGCCCAATGCCACCTTCACATGCTACCAGAAATATAATACGCCTTTTCACTGCACACAACATTTGGAAAACCTTAGCAGACATGGAGACGTAGATGATTACAGGATAATACATCTAGTGGCAGTTATTGCATGGTTTACCAATTCATCTTAACAGCAAGTATGGGCAATTGTTGCTTAGCAACAATCAAAACCAAGAGAGTGCAATCTCCCAATGCTTTGGATAAAATGAGAAAGCACCACAGCTTGTGCTATCCCTGCGGTTTTACACACAAAATGTGATCGACCCCTCACTTCTTAAAGTCCCTGTGAACCAAAAGTAGCGTTTGATTTTACTTTGGTATTCTGGTGTAGTTCTGAGTAACACAAAAATTAAAATTAAACAGCCCACACTGCCGGTGTTTTTCAGTGTGAATTGATTAGATTTTTAAAAACATGCATTGCATCTTGAAGAAGAACAGGTAGCAGACTGACAGCTGAAGGTGAGGAGTTAACAGATGCTCTGCCCAAGCTGTTTAACCAAACTCATCTGAGATGGATAGCCACTAGATTTTAACTGAAGATTATGAGGGCACAAAAACTATAAAAAGAAAATGACCAACTCTGATAAGGTATTTAAAATACATAATGCAATTTTTTATGCAAAAAGTAGCATTTGTAATTTTACTTTCACTGGGACTGTGAAGAGTTATTCAATCAATAAATAAACAGGCAAATACATAAATAAAAAAGCTCATATTTACCATAATTCCGATAGCATGTGAAGGCAGCAGAAAATCCCACAGGGGCCGTCCACCTTTTATCCTGTACCCCTGTATCCCCCTCCCCCCATCATGTTGGACGATCACAATAACCATTTCTATGTTGTGAACGGAAGTCTGCATGCATGATAACACTTTTATGTTATGTTCATCAACTTCATTGATTGCATAAATGTGTACTATAAGTACTATTACCTCTTTCACATTGTTTAAGAATAAAAACATTTTCTTCAAGCACTGCTTCATCTTTTTTTGTGTACCATTACACGATTTCATAATTCTGCAAAGTTTTTACCGTCTGACACATTAAAATAGCCACTTCAGCACAATGCAGTCATGATAACTGAAGTATGTCGGCATTATGTCAATCTTTATTTTATCCAACTCAATATCTTTTATATAAACATGGTCAATCAATGTGTCACTTTCAGTTGTAGCACTTTCAACAACTTGTTTGAAACCAAAATCCTGCATGACATCACAAATAGTGGATTTACTCAGAAGGTTTTCATTGAAATCACCAAGAATAATTTTGCCACCTGGTAAACTGTTCATTTGATTAATTAATTTAACCAAGTTCTCTCTAAACAATGGCATGTTATATGATGATGGTCTGTAAACAACTGCAACATTTGTGTTTAAATGTTCAATCTTGCATGTTAGGCATTCCATGTTAAAACATGACACATCAACTAAAGCAGCTTTTACATTCTCTCTGTAATATATCCCAACACCACCATGATCTTGCTCTTTTAGTTTAGAAAAAACATCCTGCCTATGTCATATGAAACACTTCGTGGTTTGTCATGGAAATGGTATCCAGTAAGACTGACATCATTCTCAAAACAGTTTGGTTTTAGCCATGTTTCTGTTACACAAATCATATCTGCTTGAAAATATCTCTGATCTTGTCTTATATCTAAGATATGTGGAATGAGTCCTTGCACATTGTGTAACATCATTTGAAATTTGACACTTTCTGTTGTTTCACATGGAACAATGAATTGTGGCATACTCTGTAATGATTGCTCAATGTCATCTTTAGAATAAATTACTTTTTCTTTGAAATCTTCTATGATCATTCCATCAAGAGAAGTCACACGACTTAAAGCAACATACGCTTGTCCTGGAGCAAATATCTTTTTCAATGACACAACAGCTTTCTTCACCGTCAGACCTTGTACTTTATGAACTGTTGAAGCCCACGCTAGTCGAAGCGGATACTGTCGTCTGACACCCATACTTGACACTTTGTCTTCTTCAGGTTCTATTGCTGTACTTTTCTCCAGTCCAGGTTTTAAACATGGTATTTTACTTCGAGCCTCTTTTCCAACTCTCTCATCATCAAATTCGATATATATTTTAGATGGAAATGTTTCATCATCATTGAAACAAAATTCTTTTACTGTTCCAAAAACTCCATTCACAAGACCGTCAGAAACATTGATATTTTTCTGCAGCATCACTCGTGCATCAACAGCTAACTCAAGAGATTTCTCTAAAGAACTGTTATGAACTCTTGAATGAAAACCGTCTTTTCTTTCCATCCGGCCAGTTTTAGCATTTCTCTCAAAGTCTTGTGCATTTATAGTAACTGTGTCAGAGCACAACTTACACAACATCTTTATATTATGTTCATCAACTTCACTGTTAGTTGCATAAATGTGGATATCTGTGCTATCATCTCCTTCACCAGTTTCACATTGTTTAAGCACTGATACATCTTGTTCAACCATTGGTTCTCCTTTCTTATGTACTCTTAAACGATTTAAAAGTTCTGCAAAGTGTTTGTCCTTCTGTCTCATAATCTCTGTAAGCTCGACGTAACTGAAGTTAGTTTCCCAAAGATTCACACTGTTCATTGGTTCAGTGTAAAGTGGTTTTCCTTTCACAGGTGACAGCTGATAAAAATCTCCAACAGCAATGACACAGACTTTTCCAAATGCAGAATAATCTGACAAACCTGTTTGTTTAATTTGTCTCAATCTTCCATGAATATATGCAAGAAGTTTATGATCAACCATTGAAATTTCATCGATTATTATTAGTTGCAGTTTTCCCAATTTTGCTCTCAAAGAATTAATTTTTTCATCTCCAAGTGGTACGTATGGCAGTGAAGCATTTGTTCCGATAGAGAAAGTGCTGTGGATTGTAGCAGCGTTTATATTATAAGCAGCAACACCAGTGGGCGCTGTTAACAGCACGTGTGTCTCATCTGGATTCTCTGACAGCTTTGACAGGATGCGACTGCTTTCATACTGGATTGCTTTAATCAGTACAGACTTTCCCACGCCTCCTGGACCAGATATGAACAAGTGAAATGGATCTGGGTTCTCACCTTGTACTTTTGCTAAACACCATTCACGTACTTTGTAAAAGATTTGCGACTGCTTTTCATTCAAAGAACGCAGCAAAGCCATAGCATCTTGTTTTGTCATAGCAGAAGGATTGTTTTCTATTCTAGAAACACCTGCGTTTGGTAATAGATCAGGTATGACATCATCACCTTCCTCTGCTTCTATTGGTTGTTTATTCTCCAGACATTGTAAGCGCTCAAGTTCAGCTTCTGGACAGATTTCAGCCCAAGCATCTTCCATTGGTCCATGTCTCTCTAAATCATCTTGAGCTCTTTGTATCGTGTCTGCTTCTTTTTCAAATTTTGCCATGTTTGTGTCCACAATACTTTTTACTGAATCAAGCGTCTCACACATTGTCACATAGCCAGAATCATAAAAATCTTGATGGGAAGTAAAATTAACTGGTTTCAACTGACTGTGCATAAAATGAGGCAAAAACAATTCTAAAATGCTTTGATAATAATTTTCAGGATTTTTTGTAGGTGAGAATCGAGCATATCGTACAACTGCGCAGTCTGTGCGAGTTCTTTTTCTCACAAAGCCCATGTCATCTTCCAGCGTTACTCTGTTTGAACAAGAGATTTCAGATTTACTCAAAACTCTGTATTGTGATGCAAAGCTTGCTAAACACATTTCATTAAATTCTTCAGTTTTTGGACGAGCTCTGTATCTGTCTGTGATGCTTTTCATCCATATGTTATCATCATCATTTTCTGCACATTCAGCTTTTTTCTGTATGATGTTTAATGGTAAACTCATTTTCACTGTATTGGGACCAGTTGGAATAAAAACAACTTTTCTTGACGCCTCTTTTAGTCTCATGTTAGTCAATCGATAGACACTCTCTTGAGCTGAAACCTCTCGATTATGTAAAAACACACTTCCAAGTTTTCTTAAAGCCTGTTTTGCATCCATATTGCCCTGATTGTGTGCTTCTTTTTGAGCGTTAGCCAGCAGCAATCCCATTTCTCTCTCTGCTTTAGAAATGTAGGAAACAATATACACAATACAACTGTATGCGTCGATCACAAACTGTATGTCCATATTTGCATTCCAGCACCGTAAAAGATCTGGATTATACTGATTCACCCACACATCACTTGGTTTTCTTTTTAAAACAACATTTGTTTTCTTTGTCATTTTGCTATAAGCAGCTTCAAAGATCTGTTGATTTATACCAATGGATGCAAACAAAGAGTCGACTGAGTCAAATACAGCATCAGTGTTCAACAAACATTCTTTAACTTGTTTCATTACAGCTTCAGCAATGTCTTGTGGTATTTGATTAGAGTCATTAGACTTTTTGCATTGATTTTCTTGTTCATCACTTCCTTTTTTATCCTTGTCAGTCTTACTGCTTCTTGTGATGAAAGTGTTTTTGCTTGGTGGGCGTGGAAAGTTAAATCGACATGTAGTACCTTTCTTTTTACATGTTTTTGCGTGTCTTTTGCTGTGTTGTTGGACACTGCTCACAATTTCATGCATTTCTTCTTCTTCAGATGGCATTTCACAGGTGACATACTGATCAACAAATGCAACAACATCTTTATCATCATCTCTGTCAACCTGAGGGGCATTTTCAACCCAAAACAGACAGTGTGTATGAGGTGATCCACGTTGTTGAAATTCGATTCGATAGAAATAATCAATTACTTTTCCGATTGGTTGAGCTGGTGACATAATGACATCTTTCAGAAAGCAGTGAAATCTATGATCAAACATACGAGCAGCAGTTACTGGGTTACGTTTAAGCATTCCACATCTCTCAGACCAGTCCAGTTCATCCAGAGGTTTATCACATCTTTCTTGTGTTACAATAGTTTGCATTAGCTCTGTCCATCGCAAGTCTGCTGAAGAGAACGAACAAAACCAGGTGGGTATTCCTAACTGTCTCACCATTGCAAACAAGTCTTTCTGAACCGCTTGCCAAAAAACAGGACTCCCTCTAATGGGCTTTAAGAATTTGTACCCCTGATCAAAATTCAAAATCTTTTGCAGTGATTCTTTATTTGTCAAAGTCTCTGAAGTGATTTTTCTTTTGTTGCCTGTGTTATAGCCTTTCCTTAAAGCAATAGATACATTTGAAATGACTTGATTCAGCTCAGACAAATACTGTCCATAAAATATGTAGTCAAGGTTTTGAGCAAAACGTCCGTCTGCGTTTAGGATTTTATTATTCAGATACCTTGAGAGTGTTAATTTTTCAGGTCGTGAGTCATGAAATGTTCCTGTGCCTTTTGGAAACAGAACTGGAAAACATTTGGCTTCATTAGTTTCATCCATTAACATTCTCACTGGATTATTGCCCTCTGCTGGCGCAACAGCCATAATGCTTTCAAACTGCTGGTCGAGGAATTCTTGTGCGATGTCCACCGGTTGCAAACAGCTATCCATGAATAAACCATGCTGTTGTCTATCATGCAGCGTGTCGTCCTCAGTGATCTCATTGTCATGATTCTCAGTATTGTTCTCTTTATCAACACACACATTTAAATCATGTTGATTGTGATCAGTTTTATCAATCATTTCCTCTTCTGTCTTATTCAGAGGATTAATCCAACTTTCATTAAAGTCCACATCTAAATACCACTTGTTATGTTCTTTTAAGTATGCCAGTGCTGCTTTAATGTTTTCTGTATGTACATATTTATACTCATAATGCCCTTTATATGTCAATTTTCTCTTAAGTTTGACTCTAATCATCAAATCATCATTTTCTGATCTTGGCAAAACATTCACAACATCTGTAACATTAGATGGAACACAAGTCACTGGTCCATGAACACCATTCTGTCCTCCACGTGGTAAAGCCAGCATCTTCATGAATGGAATGTGCTTTGCTATTAGATGTTGCTCAAGAGAATTTAAACAGCTCAGTTCAGCAGGAATAGGATCCAGAGCAAGATTATTTGCTACACTTTCAGCAGGCATTTTACCTTCAGAAATCTTCCTATCACATGTGTGACAAATCCACAAAGATGAGGCAGGACTATTGTTATAAAAACAGTTTTCAGTACAGTCTGTATTACACTTATGCAGATAATTCAGCGTTACACATTTTTCTGCAATGTTTCCAGCATGGACTGATTTTTTTAAGTATGTATTTATTTTGCAATGTTTGACCTGCATTTTAAAGCAACAGCGGTGGCATACTGAACAAACATATTCAGGACCTGTAGATATTTTTTCTTTAAACTGTTCAATCACACAGTCAATCTCTTTCCTTTTAATCTTAGCATTTTTATATTTCTGAATGTTATAGTCAATAACCATATTTTTGTGTATTTCATTCTTACTGTATTTGTCAACACTACATTTCTTGACAGCGTCTCTGTGCAACTCATTCTGACTGTATTTGTCAACACTCTTTTTTTTTTTTAATTCTCTATGCAACTCATTCTGACTGTATTTGTCGAAACTCTTCTTTTTCACAATGTCTCTGTGCTCTGGATTGGTTGTATACATCTGTAAGCTATATTGTTTCAGAGAGTCACGATGCTCATCATTTGATTTGTATTTATCTATACTATATTTTTTTACTTGTTCTTGATGCTCTTGATTTTGCTTATATTTTTTAGTGCTAGATTTAATCAGTTTGTCTTTGTAAGTATCATCCTCATGATATCTTTTGTTAACATTGTCTTTAATCCTCTGTTTTAGGTCATCATTAGTGCTGTAATGGAGTTTCTGTCTGTTTAGCTTTCGTTGTTGTGATTTGGGTTTTAATGAAGCATTGAACTCTGAACCTTCCCATGATGATTTACAAATGCAAGCACAATTACCATCTTTCTCCTTTACACACACAACAACTTCATAATGACAGTTATTAACATGTTTCAGGTAAATCCCACTGTATTGACAGGCATGTCTGTTCGATAAAACATTTGAGGATGAATATTTAAGCCATTTGTCTTGAGTGTATGTAACTATGTCAACACCAATTAAATCACTGGTAGCCTGAATCTCAAGTTCTGTTGCCCAAACACCCAGATACTTCATTCACGATGTAGAAATATAATCTGATACAGAGCTGTTTCCTTCTCTAAGACACTGGATGTACTTTGATTGATTTTGTAGAATGTGTGTAACAACAGCACGTCTCACTTTTCTATGTTCTTGTTCACTTCCACTTACAGCATATGATACCGAACGAAAAAAGCAGTTTCCATCAGCTTCAATACTTTGGGTTTCACACGGCTCAGCCATTTCCAAAATCTCATTGGCATTGTTTTGTTCCCTTTCAATGTTTACAATGTTCAACTTCAAGCAAATACTTCTTTGTTGCTGCAGTGTTAACGGACTAAACTGAAAAGAGTCATTGAGAGTTTGTGAGATAAATTCAACATCAGCTGTATTTTCATAAGTGGACTCCAGACAAGGTACCACAGGTGTCTTTTCAGCAAACGTTTCATTTACAGAGACTTTCTCTGTGCTTGTGACATCAATCAAACACTGATCGCAGCGAACATCAACTTCCATTTCAGTTTGTACCTCTTTTTCAGCTTCAGCATTTGTCTCGACTACTGGACTGTACACAGAGACAGAATGCACGTCAATCATGTTTACATTCACCCCAGTTACTTCAAAGGGAGTACCGTCAGCTTCTAGTGATGCTCCAAGCTTCTTAAAATGAGTGCACAGTGATCTCATGTTACGGTGGTAAACCACTACACTCTTACCCTCACATGCTAATGTTCCGTCAGGATTTCGTGAATGTGAATCGATCACTGCATACCAGGACCCTTGCTTTACTGCTGCACATATGCTTCGCTGGATATTTACCAAACATCCATCAAAATTCTGAAATGCTCGAGTCAGTGCTTTATCTAGACACATGTAAACCTCACGCATAGCTTTCTGATATTTATAAACACCAAAGAAACCACTTAAAGTTGTACCATAGTTTATTGCAAAACTACAATCATTCAGTGTGTGTGAGTCTGGCAGCTCCTCGACATACATGTAGCCGTTGATGCGGTCACTGATCTTTCCAGCAGCTTCGATGTCTGAATAAAACTGATCACCATGCAACAACACAGAATTAATGTCACTGGTGCTCCACTGAAAAACACTTTTCAATTTACACATCAGAATTGCAGTTAAACTGTTAACGGCACATTGCTTCCCATAATTCTGGACATAACGAGGATCTCCTTGATGGAAAGAGCCAGTGATGTAGGGTGTCTGTGGAAACTCAAAAAAATTAGATTCTTGCTCATGATTTGGTTTACAAATTGGTACAGCCATTTGAACAGTATTAAGTACAGGTTTTGGAACAGATTTTATAAAAGGCATTGTTTGAAAAACCAGTCCAAATTTGTTTTCAGAGTTCAGTTCAGAGTTCAGTTCAGAGTTCAGTTCAGGGTTCAGTTCAGAGTTCAGTTCAGGGTTCAGTTCAGGGTTCAGTTCAGAGTTCAGTTCAGAGTTCAGTTCAGAGTTCAGTTCAGGGTTCAGTTCAGGGTTCAGTTCAGGGTTCAGTTCAGAGTTCAGTTCAGAGTTCAGTTCAGAGTTCAGTTCAGAGTTCAGTTCAGAGTTCAATTCAGAGTTCAGTTCAGAGTTCAGTTCAGGGTTCAGTTCAGGGTTCAGTTCAGAGTTCAGTTCAGAGTTCAGTTCAGAGTTCAGTTCAGAGTTCAGTTCAGAGTTCAGTTCAGAGTTCAATTCAGAGTTCAGTTCAGAGTTCTCTGCCATTTTTTTAAGAGGTGGCAAAACCTCTCCAGCATCATCACCACCCATCCGCTTTGCAATCCTTTTCTTTGCTGCAAGCGAACGCACACTCTTCTTTGTACGTGGCATTCTGCACACAAAAAATGACATATGATTTTATATTTTAAAAATATAAAATTCAGTACCACATGAAAAGCACATTACTATGATTGCACATTACAACAACACCGTATTGTATAGAATTGTGATAGAATTGTATTTGACATAAAAATTTGGTCTTAAGCATTATATTATGCTACATAAATGTTTCCAAGAACACATTCTGCACAGGATTTTGCCTTTATCTTCCTGAGATTGTGTTTCCAGTTGTACATAACGCTAAATATTTGTTAAACATGTCATGTACATAAAAATCATGTCAAAATATGTGCATGATACTATTATTTCAAAAGACCATATCTTACCTCAAATCTGCTTTGACTGTCTTCTGCAAGACAAGAGAACAACGCTTTGTAAATAAACACACTAAAAGATTATTAGAATCTACCACCTCTGATCACCAAACATATTTAAAACAAATGTGATACAGAGTGCACAAACATGTGCAGTTGTGTTTGCATTACTATGATATCAATTTTAAATCACTTTTCCTTACAACATACTCTTTTCTTCAATATTATTTTCAGTTTACATAAATACATCACAAAAAACAACTAACTATTGAATCAAATCAACAGACATGTACATGACAAAAATCTTAATACTTTCATGCAAACTGGCCATCAGAATACTACAGGTGAACGTGAACATTATAGATAAACATCATAATTGAGGACTAAATGTATAACTAATATTTTATGTTTAAATTATCACAATAAATTTACTCAGCAAACAGTCCAAACTTAACATTTTGCATAATAGTAAAATAAAGTTAAAATGCACAAAAACACTTACCAAAGCAACATGGAGCCAAAAAACCCAAACTAAAGCAATAATAATTCAACTACATTGTTTTTAGCAAATGTCCTACTTTTTAATATCAAGTTTTGGTGCAAAAGCAATACTGATTTACTAAAATTAACATCGACAGACCTCACTCTTTACCACATTGCTTAAATATTCACTTGGTTACATTATGATAATATATATATATATATATATATATATATATAAAAACAAATACACAGGTAAGATCTTACCTTAAATCAGCTTTCACTGTATTCTGCTAAACAAGGGAACACAGTTTATAAATAAACAAAAAAATAAACAAACAAACGCAAATACACCAAATGATTATTTTAAGCTATCGCCCATCTTCACCACACGTGTTTTAAACGCATGTTATTAAGCGTTTGTGCGCAACCGAAACTTCTTCAGTTAGGTTTCATGACAATTAGCTATCTTGTAGCCTACATGAATAAAAACGCATAGTAAACCCTCTACCTTCGGATCGCTCCAGTAAAACAAAACGTGCAGATAAGCAATAGGCAGATGAGATCGTATGAGTGCCCAAGTTAGGCACTGTGACATATTACATTCCAACATAGTGCAGACGGTGAACACACGATTAGATTATTAAAAATTATTTTTTATTTAAACACCAAGCCAGTATCTCTGTACGTTTTAAAATCGTAAATGCACAATCTGTTTAAATTTTATTAACAACGATAAAACCAAAACTGAGAAACAATCGTTCATGTATTATCCAATTTCACGTAATTTGCAGACGGTCCCTTAGCGACAAACCAGCGTACATTTACGATTTAAACAAATAAACTGTCGTCTTTGTCGACTTTAACGTTATATAGATACAATTCCCTAATGTTATTTGACGTTTGTCGAGCCTGAATCGCCGTTTTATAACCAACAACAAATGTTTACACAACTTATCGTGTACTCGTGTAACGCACATTAATAAGCATTCCTTCTCAGCATCTAACAAAAACATTAAGCGCTAACAATATTTAAACACACACTGTATGCAAATGGAAATTTATTTCGTTTTGTAATAACATAATACCCAAGGTTATTGTAATTCAGATAAGCCAGAAAATTGCGTGTCCATACCTGATATCAGAAGTCAAATGAATTCCGTCTCTTCCGGTTAAAATCGGAAATACAAACTACCCGCCCCCTAATGGATACAACATAAAATGTCAGAAAGTTTTATAAAATTCTAGGTTTAGGAATAACGTTTGGTGTAGCAGTAGGGCATAAAATATACGTGTTGTGCAATATAAAAAAATCACACCAATGGAAGCCTCCCAGAACCCACTGAAACGTGTGTGGCTGTGTTAATTTATTTTTCAACAAGATTAAAAGCCACATGCAAGTAATGCCACACAAATTGCAGGTGGACATATCCTGTCCACACCACTTTTTGAAAGAAATTTAAAATACGTAGTGTCTGTTTACAGTGCAAATAATATACCTTGTAAACAGACACTTGTTATACTAACTCAGTCCAATATTTTCAGGATTAGGCCTTAATTGATAATATCTAAATACAGTAGCTATACTCTGACTACTTCACTAACGTAAGGTAAGACAGTTCACAATGTACAGATTTTCCAACTTTTATTATACATAACCATATGTGTATATTCACATCAAACTTGTTTTAAATTGTATTTACTACAAATAATAATTTACAATACAGCAAAAAATATACAACTTCGCTCATATCAAACTACCATTAAACCACATTAACGCTAGCAATTATTCTACATAACCATAAGTATTCACACTTTAAACATTTTTCAAAATTATTATTTACTATAATAAATAATTTACAGTACAGCAAACATCTACACCACTCAAATTTAACTAATATTAAACCACACCATACAAGCAATAATTGTACATAACCATACATATGTATTTAGACTTTAAACATGTTTGAATATTATTTAACTTTTTTAAAATTATTTATTTAACTACCATTAAACTATTTATACAGAAGCAATAAAAGTGAACTTGCCCAATGCAACTTTACATTGCATACTTATTAGCTCTTTTTTTTGGTTGCTCTAACTGGTTTCACATTGCTGCCCTCTTTTAAATAACTTGCTACTTGGCCCAGTGCCTTTGGCACCACATCACTTTTACCTGAGGCTTCCATGAATTTGCTGGAAGCCACTGATGACACATCATATTCTTGCCCCACTTTATCATCCCTGGCACTTTCAAATAATTTCTCAAGCATAACAGTATCCAGAATATCTCCAGATGCCTGTGCCAAACTATCATCTGATTGTCCATGTTGAACAACCCCTTCAGGGTGTGGCAGAAAAGCTGCCTTGATAACACGATTTTGTTTACATGTTATCTTTACATGTTCTCCTTCACTGAGCATCTGTGCTACTAATATGTCAGGGTCAAACATATTTCCCTCTTCTACTTTTAACAGATTGCGCAGTATGCTATCATCAATTACCAAGTCCCACATTTTTCCTGAGCTCTCCTCAAGTGTAACGTTGGCACTTAGTGCAACTGTGACACGGTCTGTTTTACAGTAAGCACAACAGTGTTGACAGCGTGTAATTGTTGTTGATGAGTTCACTTTTGGCAAAGTGTGTTTTTTAGGACAATAATATGTCATTTTAACCTCTGCTGTAACAAGGTTGCCCTCTAAGACATTTGCATTTTGAACAACAGGTGCCACTACACAATTAATTTCAGGCACAATGCACAGGGTGGATTGAGCCGTTGTGCTCAAACATGTGGCACCACCAAACTGCCTAACTGACACATTGGTTATATTGTACCACTTGTTAAGAGTAAGCATATCACCACCCCACACACACAAAGACATGCTGGCACTACTGTCAGCAACATCATATGTGCGCTTTCGAAGGTGATGATGACTCCTTGTGATGCCTTCGGAGTCTTCCTCCATTGTAATCATTTTCACTGTCACATTCACCTGAAAACACAAAAACCAGTTGAGATTATATGCAATCTTGCAACAGCTTAAAATCACACTTCAATACTCACACCAAACCGTAATGCAGCAAAATATTTCCTTTATAACCGGACAATCGTTTACGCATGTGGCTGCTTCACCTGCATCTTGCACAACAAAGGCATGCACTTGTCATCACAGGAAAATGTGCAACAGAGCTGTCACCAGCATTTTAGATAATCAGACACACAAGAGACTCTTTCCGTTTCATATTGGTACACTACACAAAACAAAACATTGCTACAAATCTGTGTTCTATGTGAGAAATTAGATTATACATGGTGATGTATAATGTAAACTAAATTTTATACAGTAATATTCTAAATAAATAAATAAATGATAACTGTCAATCATTGACTGAACCCTGATTTCTCATCATACCATATATAAAAAAGTTCAAACTTCATATATCTCATGCTGTATTCTTATACTAAACATATGTGAGTGACCACCATCACAATTTGAAGACATATTTCAGCTTGTGAGTTTATTTTGTAATGAAAACCTACATTTGTTGCACTTGTGGTTCAGGTAGATACATTCTTACCACATCGCTCCTAATTTGCACACGGTAGATGCTTCTCAACATTTAAAATAATGGGAAACCATGTGAAAAAGACATAAAATGTCAATCACACCTAGACACACAGAACATGCCCTTACCCTTTGCGGAACAATTAGAATGACACACAACATTCTGTGTGAAGGAATAGCGAATAGCCTGTATAGCAATGAAAATTGGTTGCAAAACTAACAATATGGGCGCAAACACAAATGGATTTTAATATATTTAGAGGTTGGACATGTTACACTTCAGATGCATATGTGACCAAAATGGTTACATTTCAAACCCTGCCTTACACTGCAGAAGATTAAAAATGCAATACATAAAAATATGCAGGACCTCGTGCTCCCCAGAAAAACATTTGAGCAACATGGTCTCAAAGATTTTACAAATATTATTTTACAAAAGTACCTTTGCCTCTACACATAACATCTACATTGCTGGAATTCCCATTATTAAAACGGTAAAACAATATTTTAATATCTCAGGTCTTTACACTTGTTACCAGTTACTTTTAATGTTCACTAGAAAGTGTTATTAGTTGTCTATAAATTACTCAATGGCCTAATGAACTAAATACTTAATAGTTATGCTTACTGAATATAAACCTAACACACTTCTCTGATCATTAGGATAAATTCAATTAGAGGTAACAAGGGTTCACTAAGAACAAGGAAATTCAGCGTTAAGCCATTTCGCCACTTGTAACTGGAATATGCTTCCTGAAGACATTAGATATTCACAAACAATAGCTATTTATACATCCAGACTAAAAACAGATTTTTTAGTCTTGCATTTACTGCCCATTTTGTTTTTTTTAACTTCAATTGCTTTTATTCTTTTTATATATTCACACATTTTAACCAATTTTATTTCTGTTTTATTATTTTAAATCATTCTATTTTTCTTTTCATGATTTTATGACAAGCACTTTGAATTACCATTGTGTATGAAATGTGCTATTCAAATAAACTTGCCTTTCCTTGCCTTGCCTAGACATGCTCACCAATATATTAGCATACTTTAAGAAATAATAGTAACAAACACTGCTGATACCTTTTGGTACTCCCTGGGATCATCCACAATTTCTTTTAACGTCTTGTCTTCAATCGTGTCTTGCAGCTTGTCATCAAAAGCAAACTGCAATTTGCGCACACATCTAATTGACGAATACGAGTTGACCATAACATCCATCTCTCCTGTAAATAAGAAACACAAAATCAAACTTAGTACTTCTGAACAACTACATTTTATTTTGTTCATTTTAACCAAGAGTCATCAATTTAAATTGCATTATTATTATTCTAAAACTAAAATTAGTTACATCAGTATACAAATGCCCGTTCAATGTTTATCCTGTTTGCCTACATTGAACCTTACAAGATTAAACCTAATCAGCCATAATTTGGCTTACAATTTTACAGAAGCCTGAAAGATACAGCGCAGCACCACCTCTTTCTCTCAATCTACTCTGTTCAGTGAGCGGCAGAGACAACAGCACATCAGTTCAAACCGCAGTTGCACTGACGCAAGAATAAGATACACATAGGCCTGTCGCGATTTTCGATAAATCGATTAATCGCACGATAAAAAAAATGAACTCGATAATTTTTCCGGCCGCGATAATTTCATTTGCATACTTGTTTGATATCCGCGACTGAATGACAACTCTCGTTTCCTTAGCATAGGAGAAGTGAACCCTCTTGTCAGTTGCATTGACTTTGTGTGGGAAGGCGGGAGTGTTTGAGGCGACTGCAGAGAAGAGCGAAAAGACGAGACCAGTGTTGCCAGGTACGCGGTTTTCCCGCACAATTGGGCTATTTTGAGAACGCAATTGCGGGAAAAATTATGGAGCCGCGGGTTGCGGATTTTTGGGCTACTTTCATAATGTTCCGCGGCCGCCAAAATGTTTATTTATATTCTAAGGATAAATGTTAATTGATGAGTTTCTTAATGTATATTCACACTCCGAATGAATACCTGGCAACTCAAGGACCGGCCCGGTCTTAAAAGTGTGGAGAACGAGTCTGACAGGCAGGCTACAGTACAGAGAGGAACGCGAGATCAGCTCAACCAAAGAGGAAGTTACCGGTGGTATTAGACACAGTACATCCGAATTATGTTTTAACCAATATTTCATCAGGTGAATGTCACGTTGCACAATGAAAGAAATCACTCGTGAGTGTACAACACTTGATTCTTCCGGCTGACAAATATCACGTTTGATCAGCGTTATACGTAGTTTACAACAACTAAAACATTGACGTGCTTGTACACATTTTACTTTATGCAATAAATGTATCCATGTGTATTTCTTAAGCAAGTTTCTGCATTTCTTACGAAGAGAAAACATGTTTCTCGTCCATTTACGTGCACGTGGGATATTTTTAAAGGGCACATGCACCTAAAACACAATCATCCGTTGCAGTTTTCCCAGATAAGAAAAAAAAGCTACAACAGACGGGAAGACGTGCACCATAACTGGGGCATTTAGTCGACAAACAAAGTACAAACAGGACAGTGCAAAATGGTGTGCACTCACCGACAGTGTAGTTCGCTTGATTGCTAAAGAGATGCTGCACTTTAGTATCGTTATGACATTATCATTATTCTAGATGAAAATGGTCTCAGATCGACAATATTATCGTTTATCGCGATAATTTCTTGGACAATTTATCGTCCAGCAAAATTTGTTATCGTGACAGGCCTAGATACACATGTACCATGTTTACGAGGTGGCTGTGTCCACTGAGGCATTTAAGCTGGCATTCAGCGTGTTTTTCAATTGAAAGTAGCTAATGTTTTTTTCTGCGCTCAACCCGCCACTGGCGTTTTCAGCCAAGCTTCTGGTGTTCTCAGCTGCGTAAAAGCCCCACAGTGCACACAGCCACTTATTGACCTTGTTCGAGCATTTATATTTAAAAAAGTGATGACTGATGTGTGGTGTTAAGTTGTCAAGTTCACTAACTCGCTCTTGCATAGTATTTGCTGTCTACAAACAGAAACAGAAAAACAAGTGATTAAGAAATTATTCATTGTGCATTTGGTTTTTAATACTGTATACGATAGCTCAAAAGTTGAAACATGAATCAGACCTGATGCACTTAGCTTGTCACATACTACATGATGACATAATGGATATGCAAATAGCACGCTAAATATAGTTTAATTAATTAGGCCATTGTTAAATAGAAGGCTTCTAATAGCCCCTGTGATCAATATCCACCAATACCAATTTCAGCAATCAGTGTTCGGCCACCAAAATCCTGACCGAAGCCCCCTTTTCTTTTAATAGCCCAGTTAACATTTGACGAGATTTCCAAATTTGCCACACATATGACCACCTATACCTAAGTTGAACATTCAGAAACAACTGCTCAAATCTGTGCACTAATCATACCTTTTTTCTGTCGTGATGGTGAAAACATAACATCACATAGTTTCACAGGTGTCCTGAAAAAAAAGAATAACATTAATAATATTAACATGAATAAGAATAATAATTTAACATGTTTAACATTTGTACCATAATTTAACCATTACTAAAGATAACATTGAATTTTTCTATTACATTATACATACCTGTCTTTTTCAGCACTCTGGAAGCTATTGTGTCTCTGTGGATCAAATACCACAACACGGGAATTTCTCTCTGCTTCTTGCAGCAAAGCTGTAAAATATTTCTTCTTTTGTCTCGTTTCATGCAAATCCGACACATCGTGCAAATACCCCTCAACCTCAACTTTTCCCTTTTTTGCCATGCTTAATATACCTAAGAAGAACAATGAAAATATTTTTTTTTTACATTTCAACACACATATTATTACATCCATACATCATAGACAGGATATCTTTAAAATCAAGACTTATGCTGAACATCCCTTTAAATATTGCCTAGTACAAAAACATTACCTAAACACTTAGAAACAGCTGTTCTAAAAATGAAACTTAGTGCTGATGAACAGAAATAAACCATACAGTTCTTGGACCCCATTGCCTACCATAGTACAAAAAAATTTGTATTGCTTTTTTTATTTTGTAAACACAACATTTGGTATTAGGAAAATGTAGGACAGCAAAAGTTCTCTGGCACTTTAGACAACGTTTGTAATTTTTGCCACTATGGTAGTCAATGGGGTCCAAGGACTGTTTGGTTATAAAATTCGTCTAAATATCTTTCTCTGTGTTTATCCAAACAAACAATTGTATACGCGTTTAGAACAACTACAAAGCAAGTAATTCCTGACAGAATTTTCATTTTTGGGTGAACTATGCATTTACAATTTGTTACATGTGCTTCACGTGTAGATATAATACACGACTATTGTACAACATGCCCAATTGGTAAACATCGCCTTTAATCGACTACACGATCTACACCAAATATTATCTGTTTGTGACATCATGTAGTGAAAGATTTACCGATAAAATTTAAGTTTACCATTTTTTATATTTTGTGCACGTTGTTCTTTACAGCCTATAATAACATGTGACCTGAGATCGGTATTAACCACCTAGCAGTTCCTAAATTCAAGACACGTTCAGGTACTAGTATTCCAAGTGAAAAAACCGCGAAAACATATGTTCACGTGTAATCGAAATACATATTATAAAGCATATTGCAATAAAACTCTTGTCGTGTATATATTATGTGCAACACGTTATTGCATTTCGCTCACACTTTAAATCAAACGAATGTCCTCCAACAAAAACCAACTCCATAACGCTTTTCAAGCTCATGTGGAATTCGACAGTTTTTTGAAAATATACACCTGAACATATAGTAACGTATATCCTCAATCACGAATCTACCTACGAAACGTAATAGCCCCATTAACGCTAGTCCTTATCGTTTTACGCTTCACAGTAGGCTACTAATCCCACTGAGCAGAAATACAAAACTAACCGTTTAAAAAGCTTTGATATAAACCCTTGTCACAACCGCATAACTTTTAAGCACATTATCTCTGATATCATATATATTTTTAAAACATACTTACCGCAAATGACGATCACGATAACTTGCCTGTGAATTCCTACGTTGCATATCACGTATCACGTGCACTTCCAAAACCGCGGGAAAACAGTGCTGAAGCGCTCGAGCACCACCTGCCGACAACCACTAGACACATTTAGATCACAAAAATAAAAACTTGCGTCTAAACAAAAAAAAGCAGGCGTGCCAACTTTTAAATTCAGCTTGGAGTAAGATATTTTGACCTGGGTGTTATGTTGTGGAGCAGTTGAATAGAGTAGGGTTGGAGGTTTTGTGATTACGAAACCTTTTGATAACATAATTTCATTGCTTTAATTTAAGGTGAATAATTCTTTAACAAAAAACAATACCTAACGTAAAAATTCCTTCACATATAGCAGTAACTCCAAGAAAATGTTACGTTAGTGCGTAGAACGCCTGAAAAGTGATTTTCGCCTCGAAGTAGGTACGAAACTACCAAAATCACTTTTCTAAATACATTATCAGACCTCATCATTTGTTTTAAACGTTATCACAATTTCATCAATACAATATTTAAAACATTTTGTCCTTTATTAAATAAATGCTTTTACAATTTGATAAGTGATGATGAGAAACGTCAGCAGAAGGCTCTTTCAACACACAACCAGTCAGGAGGAAATATTCGTATTTACATATTATACATTGAATTCTGAAACTGTTGTACTAAGTAAGTATAGCAAGCGTCTGACGAATGCGGGGTTCCGGTAGAGAATGTCCCAATCAATTTTTGCCGAAATCATATTTGTCCCCAACACTTTGTGAAATTACAATGTAAATAACATACCTTGTAAATAGACGCTTGCTATATAATGTTTTATTTTTTGTGGTCTACATGTGATTTGTGGTTGTCGCCAGGTGGTGCTGGAGCGCCACTTTTCCCATGTGGGAAAAACTTGCAGAGACAAATGGGTGGAGCAAAGCTCCAGCTCCCCCTCGCTAGCTCAAGTGGGCGGGGCTTGAGCTATCTTTGCGCACAGCTGATTCCGAACAGTTTGTAGCCTATTGCTCGGTAAGAAAAATTATAATAACATCGAGACATGTATAACATCTTTCAATAGACTTAGATTGATGTCTCGACATACACGCTAATTTTGTTTATATTTTTAGGATTATTTTAGGACGAGCCACATTCATGCAAACATTCAATACAGCCCGTTTCGCACGGTAAGAAAAGTGTATGTTCAAGATAAACTAAACTTTAGGACTTGAATACAATATTTTCATAGACTTAAATCGCTGTCTCTAAGTGAATGTTGTTATTTCCAACTCTAATATTAATCGTAAATTAATGCCATGTCCTCCCCCGCTACGTTTTAGCATGTGTACTGTAATTCGAATCATAGCTTTTAATCGTTTATTGTATTTATATGTTTCATGTGTATGTTCAATTGTATGTTTTAACATTCGCAGATGCATTCTACAATAGTTAAGCGAGGACAGGACCCCCAGGAATTTGCTCAAAACCGGCTATAACTACGCAACCGATTGCCCGATCGACTTATTATTTGGTATGATGTGATGTGTCTTTGTGTCATGCACCATGACTTTATAAACGGACTTTGGCGTTTCTCAAAAAACATGGCCGCCATCGACCAATGAAATTTGAGCACTCGTTAGACAGGTGTCGCTCACCGATCCGTCCCGGAAACACGATTTGTTCCGCGCATGCATGAAACTCCGTCTACTTCTGTTCGAAACAATTTACGGCAGTTTTAATAAGTTGTTTGTCCAATATTTTTTAAAATAAACTCTTTATAAAAAAAGAGCAATTAACATCAAAAGACATTACAAATTATAATGGTTTGGAGAAACGTACGAGGGATACACAAAGAATCCTGTAAAGAGTGGAAAGTAGTTTTTCTCTAATAATCTTTGTTGCTGTCTATTATATTTTTTGATTTCAAGAAAATACAATATGACAAAATATTATATGTCAGGAGTGAGAAATTGATTTTTATATATAAAAATACTAGAAAAACTATAAAACTTAAAATGAATATGTTTATTAGTTATTCTCTTAAAACCTTTTTTTTGGCAAAATATGTCAAGGTTAATATGTGGCACAAATTGATAACCTAATTAAATAATTGAAATCCTTACCTGGTTACCCTGACAAGAAGGATTTTCATAATTCATCCAATTTATTTATACATTTGTTACTTATTTTCTTTAGTCATTCACTAAATCTCAACCTCCCACCTAGCCTCTCTCAGTCACACAATCATTAATCTATTCATCTACTTAAATTGCTTATAGAGGAACAGGGCATTGACCTAACTTTTCTAATATTTTAACAAATGTCTGCATTTAAGAAACACACAGAAAAAGATATTTATGTATTTATTGGCCAGCGCCAATTAGAACGCATCGATTCGACTGTCGTAAAAACGGGAATTACCGGAAGTACACGCACTTTCGCGCATGTGCGGAACAAATTGTGTTTCCGGGACGGATCGGGGAGCGACAAGGCTTCCTGAGGAATCATGAGCGAGGATACACAGGTGTATCCTATGCGGAAGTTTTTTATTGCCTAAACGTGACGCACGTATAAATTCTCCTCCCACTTCACATCTGCTCCAAGTGCTAACCGTGGCAGAACATTCAAACACACATAAATGTGAGTATTAAGCATAAAGTCATTGTAAATGTGAGTTCTTTTTTTGACGGTGCCTTTAATTTCGATGTATAAAGTGTAGTTTTCAGCACAGTTTTGATTATTATTATTATAATAATTATCCATATTGTTTACATATACAATACACAATGTATGTGAAATCACAACAACAATAATTCAAAATAATAACTGGTAAAAAAAATAAGAACAAATGTGGTATTTTGTGGAGGTTGAAACGGTTACAATATAAATAATTATATATAATGTTCAAGAATCCCGATGTTCTTTAAACGCCACAGCTAATGGATCGCTAGCAATATCTACGTGGATATTAAAATCTCCTACAGTCAGTACTTTAGCGACGTTAACCAAAATATCCGATAAGAAGTCTGCGAACTCTATCAGAAAATTAGTGTAATGCCCAGGGGGTCTATACACGGTAACCAATGTAAGAGAGACCAATGGTTTTTTACTTTTATTTGGAACTGTTATGTTCAAGACATTGGCGTATCTAAAAAATCATGGCCGCCATCGGCCAATGAAGTTTGAGCGCTCATTACACAGAGTCAACAAAGGTTGATCAAAACGACACTCACTGGGCTTATTCGTCTCATGGTCCTGAAGGTCTGTAAGAAACGTGAACTTATTCGGCCAACGGGGGGCGTAATAAAACTTTTGGAGTGCATAAACAACTGTGTATCACGTGACATTTGACATATACCCAAACTATTTATATCATTTGATAGGACTCCTTTTTCTGAGCCACTTTGCCTCTTGATCAACTTCTGTCGATCAAACAATTCGTGAGTTATCGCTGATGATGTCAAAAACCTACTTTCGCGAACTAGTTCTTGTTTTTTTAACCGATCGGAACCAAACCAATGCAGATGTCTTCTGTGGAGTGTAAATGTCAAAAATTATTGAAAACGGTTGCTTAGAGGCGGCAAAATAAGAAAATGTGCGGAACCTATCACATTTAAATGGCCTTAAATCCAGAACGGCTTAACATATCATCATGGGGCTCGGGAAACATGTGTGTACCGTCACTCCGAGGTCACCCACAAAAGAACGTGGCGTTTGGACACTAGGTGGCGCTATAAGAGTAAAAATGGTCAAATTAATGTGTATTTCATTGCTTAAACAATTATGTATCACGTGACATTTTTCATTTGCACCAACTAAGGATATAATATGATAGTTCTCCTCATTCTGAACAACTTTGCCTCTTGATCCATTGATGTCAATCAAACAGTTCGCGAGTTTTGGGTGATGATGTTAAAGACGTACTGTTGCATACTAATTTTAGATCTTTCAAGCAATTTCCAAATTTTTACCACAGTACAATTCTCTGGACTCTCTTCATAAATAATTATCAGAGACATGTTGAACTTTTTCATTTGTGTGACCATAACAGGGTCCTTTATTATATTACCCTAAAAGTCTACCTGAAAGCTCGCTGCTCCTTGATGAATAATCCAACTGACTTGCCATTAAGTAATATTATAAATATAATGACACTTAACAAGCATGCAAAATGTGAAGGTCATCGGAAGAGGCATGCCTTCATAACAGTCAAAAAGGTGAAATATCATTCATTCAAATGGATTTTGAATCCAGTCACCAGATCACAGTGCATGTAGCTTTGAAATATTATTTTTGCTGCTGTGTTCATTGTCCATTGTAACGCCTTGCAGTCTTGTCCACTGCAGTGTGTATTATATGTGCATACGTGTGCATGTATTTCATATTCTGTGTTTCTTTGTTTTTGTGTGTGTGTGTGTGTGTGTGTGTATGGATATTATGTCTCTGTTTATAATAAGAGTATTCATGTACTGTATAGTTCTGTGTGTCGTGTGTGATTAAGACTGTGCATGTATCATAATGTATGGCAGGTGCCATGGCACATCCATAGCAACTAAACAGGTTAACTTAGCAACCATTAAGCTAGACCTACATCTCTGGAACAGAATATCGTAGACATGTGAATTGGCTCATTTCACTCGTCCCTTAGGTTTTATCGGTTTACACCTGTTTTTGCATATGACTGTAAACATGCGTGGTCTGTATTAACCGTTGCTGACCATTTCTTTCATTTTTCTGGTTATGGGTAAGTGTCATCTGTTGCGGATGTCTTATGGTGCGATTCCTGAACGTAGTCAGCGAATTCAGTCGACCATAGTCCCCTTACACTGCTCGAACCCGATGATTACTGCTTGCAGTTATATTTATTAATTGAATTTTTATAAATATTCTTATATTTTTAAACTAGGAATACATTTGTTCAATGTGCACGGTGAATGTTTGTTGTAAATAGTTTACAAATCCAAGTTATCGCAACGTTAGAAATTTCCCACAATGCATGTTTGCCCGGGACATTGACGGTGGAGGTTAGTTTGAACTTTCTGGCAGAGACATAACGAAAGCATAACGTTATTCCATCTTCCCGGTTGTTGTTTTTGCTGTTCGCCGTTAATGCATGTGCTTACTTTGAATATACTTATTTCAATAAGTGTCCGCGTTACACCGTCAATATTTTACGTTGTCGAGCTGTCTGTATGTGTGTGCTATCGTGAAACGAACAATAATAAACAACATAATCCGAGTGTGTTATCATGATGCTAACCAGGCATGTGTTTGTATTTCTTCGTAGGCATAAGTGTGTGGCTTTGAGATTATCTCGAAAAAAAATTAACAGTTCAGGTAGGATGTATTAGTGTGAAATAGTGTTATTAAGAGTTTGTTTTATTTAACGTGCTTCCACAGTTGTTCTTTTGCTATTATTTAAATGTTTTTATCTCACTTGAACCCTTTATTAATACTTTGTTAAAACAACAACACTAGATATAGCAGATGTATAAGCACACAACTTTGAAGCTTTACTTGTTAATAACTAACTTGCTAATCTTTTAATGTTTTAATTTTTATTAACATTTAAATTTTTACTATAATTAGTGTACAATTAATGTTTTTGATAGGTTTGGAAACTTTTTATCTGTATATTCACTTTTTTAATTTCATTTATTATTATGTTTTATTTTAAAATGTTTTTGAACATTAACAAATCATCTTTGCGTGCATGTTGTGTACAGATATTGGACTACAAAGAGTGCTACAGAGAGTCAGCGTTTCACCATCAGACAGGTGCCAACAGGTGAGTTTTGTAAATTGTGAACTAACAAAAGATTTTCGCCCTGAATTTTTCACAATGTTTAGGTTTTTTGCAGCAGAACAGACTTAATCAAATTACTGATTTCTTGTCAACTGATTGGCATTACTTCCCCCCCATTCAAAATTTTACAACACATTTTCACTTTTTTGCCAAAAGTGCAAATCAGGGCTGAAATGGTTTAGACTTTAATTGAAAATATTTACATTGCAGGCTGAAGTTGGCCTAATGGAGTGGAAGTGCAAGTTGTGTTCTGCAACTTCAAATACCCGGGGACAATTATTTTGGCACTATACTGTACTGCATAGCCAATATTCAAGAGTGTCCCCCCTGCCATGTCTCTATGACAGTTGCATTTGTACTTTTCCATCATTTGAAGCGATGAAAGCTCATCTGTCAAGATCTCATAATGATTCATGTAGAGTAGATGCAACTGAAGGAGCATGCAGCTTTTTTACATGTCCTTTGTGTAACGTAAAACAGCCCTTTTCTGAGGAAATTATTTCTGGTCATTTGAGAAGTCATTTACGAAGTCATGAGATGGTAGCATGCCCATTCAAGAACTGCAATTACAGAACACATGGCTACTCAGCGTTTAATGCACATAAAAGTAGAAAACATGGTGGTGATTCTGACTTTGGTGAATGTGTTGTATTGGCAGACAATGATAGTGCCCCAGTTGTAGTTGCAGCAGAAAGTCTTGGGGAACCTGCTGAAAGTCAGAGTGCAGAGTCTGCAGACACGTTTGATCTCGACGATGTAAACAGTCAGTGTGACACAGACACTTTAAGAGCCCAGTTGAACCAAAACTTGGCATCATTATTCTTAAAGATGTATTCTATTCTTCATGTATCTGACATGGCATCTCAGGAAATAGTGGAACATTTGACTCAATTATTTTCCTTGTCCCAACCGATACTCAAACATGACATTAGTGAGGTCTTTCAGAGTCATGGCATCACTGTCAGTGAAACACTTCTAAATGAGGTTGTCAGTATTGTTATGGACAGTAATGCTATTGTCAGTGCCACAGCTAAGGGGAAGCAGTTATCCTCAACTAAGAGAAGGAAAACCTTCATCGAAAATAATTACCCTGTGATAAAGCCTGTACAGTATCTGCTACAGCCAGGACACACAGCAGTGCATGTTCCCATTCTTGAGATGATACAAAAAATCTTCAGTCATACAGATATTCTGGACAAAATTAAAGAAACAAAAGTGGCACAAAACAGTCATTATGTAAGCCACCAAGATGGTTTGTACTTCAAAGAGAACACATTCTTGTCTTCAGATCAGTTAAAGATAACACTCATTTTGTACATTGATGATTTGGAAATAGCCAATCCACTTGGCACATCACGCAAAATACACAAAATCTGTTCAGTTTACTGGATGTTTGCTGATCTTCCCAGTAAATACCGATCAGCCCTGCATGCAATTCAGCTTGCAGCCTTATGTAAAGTGGCTGACATACAGACATTTGGCTATGAAAAAGCACTTGGTCCTTTGTTGAGAGACCTCCTTACCCTTGAACAAGATGGGGTATTCATTGAGTCTATTGGTAAGGTAGTTCAAGGAACAGTCATGTGTGTAGTGTCCGACAATCTTGCAGCCCATGATTTGGCTGGCTTTTCAAAGTCTTTTAGAGCAGAATATTTTTGCAGATTCTGCACAGCAACACAGGCTAAACTTCAGACTCATGAAGTTGCAAGTGGTGAGTTCAGTCTTAGGACAAAAGACAGCCATAATAGTGATGTGTATGCAGTAATGCATGGGGATAGTCAGAGTCAGAATGGTGTTCAGGCAAATTGTGTCCTGAGCCAGCATCTAGAGCATTTTCATACCGTAACTGGCTTTCCACCTGATGCCCTCCACGATCTTTTTGAGGGCATTGTGCCCGTGGAGCTTGCCCTGTGTATCGGAGAGATGATCCGTCGCAAATACTTCACCCTTGAATATTTGAACGAGAGAATTCTATCGTTTCCATACCAGCACACAGACAAGGTTGACAAACCTCATAAAATACCACAGACCTTTGCTGTAAAGAAAAGCATTGGTGGTAATGGCCACGAAAATGCCACATTGCTAAGACTGCTCCCTTTGATTATTGGGAATGCAGTTCCTGAAGATGATGGAGCATGGACTGTGCTTATGGACTTAAAAGAAGTAGTAGGCTTATCGCTGTGCTCAGAATTCACAGAGGAGTCCATCCAGTATTTACAGTCTAAGATACAGGATCATAGAGAGATGCTGAAAGAAGCCTTTCCAGATTTCAAACTCCGTCCTAAGCATCACTACATTGAACACTATCCTGACCTTGTACGCCGTTTTGGGCCACTTGTACACTTGTGGACAATGAGGTTTGAGGCTAAACACCGTTTTTTCAAGAGAGTTGTACACGACACCCAAAACTTTAAAATGTGTTAAAAACACTTGCAGACAGGCATCAGTACATGGTAGCATACCATCTCAGTGCCTCAGGATTCTTCAAACCTCACCAGCAGACATCAAATGTCTCTTCTGTACTGGTATCAATGCTTCCAAATGTTGCCAAGACATACATTGAACAAATAACAGCAAGCAATGTTATTTACAGCACATCAAAGGTCTGCATTGATGGAACCGATTATGATGTAGGAATGTTTTTGTCTGTGGGAAAAGAGGGGGGACTGCCTAATTTCTGTAGAATTGAACAGGTTCTCCTGGTTAACAGTAGTGTTATCTTTCTTTGCCAAGAGCAAAAGTCACACTACATTGAACACCTGAGATCTTATGAACTATTCCCAAACAATCTGGCTGTTCACACCCCATCAGAGCTAAATGACAAAACACCTCTCTGCGCTTATAACATAGATGGAAGATTGCTCTTGACACCCAAACGTTTCAAATTGTTAAACTGAATATTTGTTGAAGCAGGTAAACAGATGAACTAGGGCTGCACGATAAATCGCACACGATTGTCAACCGCATCTCATCAGTAAAGCTGGTTCCTTGATTAGTAATAAATCGGCATCGGCTGCTTTCAGATGGAGCGGCATTTACTACACAGAGCCGTAGTTCACTGACAAGCGGGCAATATCGCATTCATAATCGCAGGCGATTAATCCACGCTATTAAAAAGGCGATATTTCCCCTCTTGTCAGTGAACTACGGCTCTGTGTAGTAAATGCCGCTCCATCTGAAAGCAGCTGATGGCGATATACTACTAATCAAGGAACCGGTTTTACTGACGAGATGCGTGTGACAATCGCTACGATTTATCGTGCAGCCCTAAGATGAACACATTCACACACATAAAACAATATCTCTTGGAGCTGTGCGGACCAGTGGGTCCATGAATAAACTGCCCCACTACAACAGCTGGCCTTCTATACATCCCATCGTTCAAGTGGTGTTCCAGTGTTTATGTGGACCAGTGGGTATGTGGACATGTATATGTAGTGTGTGTCACCTCCACTTTTAATAAAATTAACAGGTTTTTGTCTTTTAGGAACCAAAAGATGGCTGCTGCCCAGAAGCATGTGCTGCGTGTGTATGTTGCACGAGATACCGCCCTGAAACTTTCTCTACTTGAGCGACCAAAGTCAGTGGAGGAGCTGAAAGAAATAATGCAAGAGAGGTTCAAGCCAAGACTGGATGGTGACTTTAGCCTGCACTATAAGGATCCGGACTTTGATGGTGATCTTTGCCTTCTTGTGGACATCCAGGAGTTACCAGAGAAGGGCACATTGAGAGTCGTCAGACCTGAAGGTGACACTTCATCTACTGCATCTTCTGACACAGACCTACTCCCACATGCACCTGCGTCACAGCGCCAGAAGAGTTGGCCTGATCACTTTGTTGTTCCTGGTTTCGGTTATGAAATGGAGCATATACTAGAAGAAGGAAATCGTGTTCATGAAGAATCAGGAAAATTGCTGAAGTTAAAGAGGTCACAGAAGAGTGAAGTCCTTAAAAAAATGGCAGAAACGATCTATAGTTTTAAACCATACCCACATGAAAAGGAATTGGCAATGGCTGCTCAAGCTTTGATTACAGCTCATCCATGTCTCAGAATGACGGCTGGTGAAGACGGGGAGTTGGGATGGAAACGTCACATAGGGTACAAGATTGCATCTTACCGTAACAATCTGGCAAAAGCTAGGGTTGCAGAAGTAGCCATCAACACAGGGAGGCGGAGCCGAAACAACCCCGACAATGATCACCCCCATCAAAACATAAAGAAAGCTCGAAAAGCTGAGGTCAACTACATCATCAACCTACCGAAGGATCAAACTTCAGCCACTCTGGAAACAATGAGAGAAGAAATCATACATGAAGTCGAAAAGACTGAGAGAAACCAATTAGTCATAGGAAAGCTCATGAACACAACCTATGCCCTTCGTCGCCAAGAAATTGTTGGATCTCTTGTAGCTCTACGGGTGAGAGACATCGTGGACAGATGGCCAGCCCTACTTATGGAATCACAGGTAAAAATAAATAATTAAAAAATCTTTATCTTTATCATTATTTTATTGTTCTCCCTGTTGAGAGCAATTTCCTTTAGATAACATCATACATCATGTTTTAAATTAAAGAATGACAATTAACGTTCTATTTTGACCTTGGTTCTGACTCATCCCTAATAGAATTGCCCTCGGCTTTGCTACCTGCCAACTGAAAACTTTTTACAATACATTCACAATACTGTTCCTAATTCATCTTTGTACATTGCAGTGTTATTCTGTCCATGTTACAGGTGTTTGCAGAGTTCCACCGAATTAACAATGTTAACCTGCGCAATCAATTCTACAAGGAGCTGGACAGACACACGCCTAAACTCATCACCATGTTCAGAGACAAGGCCATCAAGACTGGCAAGATAGCGGAGGAGGTAGCCAAGCTCATGAGGATTTATGACCTTCAGGTGAATTTTTAACTTTGCATGATTCAGATAACAGATTGTTTGTAGAGAACTGAACGAAGCCATAGTGTGAATTGCCTCGACTGTGGCCCAGCTTAAATGATTATGCCATGAACACAACTTTGTTGTCTCATCAGAGATAGACGTCTTGACAAGATAAATTCAAAAAGAGGTACCCTAAAAAGATACTTTAGCAGCTTCAATTTGAAGAAGTCCAAATAACTACTGTTTTCATAAAATTTGATTAACAATTTTAAGTGTTTTTCCTTTGTGACTTATTAAAGTATTTACAATAGAAAGTTATTAATTTGAAAAATGTTTTACTGAAGAAATGGTGACCCAAAATACTGAATCTACCATAGCAATGACCACCATCAAAATATGGAACTATTTAACACTTAGATTTTATTAAGTGTTTGCTCTGCGTTTGTGTAATTACTATTGTAATGGATATTTTTTGTCCATCTAGGAACAGCGTGATGTAAATATGAGACGGGCCCTCGTCCTTCGTGCACTTCCTGTGTACCTGCGTGAAGATGCCTTCAAGTTCTTCAGGACCTGTAATGTAAGTGTACTGGCCTCACTATCAATCCCTTTGCCTAGCTATTCAATCAGCTTAAACATATGACATCACTCAACGGACTCTAGGAGAACCAGGGGAGTATTCCAGAAAGTGGGTTATTTGAAAACTCAGAGTGAACCCTGAGATGAGGGAAACTTGTGAATGTTAAATTCAAAATGAAAAAACAACTGCATTTAAAACTTAGTGACTTATCTGTGTCAGTGATTATTATTACGGCCGCAGCCAGAAAATGTCTGCTTCCTGTTTTCTCCTGTTGCCATGGTGAATCAGAGTATTGGAGCTCCATTGATGATGGCTTTTTACTAGTCGTCAGGCAGGAGCTCAACTCAGAGTTGACTTGCCTAACTCAGATCAGCTGTTCTGGAACTGAAAACTCAGTTTCACTTCACAGATTAAGTCAACTCAGAGTTCAGGGTTAGGCTCAGAGTTTGTTGAACCTCCTCTCTGGAATACCCTCCAGAACCTGTTTATGAAGTTTATTTGAGTTGTTTTTCTGCAAATTGGCATGTAGAAATTACATAAATGAAAAGGTAAGTATAAAGCATTCAACTAAACCAGAGTATGCCAACAGGTAGGTCTGAAACTAACATAAGATATAAGCATTTGAAAAGAAAATAGTTTAAACACGTATGTTAGTTGCAGTCTAAGTGCTAAGTGACAGTAATGTCTAGACATCATCAGCATGATTTGTATCCTTAAGGGGCTGAACTCATTCTTGTCTTATTTGTGTTTTATACTCAGTAGATGGTCCAGACCTCACTGACACTCCGGTGGCTCTCCTAACAGTCGTCACGGATGACCCTACTGATGCGGCCCTCTTCAGCCCTGAGAGCATCAGCATTGTCGTGGAGGATGAAATACTTGTGAGTGGTCCCACAAATCTGGCTGACTCATTTCTCCTGCTCTTTGGGTACATCTATGCACTAGACCTACAGTACCCAAAGAATCTCGAGCTTACATTCACATTTGTCCAAAAGGTTGTCATGTGTCTTGAGGACAACAAACCACTGAAAGGGCGTCTACTGACGCTGAAGAATGATTTGTTTAATGAGTGAACACTCAGAATGGATTATTTGTTGAGATGGGTATTGAGGAAGTTTTTTTTTTCCATCTTTACAAATGTAATTTTTTTCCTCTTCTACCTCAGATTTAAGGTGTGACACTGTTTACCTGTTCTACCTCAGATTTAATACATTGATTGTTAAATTTTAAAAACATTGATGTATTGCCCAGCCCAAGTTTTTGTACTAAATATTTTCAATTCATGCACTATACATGTTTAATGTTCTGCTGCCTAATCCCTACCTTGATGTTGTCAGTTAAAGTACGGCACAGTAAAAACCAGTACTTTATTTGAATGTTGTAGTTTAAAAAAGTGATTTGCAGCCTTCAAAATAAAGTAGTATCAAAATGTTTTTAAACCGTGTTAAATGGCTCCACATTCTAATAGTTGTCATTGTTGTTGAGGATAGATTATAATTAGAATCTTATTGAATTTTATCATGAATCTTTTGTGAATTTTAATCCTATTTTTACCCAAAATACTGAATCTACCCTCTGTAGCAATGACCACTATCAGAAAATGGAAATAATAGCACTTAATGTACTTTATAAAAACAAAATGTGTTTTAGAGTCGTTTTGTTTAAATTTATCACAAGCACTTTGTTTTGACTGATCCGTTTTGATTCATGCCTTTTTAAAAAGCACATTGTGTTGAATAAAAAAAGTTGTTAAATTGTCACTGTGGTGTCACTTTTGTGTTTTCTAACATTGCTAGCTGATTATAATTGTGTAGTGGGCCGACATCAGTATTTCAGTTTAGAATTAATTTTGAGTGTATGTCCCACATTATATGAGTTAAGGAATATTAAAAAGAAATGGTGTATTTCCCACATTTTATGAGTTGAGAAATATTACACATTTTGAGTGTATTTTCCATATAATATGAGTTGAAGAATATTTAAAAGTTTGAGAGAATTACTCCCTAATTATAAGTTGGGGAATATCAATATTTATAAGATAACATTGAAATAATTTAAGGCAACTGAAAATGTAATTTTTGTTTTATCAAAACTTAAAACATTTAAAAACATCACTAAAATATTTTTGTGTAACCTGTTACAAAATAATTTTTGAGTTCTGTGAACTTATTAGGGTTTACAGTGTACGTCATAATCTCGTCGCTACTAGAGCAAGCATTACTTGAGTCTAATTCATTATAATGAAATAAAAGGATTTCATCAAACGGAACATTTATAAAACTTTATTACTTTACCTCTTCCGCTAACATGATTTCTCGTTCCAATCTGATTGATGTATCAATGGTATCATCAGTGGTGGATTTGAAGACAACATATCTGTAGTGGAGTAGGCGGGGCGAGACCGTGTTTCGAGACCGGCGATAAATTGTTAATGGGCGCCAGCTGTGCGCGAACCGGTCTCAAATCACATAGGAGAGTGGGAGCATATAAACGAACGAGCGACCGGACCGTCGAAGAGAGAGGACTGGGCCCGAACATGTTTATGTTTGTATTTATGTTCTTGTGTTTTACTTCCATGTTTTGCTTTGTTCACCGGCGGTTGGCCGTGAAGGGGCCGCCGGCCTTTATTATTTGATTAAAATGTTTAAATGTCTGCCGGTTCCCGCCTCCTTCCTTCCTTTTAATGAATTTCTTCACAATATCCTATCATTCCTTGCTTCCACACAGCGTCATAAAGCTACACGAGTCTTGTTTTGATCGTGCGCCCTCTAGCGGAAAATTCTATAAACTGTACCTTTAATCAAAGTTCCCTTTCTGTCTTTATATGTACAACCTGGACAATTTAACATTTATTCAATGAAACGAAAAGACATCTGTTTGTAAATATATATTATTTTAATTGTAATTATTTTAACCTAAAATGAACTATATATGCTATGCAAAGAATGGACGTCTTAATTATTAGTATATATATTTTACTGGCCAGCTAGACAAGGAAGAGTAGTACCACATTCACATTTTATGCAAATCACACTTGAATACGGACCCACATAGCAAAAGACTCCGGGGCGGATCCGCCTTCAAGTCACCTAGTCCGCTGTTCTCTCAGAATCAATTCAGTCATACGCACAGAACATGCCCCGCCTCCGCACAGAACATGCCCCGCCTCCGCACAACGCGCTGTCAACTCGCGGACTCGCGACGGACGCTGAGCGAATTCTCTAACCGAACGCGCGCTTTTCAAACGGTCGCACTCACAACAATCTCCTCACACGGTGGAAACGTTGGAGCCGGTTGGTCGTTGACGACGGAACACGGTAAGAATAGTTAAATATTAGTTATTTGTACAGTTACGTTAGCCAGTTACATTACCGTTTATTGCTCTGTTTGATGTTTTTCATTCTGAAGTGATTTTGGCAAGCCAATGTTTCAGCGCATTTTCATTCACGTTGAGTAAGATTGATTTGGTAAATAACTTTTTGAATAAAAGGTTTTTAAACGGAATGTCTTTATCTTTCTGGGAGGGGGAGATTTAATCGATGTTTAATCCAATCCTGAGACCATATTTTCACCCCTTTCCCGTATAATAGCAGGCGAGATTAATTGATAGGCCTAACTTTAACGTATAACGTTACCTGTTTCTTATCCACTGAACTTCTGGTATAGTTTGAGTCTTTTGTTCATATTCTGACATATATTTTCCATCTCCCCATGTAATGTTGTTTCAGATAATGAATTCATTATATTAAGATACTGTGTGTCCTTGTTTTTATATCCGGATTTGGACCAAAATCGAGGCTATTTTGTCAAATACTAATAACGGTACACACTACATACATGTGGGTCATTATCACTATAGAGTGCCTTTGAGACTTCACAATTTTCAAAGTATTATTCTTAAATTTTCCATTCAAGTTCATGTCTGTTGTATTAAGTAGACCGTTGGCTGTTAGAAAGTATGTTGGTCAAAGCTCAAGCCCATTACGTTAATGCACTTGTCCACCATATCAAGGAAGGCTTGGTGACCGGGTGTGCATTTGTGGCTAAAGTCGGCATTTAATGAACACACGGTGTAGCTTCAGCTAGAAAAGGGGTTCACTGTTAAAGCTGACTGTATACTGTTTAAGAAGCATATTTTCAATTACTGAAAAGTTTATTTTAATTAAAATGTCACCAAGACATGTGAAGCCTGACAACATTGAACTACAAACACATTATGTTGAAAACTATAAAAAGGAAATATGAGGTCAGATTGCAGATACTAACTGTATGTGCAGAAAATGTTTTGACCTCCACTGAGGAAAGTCAGAATGGGGGGAGGGGATGTCACGGAGTACATCAGACTATTTCTTAAAATGGCGTTTACCCCAAAATGACACGATGGCAATTACAGGGACGCATGCAAATGCTGAATATTACTATGAAAATAGAATATAGCTTATCCAAATGATTTGTTTTATTAAAAACATTGCCGAGGACAATAGGAACTTTCAAATAAGATTTTAATTTTGTGCAATGTTTCCACTTTTTAAACTCACTGAATGTAGTTGAGAAGTGTGAGGGACATGCCAAAATCACATACGAGTCAAAGAAAGTTGTTATAAAATGATAAAACACATTTTAAGAATCTTCTTATTGCAGTTGTACATGTGTAAATATTAGTACATTCAAATAAAACCTCAGTGGCAATTTTTTCTGATGAGGACACCAAATGGCACTTTATAGTGATAATGACCCATGTAATAATATTTAATTTCATACGATTCATATCAATAATTTAAGATTAAAAGTTTAAAAACAAAATTTTGGTTTATATCATTATTAATTTTAAAACACACTTGCATTAGTAAACTTTAGTATACTAATTATAATTATTGAATGTCATATTAATATTATAAATCATATATAATATACTGTGTGTGTGTTCTGTTGCAGATTACAGCTCGTTCTAGTGCCATTGGTTTGATTTGGAGTTCTTCTTCTTAATTCATCTTTTCGAAATAAACGGGTAAAGTAAGATGTTATACTGCTTTAAACATGATTTAGCCAGCTATTCTGTCGAATACTGGGTGTGTTTACATACATATTCGTAATATGGTTGTTTAATAAGTAGATAACCAAAGGCTATAGATATAGAAAGATGATTAACTACTATTTCTATGAATGGGAGAAACTGTGAAGTGCAATATGGCAGAACAAGTCCCATAAAAAAAACAATTGTTGCTTGTTTAAGTAACTTCAGCTTCAGCCGTTTGAAGCTATATACAAACTCGCACTTACGACTGCTTATGCGCATTGTCGAGTTTAGCCTGAAAAATTTGCTGTTTCAATGTTCATTATTTTGGTATAAAAATACCTCATACAGGTTTGTCTTTCTGCATGAAGAAGTTTTGTGTGTGCAGCGTGTGTCACACAGTGTGCAAATAATATATCGTTTTTTATCATCTTCCCTTTGTGCCTAAATGGACAAATTCACACAGATGTGTTTCAAAATGCCTGCCTTTGCACTAAGCATTACAGAAAGAACACATGTGTAACTGTACAGTATATGGATCCGTCCATTTGTCTTTAAGGGATAGTTCACCCAAAAACCCAAATTTCCTTTATTTACTCATCCCCAGGCCATCCAAAATGTAGGTGACATTTTATCTTGAGTACAACCATAAAGAATATTGTTTGTTAAGTCTGCAGCCCTCTTTGCTTCATATAAAAGGAGTCTATGGGCTCAACCTATCTAAGAGTTCCTAATAACATAATTCCAAAAAAGTGGCTCCTGGCGACATGTTTAAGTCCACTATATGGAGAAAAATCATGAAAAGTTATCGTCAAAAAACTTAATTGTTTTTCGACTAAGGAGAAAAAGACATGAACATCTTGCATGACAGGGGGATGAGTAAATCATCAGGAAATTTTGAAGTGAATTAATCCTATAGTCTTTATTTGATTTGTACAGTGAAGATTATATGCAGTATTATTTTACATTTGATTACTTTATTCAATTTCTTTACCTGAAAGGGCAATTTAACATAATTTGTGTGTGTTGCTGCACACACAACTTCTCCCACTGCATGGCAATATCAAACTGAGAAAATTGGGTACTTTCGTGTCTATGTGCACTTTCACACTTCCCGGGCCTTATTGTCAAGCTCTGTTTTATATTTATTTATGAAAAGACATTACAAATGTAATTTCTTTTTTCCACAACTTTTGTGTTTCTTTAAAATTTCTTTTAGAAAAAATGAATCGAAAAACGGTTCCTGTCTCCAGCTCTACCTTAAGACGCAGGGCCCATCTAGACGTAGATAAACGACTTAAACAAATTAGCGATGACTGCACAAATTTGACTGACTTTCAGATGACAACAGAGAGGGAACTTGTAGAAGTCAGAGAGTTTGTTGATAATAGTACTGACAATCCAACTTGTTCGGACGTTTCAACTGGACTAGTCTTAAGTCAGGAGGAAGGTGGCATGGGGGTGGATGCATACATACATGAGGGTTTCATGATTGGCTGCTGTGATAGGCCGAATCAGGCATCTGATTCAGAACATTCAGAAGATGAACACTCCGAGACATTAACACTCTCTGACAGCATTTCCAACTGGGCCATACACTTTGGCATTTCTTTGGTTGCTTTGACAGCACTATTGTGTATACTTCGCATTTGCCATCCTGAACTTCCAAAGGATGCTAGAACGCTCCTTAGGACTAAGACAAAGTACTCTGTTCTAGAAAGGGCTGGGGGACAGTACCACTATTTTGGTATTCTGTCATCACTTAGGAATACGTTGTCTAAATACGTACACACACTGGCACACAGTTTCAGTTTGAAGTTGCAAATAAACATAGATGGACTTCCTTTGTTCAAGAGCTCTAGTCTGCAACTGTGGCCCATCCTTGGTATGCTTCTGAGTGTTCCCATGAAAGAACCAGTAGTGATAGGTTTGTTCTGTGGACCAAAGAAACCAAGCTCAGCAAAAGAGTTTCTTGAAGATTTTGTTACTGAGTTACAGCAGCTTGAAAAAGGTTTTGAAATAGAGGGTAAGACATTGAAGCTCGAGCTGGACACAGTCATTTGTGACACACCAGCCAGGTCCTTTGTTAAAAACACTAAGAACCACAATGGCTACCATGGTTGTGATAAATGTTCTCAGCCTGGAAAATACATTAACAGACGCATGACATACCCATATTCAGACTATGCCCTAAGGACAGATGATTCATTTCAAAACATGGTTGATGAGAGTCATCATCATGAGGGGCCACATCCATTTCATGGTAGTAGTGTTGGCATGGTTTCACAATTTCCTTTAGATTATATGCATTTGGTTTGTTTAGGTGTGGTTAGGCGCTTGTTGAAGATTTGGCTCAGGGGTCCTCTGAATTTCAGAATACCTGCAAACATAGTAGAAAGAATGTCTGCTAAACTGGTAGAAATGCGTTCCTTTATACCTGTGGAGTTTGCTCGAAAGCCCAGATCGTTGAGGGAATTAGATCGCTGGAAGGCCACTGAATTGAGGCAGTTTCTCCTGTACACAGGACCTGTAGTGTTAGGTACCTTTCTGGACCGAAATATGTACAGCAATTTCATGCTACTCTTCTGCAGTATTGCTATTTTAGTAAGTCCTAGACTATCCTGCCACACACAGTATGCTCACACCTTGCTTAGATCTTTTGTTTCTCACTTTGGTGAAATATATGGCAAAGATCAACTTGTTTATAATGTACATGCTTTGGTGCATCTGGCAGATGAAGTACAACGACATGGTTGTCTTGACTCATTTTCTGCATTTCCCTATGAATGTTACCTGCACAAGCTAAAAAAGCTTGTTCGAAAACCAGAATTTCCCCTTGCCCAAATTATTCGTAGATTGTCAGAGATGAGAATTACTGACACTCATTTAAATGATGCCTCTTTAAAAAAACAGCACTTTGTTGGGCCACTTGTAGATGGGCTCTCAGTGAAAGCACAGTATGGTGAGATGGCCTGTGACAAGTGGACGGTTAAAGTTTCAACCGGGGATAATGTGTTTGTCATTGGAAATGAGATTTGCATTATACATAACATTGTGGAATGCAATGATGGAGTGTACGTACTATACAAAGAATTTTCAGAGAAGTCCTTGTTCTTCAGTTACCCATTCAGTTCCAACTATTTGAATATCCATACTATTTCACAAACATCAGATATACTCAAGTGTGTTAAAGCTTCAGAGATTGTCCAAAAATGTGTTGTTTTACCTCATAAAGATGGCTTTGTGGCCATACCCTTGTTTCATACATTTTAGAATTGTCTCATGCTTTGATAAGAAACAACAAAAAAAACTCCTCAGGTTAAAGGTTTAGTTCACCCAAAAATATTAACTATTTTACTAATTTCATCATCATTTACTCACCCTCATGTGTTTTTTTAATTTTTGGGTTAACAAAATTAAGATATTTCTTGATGAAATACGAGAGATCTCAGGGCCCTCCATAGACAGCAATGCACTTAACACTTTCAAGCCCCAGAACGGTAGTTAAAACATTGTTAAAATCGTCCACGTGACTCCAGTGGTTCCACCTTAATTTAATGAAGCAACGAGAATACTTTTTGTGCGCACAAACAAAAAAACTTTATTTAACAATTTAATTCTGGCCTGTGCCAGTCTTCCATGCAGTTTCTGTTGTAAGTGCTCTCGAGATCAATGGCAGCCGATAATGTTCAAGTGAGCACCTCAACGCATGTGCGGAGCTGCACTGTATTTACAACGCGAAGGACACTGGCACAGGCTAGAAAGAAATAGTTGAATAAAGTTGGTATTTTTCTTTGTTTTTGAGCACAAAGTATTCTTGTCCCTTCATTAAATTAAGGTGGAACCACTGGAGTCACTTGGACGATTTTAACAATGGTTTAACTACCGTTCTGGGCTTTGAAAGTGTTAAGTGCATTGCTGTCTATGGAGGGCCCTGAGAGCTCTCAGAGTTCATCAAGAAATATCTAAATTATTGTTTCCAAGATGAACGAAGGTCTAACGGCTTTGGAATGACAAGAGGGTGGGTAATTAATGACAGAAATTGTATTTTTGGGTTATCAGCTTTTTCTTTTTTCTAATAATTTAGCAGTTAAAGGGCAAAGGATGAAGCAATATTTAGTTTGTATTTTTTCTTGTGAAGAATAATGCTGGTAGTATTGATGGCAGTTTTAGTTGTAGCTTTTGTGTTCTAATATAAGCAGTAAGAATTGATGCGGTTGCACATGAGTTTTGACTGAACAGTTGTTCATGGAAAATTAGAATCAGACACAGTGACAAAAAATGACATCACCATGCATCACGACAAACACTGCAGTCTGAAACCGGTTAACAATTAACTGTAAGTACTTTTTGTTTTAAGTTGCTTGTGTTCAAAGTAAATTTTATTAATAAATAACTTTATGCCATACAGATTGTTGCAAAGCAACCTCACAATAAGTTGACAGTTCATTTGTTGATTAAATTGAGTTCAATAAGTCCAAATTGACACTGCTGATCGTGATACCCGATTTTGATTTGTTGACTATATCTGATTTTTTAGGACGACCGTATTGGACGATATTATTTTCAAAGTGACCCATATGCAATAACACTATGCACTTGGTGAAACAACCCAGGGTAAAACTAAAGACCCAGAAAAGCTTAGGCTGAAAAGGAAGTAAAAACAGTATGATCAGCAAATCATTGGGTGTCATTCACTAGTAATTCTTTTAACAAAAACTGCAAATCTAATTCACAACATATGCATACCCCACAGCAATAATTGATTAACAATGATTGCTATAGAATGTATTTGACTAATAACAATTGTTTCTGAACTTCTTAAAACATAGTTATATTTCTGTGGTGCTGTTTGTTTCTTTCCTTCTCAGTTAAGGATGTTTCACTTAATCGAGTTCGTGATCAACAAAACAGTAGCAGTCGTGCCACAAGACTGGTGCAGCGATGGAGTTGTCTATTGGCCAAACTACAAAAACGATGAAAGAGTGAACAGGGCAGTGAAAAATTCAGAGGAGCCTGGACCTGACTGGAAAACATATGATGTCAGAGTTATTAAATCATGTGGTATGCTTTTAAAAAAAAAGGTCTATTGTGAGCAAATATCAAAATATTTGTGATTGGGAAAAAAATATCTTAATCAGTCTCATACAGTTCTGTTGTTTATAATTCTGTAATATTTGTTCTCTGTTAATTTGAAACTACTGAAGTTTAACACGTCATATAACATTTTTAGATGACTACTTTGAGGCACAACAACTCTTGAAGAAATCTCTGATTTGTAACACATCAGATCTACAGTCTGAAGAGGAAGAGGAGGAGATTCGATCAAAGAGAAGGTCAAAGCCGATGTTAGTATATACATAGTATTCTACATGTTTGGCCTCTATTCTATCAGAGGTGCTCCATGTAATGATAATGCATTAGTGAAGGCAGAGATCTGCACGAAGAATACTCTTAACACAACTACAACAGGATTGCCATGAGATTTACAATTTATGTTGTTAGGCCAGTGAAAATGTTTATGTGATTTGGAATAAAAAGCAATTGCAGATCAGGATAAGATTATTGTAATTTTTCAACCCACTTTATAGTCATTTCTTTGGAGACTCCGAAGATGACAGTGAGAAGGAAGGTCATCCTCAAAAAAAGAGAGCCAGGGGCCCAGCCAAACTCCTAACATCAGCTCCTGTTATCTCACCACCACCTTTTACTCCAAGTAGCGGAACAGCTGCTCCTCCTCCACCCACTCCTCAACCCACTTCATCACACGACTGTGCACCGACACCAGCAGAAGAACAAACCCCTTCTACAAGCAAGGTGTACAGACCTACATGGCGGGGGGGGAGATGTGGATCAGATGGTATTGCCTGCACTGGTAAGCAATACCTTATCTGAAATAAGATTCAAATAGTCTTTATTTTGTCAAATATTTCTTAATTTTAGTCTTGGTCTAGTGTCAAACTTACTTTTTAACTTTTATCATATTTAGTCAATCGTATACTGTTTTTGTTAAATAATTTGTAGTCAACTAAACGCCTGGGCATTTTAATCTACTTTTAGTCAATGACCCATTTTTGATATGATGTATTATAGTTAAAATTATAATCACAATAATAGTGGCCGTTTCATTTCTATCGTAAAGAAGTTGACAAATATTACAGTGGAAGTAACATTTGAATTAAATGTTGTGTGGCCAAAATTAAACAAGGATTTGATCTGCTGTAAAGTGTAGTAATGTTGGCTCCCTCTGAAGGAATTTGGTATAATTTAGAATGTACACATGATGATTGTTTATATTTTGAATGTCATGTATTTTAACAGTGTTGTTCTATTTTACCATATGATTATTTTTTTGGGATACTAAATATTATTGCCTCATTGTTACTTTATACAGTTAAGTATTTCAAGTCATTTTAAAGGTGTAGGTCTTTGCTTCTGTCTATTTTTATTACCACAACGAATTATCCGATTAATGGTCAAAATAATCCATTGATTACCAAAATAATCGTTAGTGACAGCCCTATTCTCGTTTTACGCGGCACGTTTCAGCTTCCACTTGAAGTTTTTTTGTCATGCATCAAAATCAAGCCGGTTCTGTTCGGAATAAAAGCCTAAATTAAATTTGTTGAGACATCTGTTAAAGAAAGTGTAACTTTCTCTTCCCATCTGTTCAGTGAAATGTCCCTTAATGAGTTGTCCAATGCAGAATTAAATGTATTTACATATTCCAAACTTTTTATTTTCTTACAGCTGCAGAAGTACACATTATGAGCTTATTGGAACTAATAAAACAACAGCAGGAGCAGATAATTGCTAAAGTAAATTATTTGATGAGCAAATTGAACCCAGGAGCCCAAGACATGGAAATGCCTGAAAACCCAGTTGAGTTTCCATTAAAATCGATGGAAGAAGTGGAGAATTTTGAGGAGTGGCTGAAAAATCATGCCAATAATCAAGTAAAGTCGAGTGTGGTGAGTTTATCTCATTACACTGTAAGTTTACTTTACATTCTAGAATTTTTTAAGTGTTTTACTGTTAAAACTGATATTTTTTACAGCGCATGTTAACTTTAGGGAGTGAAAAAACACAGACAGCGTTAAAGTGATAGTTCATCCAAAAATGAAAATTCTGTCATCATTTACCCTCCCTCAAGTTGTTACAAACCTGTATGAATTTCTTTATTCTGTTTAACACAAAATAATATATTTTGAATAGTGTGAACAGTTCTGGGGCACCATTGATTTCCATAGTATGTTTTGCCTACTATGGAAGTCAATGGTGCCCCAAAACAAACTGGTGTCACAGTCACCAGGTCACTCAACTTCAGCCCTAGACTTCCCATAATCCTCTTGGCCTACCACATTCTTCCATACATTCTACATGTTGAATCGGCCCTAATAAACAGACTGTGATGGCCAAATTGGTGCAGAACACATCGAAAAAACTTAGTCGGTCTATGTTTAAGAACGGCCCAAAGTTGCCTGACAGTCAATAGTCAGCTTGGTATGTCCCGGGTTTAAGATTCCACTATCAGATCATTAAGCACTTGGGGCAAATCGTCACAAATATATTTTTGAGTGCAGTTTTCCCAAACTGTCAATATCTTGCGGTTATATACAAAAATATTTAATATGTAGCACAAGGGAAACCGGTTACTTGTTCATCGAGGTCTTAAGACTAAATTTTTTTATAACACAACATTTATTTTGTTAATTATTTTACCAGTGTTTTTTTAAGAAATCGACAGGATTTTTTTACATTTCAGATTTCCTCCCTGGCAACTATTGGGGGCCATGACACAAAACGTGTCACATGGAACATCCTTTCTCACATGTTCCATGATGATGTTGGGAGGAGGATCAGCTGGAAGGGCATGAATGGGAAAAAACCTTTCAGTCAGATGGAGTCTAGGAAGTTCCTCCTGTGTAAGTAAATGTAATGAAATTTGCCTGGTTTAAAAGTATAAGAACATAACTTTTTGTTGGGTAAAAATGTATTTAACGAGCGAGTACATCATGTATCCTTCTTGCGAAGTTTGTTTTAGTCTGTTCCTGAATCAATCAAATACACCTAGTGTTTACATTCAGACTATTTTAAAAAGTCAACCGCCGTTGAGTAGCCCAGTACCTGAATGACTCGTCATAGACAAACAGAAGTGTCAGATTGAACACTTTTGCTTTAAAAAAATTGGTTGTGTGTATCCTTACAGGAAAACACCCCCGTTTTCACATATGCCATTATGCGCTTACCTCAACCTAAAAGAGTTGATACATATCTGTCCCTTCTCAGTGCGTGCACTTAATCGGTGTGCGACTATGTTAGCACTAAGCTGAGCACCATTCGTTCAATTCATTTATTAGGATCCAAACATGGATGAATTAAGCCGCCACCAAACACTTCAGAGCGATTAAGTGCACTCACTGAAATGGGACAGATACATATCAACTATGTCTAACTTGAGGTAAGAACATAGTGACATATGTAAACTATGACAGGCGTTTTCTTAAAAAAAAACTGGTAGCTCCTATGTGATTTCATGAATTTGTTTAATAATATTTATGCTTGTGTAATACAGGTGCTGTGAGAAAGAGCCATGTCTCCCGTGCCGCCACTGATGAAGAGATCACGAAACATGTGATACGGTGGTTCAACCTGGCAGCAGACAGGGGAAATTCAAGGAGCCGTCCCAGTGTCAGCAACCAACAGTAGTGTTTCACTGTTTAGCTTTGTGTGTTCAGTGTTCGTTGCCAGTTAAGATTAAGGACAAGTTTACTACTTTTGATAAAGTTTTTTTTTTAAGTTTATTTTCATCAATCTGTAAAAAACCCAGTTTCATCACAAATATACATTTAATTAAATAATTCTTGAGCTACATTAAAAAAGTGTTCTTTTTCCTTAAATAAATAAAAATATTTGTACAATTTATGGTTGCATTTATTTTTCTGTAATACAATTGTATACATAAATAATACTAATAATAACAAATCTGTAATGACTTATTTTTAAAGTTTAATTGTTACATGGCTAAAACGGGTGAATTTAGATGTTTTGCGTTTTAAATGATTTCCTCATCTGTTATTACTATTAATGAAGGCAGGCATATTAAAAGTGACAGAGCAAGCCATTCTGTCCAATGTTGGTCAATTAGCTTTTAAATATTTCTTTAGCTGCTTTATAAACGGTTCCTGAACGGATCCGTGGCGGATCAGCCGCTATATAAACGGGTCCTGAACGGATCCGTGGCGGATCAGTCGCTTTATAAACGGGTCCTGAACGGATCCGTGGCGGATCAGCCGCTATATAAACGGGTCCTGAACGGATCCGTGGCGGATCAGTCGCTTTATAAACGGGTCCTGAACGGATCCGTGGCGGATCAGCCGCTATATAAACGGGTCCTGAACGGATCCGTGGCGGATCAGTCGCTTTATAAACGGGTCCTGAACGGATCCGTGGCGGATCAGTCGCTTTATAAACGGGTCCTGAACGGATCCGTGGCGGATCAGTCGCTTTATAAACGGGTCCTGAACGGATCCGTGGCGGATCTGGTCTGGATCCGCCATCCTTATCTGTTCTGGATCCGCTGCGCTGTGCAAGTGGACTCCATTCCGGATCCGTTTTGCACATCCATTCCGGAGCTTGTGGTACTTCCGGGGCGGATCCGTTCCGGAGTCAATTTGCTATCTGGGTAAGCAGATCGTGAGCAGCGCGTGAGCAGTACGTAGGCAGAGCAGGAGCAGCGCGTCGCCATTTTCCTTTCACACCTGAAGCGTTTACAGTGCGCATCTGAACAGCGTCTTGTTTACAGCATGGGTAAGTTTCCATCCCTTTATCTTATTTTACAAAATATTTTGTTTTGTTTTTCTAATAGAAGTTAATAAAACTGGATTTATTAGATTAAAGTGGATTTCTTGGATTGCGTGTAGGACGTATTGAAGATAGAAGAAAAGCAATTGCGCTTTATTTGCTGCTAAGGAGATTACGAAAAAGGAGACAACGTAGATGGAGAGTGCACCCAGTCAACCAACACCGGAGAGAACACTCATCAAGTTATTTTATATGACATCTAATAATCTTTAGTTTCTGCTATATATTTTAACCAGTATTAACGTTTCATACATAATATACAATCTCTTTTATATGCTTGATTGTGCTCTTTGATAGTTAAAGCTTGTTACAAAACGTTTAATTGATTCACTTTTACTCTTTGATAAGAAAATAAAATACTTTTTTTAATTGTTATGTATCATCTGTCAACAAAAAATGCCATGTGCTATGAAAAAAAATAATTAGAAGATAATGACAAGCCTTTTATGTTTTTGTCAAGCAAAATAGTCAATCTATTTATACAACCTTGACATACATAATTAAAAACTGAATATTTAGCATCACGTAAGGTTCATGTTAGAGTTACTAGCATATATATATACCAGCATATTAGCAATAGCACAATAGCACACCTGTTCATGATGTGTGCTTAAAATGCAAACACATATAATAACATAGGGACAACTGACACAAATTTTAATATATAGCAATTTGCAGAAAATCGCAAGTGTAAGCTCTGTTATTTAGTTTTTAAATGTCTATGAAACCAGTGAACGTTTCAAACACCGGGGGGGGGGGGGGGGAATCACACTTTCAATGTCTCTACATCAAAGACTTACGTGGCATGTGTAAAATATAATAGGCAATGTCTTTATTCCTGTCTTTACTCATTAGTTAGATTGTGTATTATCAAAAGATCAAATGTAATACTCAACATCCACACCAAGCACAACCACTGCCTCCCATGCTCTTTCTTTTACTTGGATAGCCTTGTACATCACATCTTGTGGGTCATAAATAACTTTTAGTTTTTCAACTTCGATGATGAGACGAGAGTCGTCCATTATGTCGTGTTGAAGATCCCCGGCTTGACATTGGATACAGTCAGGTGCAATTTTTTATCATGCCTGATGTCAGCATGACATCTGATTCGCTGCCAATATATATATATATAAAGTGAGGAAAATAAGTATTTGAACACCCTGCTATTTTGCATGTTCTCCCACTTAGAAATCATGGAGGGGTCTGAAATTGTCATCGTAGGTGCATGTACACTGTAATCCAGAAATCACAATGTATGATTTTTTAACTATTTATTTGTATGATACAGCTGCAAATAAGTTTTTGAACACCTGAGGAAATCAATGTTAATATTTGGTACAGTAGCCTTTGTTTGCAATTACAGAGGTCAAACGTTTCCTGTAGTTTTTCACCAGGTTTGCACTTACTGCAGGAGGGACTTTGGCCCACTCCTCCACACAGATCTTCTCTAGATCAGTCAGGTTTCTAGCCTGTCGTTGAGAAACACAGAGTTTGAGCTCCCTCCAAAGATTCTCTATTGGGTTTAGGTCTGGAGACTGGCTAGGCCACGCCAGAACCTTGATATGCTTCTTACAGAGCCACGACTTGGTTATCCTGGCTGTGTGCTTCGGGTCATTGTCATGTTGGAAGACCCAGCCTCGACCCATCTTCAATGCTCTAACTGAGGGAAGGAGGTTGTTCCCCAAAATCTCGCAATACATGGCCCCGGTCATCCTCTCCTTAAAACAGTGCAGTCGCCCTGTCCCATGTGCAGAAAAACACCCCCAAAGCATGATGCTACCACCCCCATGCTTCACAGTAGGGATTGTGTTCTTGGGATGGTACTCATCATTCTTCTTCCTCCAAACACGTTTAGTGGAATTATGACCAAAAAGTTCTATTTTGGTCTCATCTGACCACATGACTTTCTCCCATGACTCCTCTGGATCATCCAAATGGTCATTGGCAACCTTAAGACGGGCCTGGACATGTGCTGGTTTAAGCAGGGGAACCTTCCGTGCCATGCATGATTTCAAACCATGACGTCTTAGTGTATTACCAACAGTAACCTTGGAAACGGTGGTGCTAGCTCTTTTCAGGTCATTGACCAGCTCCTCCCGTGTAGTTCTGGGCTGATTTCTCACCTTTCTTAGGATCATTGAGACCCACGAGGTGAGATATTGCATGGAGCCCCAGTCCAAGGGAGATTGACAGTCATGTTTAGCTTCTTCCATTTTCGAATGATTGCTCCTACAGGGTACCTTTTTTTCACCAAGCTGCTTGGCAATTTCCCCGTAGCCCTTTCCAGCCTTGTGGAGGTTTACAAATTTGTCTCTAGTGTCTTTAGACAGCTCTTTGGTCTTGGCCATGTTAGTAGTTGGATTCTTACTGATTGTATGGGGTGGACAGGTGTCTTTATGCAGCTAACGACCTCAAACAGATGCATCTAATTTAGGATAATAAATGGAATGGAGGTGGACATTTTAAAGGCAGACTTAACAGGTCTTTGAGGGTCAGAATTCTAGCTGATAGACAGGTGTTCAAATACTTATTTGCAGCTGTATCATACAAATACATTGTGATTTCTGGATTTTTTTTAGATTATGTCTCTCACAGTGGACATGCACCTACGACGACAATTTCAGACCCCTCCATGATTTCTAAGTGGGAGAACATGCAAAATAGCAGGGTGTTCAAATACTTATTTTCCTCACTGTATGTTTAGCCTCATATATAACTTTTTTGATCTTGATTTTCAACAACATACAAGTGTCATTAAGACAACAACACCGAAGCTGTCGTAAAATAATTAACATCAATAGTCCAAGGCTTAGACCTTAACTAAAGGAAACACTGTTGACCTCAAAATAAACTGTTCTTGTTGATCTTTTCTTCAGTAATTGTGTTTTCTTATAAACAGGTGTTCATCATTAATGATCAATCATCACTTAATTCATATCTTCATTATCTCATTATCTTCAAAATGCTTCAGTGTTACTTTAACACTCTATAGTGTGGACACATATAGGCACCCAGGAGTGTTCATGTTCCACTGGCTAATTTGCTTTGTAGTAAAACTACTTTGTGTTCTTCCAAAGTAGCCTACATTCCTTTGGGACATTCTGTCACACTTCTGGTTTCAATATTCACAATATTTACAAGTTGTTCATAGGTCCTGGTTACAACAAAAAATACAAATAACATTAAATCACCATTATGGGTCCTAAAGATACATACATGCATGTTTAGTTTAAAGACATAAAAGAAACTATATGCTGAATGTACGTAAATTTAATTTCTTTCACTTCCATTCTTAAATGGATGTAGGCCTATCACTCCTTATGTGATTAATGTGATAAGGTGTAAATGATTAAATCTGATCGCTGAAAACATAGATAGCCTACTGCAGCAACACTTAAGTGCATATTGTATGATGGATGCGCTGGAACTGCTGGAAGACTATGCCAATGGCAGACTTCGGAGGGAAAGAGTAGGGGACCGTGAGGATTTCCTAGCCCATGATGATGAGTGGCTAATAAGCCGCTTTAGATTTCCTAGAGACATGCTCTTGGATCTGTGTGCTGAACTTGGCCCAGCATTACAAAGACCAACAACACGTAACCGCGCCATCCCAGTACCAACCCAAGTACTTTCAGTTTTATGATTTTTGGCAACCGGGACATATCAGCGAGAAATAGGCGACAGGTAACTAAGTGCACTTTTTTTTAAGCAAAACCTTATTGATTCTAACATTCCTATTAATTTGTCATAGGTCTGGGATTATTTTTTAATGATAATTCCACTGCTGTGGCCACCAAACAAAATAGCCTTCCTTTCATCCACCTCACTCACAAGAACCTCTATTTCTGCCACAGAGAAATTTCGCTTCTTGCCCTTGCTCTCCATTGCTGCCATGATTTTGTTTTTTAAAAACACAAATTTCCTTGCTCCTTTTAATATGCATGGCCAATGAGGTAATTTGCATTGTTTATATATGGTTGAATGTGGGCGGATAAAGGGCGGTAAAGAGCGTTTTTTTGCGTGCGCAAATTATCAGGTAGGCTGTGATTTATAAAGTGAAAATTGCCTGCAGGTGTGCGTACGCATGGTTTTATAAATCTGAATCTTTTTTTGCGTACGCTATTTTTGGCTTTTGTGCATACGTAGAGTTTTAGTAAGGATCATACGCACAGTTTTATAAATGAGGCCCCTGATCTATCAATTTTCTGTTTATTCAACATGTCAGTGAATGCTTGTGAGATTGCCAGCGAAGTGGGAGAAACGGTCAATTCTTTTGCATGCTCAAAGTCTTGGCCCTCGCTGAAATCTGGTGTCTTCCACTACGGCAAATGGTTTATCATCAAGCTCCATTAAATAAATTACTTTGTGTAGAAATCATCAGTATCATACTGAAAGTGAAAGTGATCTATTAGTCGGATATGGTGACCCAGTACCGAAATGTAACTACCTACTTTTAACCCATCCAGAGAGTAGTGAACACATTTACACCGGCAGCAGTGGGCAGCTATTACTGCAGCGCCTGCGGAGCAAGTGGGTTTAAGGTGCCTTGCTCAAGAGGTCCTCAGTCGTTACCCGACGGCTCTGAGAATCCGACTCTCTAACCATTCGGACGCAACTGCCACACTACTGCTGCCTCTAGTCCCAGTCCCAGTCCTAGTCTTTGTCTTAATCTTTGCATAACAAGCTATAACACACTGTCCTTAAGGACACAGAAAAGCCCTTACGTTAAAATACAAGAGTCAAGAGCTCAGCTAAAGCAAACACTGAACACAATAAGGTGGTTTGATAAAATGTCTGTGCGAAAGTGATGATTCAATGCCATTAACAATGCCAAAATGATCCGGACCCCAGCAATGATATATACCAAAGAGACACTTTAAAGAAAAACATTGAATTAACTCCTCCATGTCTTTATACAGAGCAGCAAACTGGAGCAGACAGGTTTCTCATCTATCGTTTTAATATGACTTGGCATCAAGCTCAGAGCTACTGCACACAGCATCACACAGATCTGGCCACCATTCGCAATCAAGCTGAAAACGACCAGCTGGTGCAGATGATGGTTGGAGATTATCGTATTTGGATAGGTCTGTACAGAGACTCATGGAAATCGTTGAATGGAAAAAATGTCAATCCTTCCTCCATCACCTGGAAGACAGGTCAACCTGACATGACTGGTCCGAATCGACCTTGTGGTGCTGCAGATCCTGATGGTCAGATAAATGATCTTCTCTGCTCAGATGCCCTTCCATTCATCTGCGAGATCTGTAAGTTTCATGGCTAATCATTTGCTGCTCCTCTTACATTGCAAACATACACACACTGTGATGAGAAGAGAAAGCGTATTCTTGTGATTATATTGTTGTCTGCTTGTTAGCTGTGTCAGTCACTTTAAGGGTGGTTGAGGACTATTTAAAGTGCATATTGCAAGGAGATTTTTTTTAAATGAATATATAACCTTGTATAAAAAATACATCATACGAATGTGACTAAACATTTAGAATAATCTCCGAACTCTCACTGTCATCACGATCCATTGTTTTCCTATTGTCTAAATCAACCGCACTCCCTCTAGTTACATCACTTCCGGTTTTGGTGGTTTTCAGATGCGGAAAAGAAAAATTCTCAAAAAACTTCCCCAGAAGCCGAATTAGAGTATATTTTAAAGAACATATAATTCCTATGCTATTTTTCTACACATTTACTCTCTGGGCTCTCCAACTTGCAAACTGCACTTTAAGCATTTAACAACCCAGATAGCAGATGAATTAATTACTATTGAATCAATGTTAAAAATAATTAATTGGTCAATGTTAATAGCATTTAATCAAGATCACGTTTGCAAACCCAATTACGTAGAAATGTTTTTTCAAATGTCAACAAACCACCATAATTGCGACTAGTGTTTGCTTTTGGTTGAGCCCATTAAAGGTTCTGTGTGTAAGTTTCATAGGCCACTATTGGCGTAGTTGGAAATTGCAACCTAAAGCTCCGCCATCCCCCTCTCCCTCCCATTAGAGAAGCTACGGTTGCCATCGCAGGACTATAGGGTTCCGTAAATGATAGCGGCCATTATCGGTGGTGTTGATAATTGCAATCTACGTCTCAAAGGCGAACAACAGGCTGAAGTTACGGACACAGATGTCGTCGTCTGATTAGAGAGTAACCTTTGCAAGTCAAGTGACGAGGCTTATTTACAAAGAAAAATACATAAATAAAAGTTACTTAATTCATCATTCACTCTAATCGTTATAGTGAATATTATTGTTACTTATTTAACATTGTGTCAGTGATTTATTTGCTTATTATACATAGCATTTTTTGGCACCGTAACTTGGTTCGTAACTTACAGCCTATTGAAACAGCTTGCTAATGCTAAAGGCGTGTAAACTAACTGCGAAAGTCTTAGGAGACGTTTTTCTCATCATCACTGAGTCAATCAGAGGACTTAACACAGGTAGTAAGAGGGAGAGTTAGAGGGAGAGATAGGGGTGTTGGAGATGCAGGCAGGGCGAGGAGAGACAGAGGAGCTAACGTTACCCGGGATGACGGCACAAGATAGGATGTGGAAGCTAAGCATTATTATAAAATAACTTACATCCGATTTGCAAATTATGATTGTTAACATGATTTCTAACTTGATTTGCACCCGGCCATGCAACAAGGACTTATAGTACAATTACAAAGTGCTAAAAATTTACAAGGAGAAACTCTACTTCTCTTGATGATCAGCTCATCCATCAGCTAAAGCTATCAAACAAACAGTTCACTTATATAGCGGAAATTAGACAAACTTACCGGTCCAGCAGAAAACTGGCAACTGCGGCGTCGCTTAGCAAACCCTTTTCCTGCTTCAGTGCCCTCCATTTGGGAATACCATAATGATCTTTATTCGGGTTTTCTGCCGTTTTTTGTCTCGACTTCGTCTTACTGCATCGTATTTTCTCTTTTTTGACCAAACAGATTGATGCTCTCTCGGCTCTTGTGAAGAGTATGTGTGGTCCGCCATTAGCGCAAATTTCACTTCTAAACACAACAAAGAACCGTTTCTATTTCTAATAAAAAAACATGACGAGTGAATTTTGTTATTGTTCTTCCTAATCTTCTGCTAATCCTTCTATGTAGTGGCTTTGCAAGCTGCCTCAAAACACAGCCGAAGAAGAACATAGTCCAAACCATAGTCCCGTGCATCCGTCGTTTTACGAAACGCGCTCAGTTTGTCCGTGTAGTGCTACTATAGAAACATGGATGTGCAATTTGATAAATTACATGTAAGGGTGTGCCCGCGGTGTATATACATAAAATTGCTCATTGTAAGGTAATGTAGCGCCCCCTTAGCGTGTCTTAGCTATTTTTATTGAAGTGCGCTCCCCGAATTCCTACCTGGCGAAATGTCTCTCTTTCTGTTATTAATTAATGCACCGAGGTAAATTACTAATTTATCACTATATGTTCACTTTTAGTCCTAATAGTCACTTTACTTAATTTATAATAATCAAACAATATCTGTATAGCTAAAATAAATTAAAATATTAACTTTATGTCTCTATCTCATACACTAATTAAACTGAACACTCCCCTGCAAATCCTATTGTTTGTATTACACCTACTTAAATTACCAGACTGCCCTAAATATAATGTTACTTTGACTGGAAAATAACTACTATGTTACTTTAACACAATTAATTACGTTCACTCTAACCCAAATTATTATACGATAAATGATATTATTTACTTTAGAAATAGCACCCGTATGAATATATATAAAACCCAAAATATAAAGACAATCTTCACAGGAAATAGTTATGAACTATTTACTTAAAGAAAATATAAAATATTCACAAATGTACAATTAGATTCAAATAAACAAATTTAAATAATCACAATTTTCAAATCACATTAAATTCCCCAAATTAAACCAATTGAAATTCTAAATATAATGCCGGCAAATGACTAAATGGCCATCAACATGAATAAACAAATTGAATACCCTGATAATCAAATGATACTCGTAGCAGGCCTGTTGTGTAGTTTGAGATCGTTGAGACCTAAAACAGAATGGTCGCTTCACGCCTCGGCGCAACAAACAAAATGAAACTCACGCAACAGCACTGATGAGTCGCCGCGTCGTCCTACAACACTCCGGAACACGATGCTTCCAATGCTCAAACAGCCTTGAAGAATCCCTCCGAACCTTCACAGTCTCTTCCTCGAAGATTAGGCTTTTCAGGCTATGCACTCAACACAGCAACCGAGCAGGCTACTCGCTGGCAAAGTCCTCTTAGCTCGCGCGTAATATTTAGCCGTCCACACTTTCTCCTCGTGGTGCTAAATATAACCGCAAGTTCCACGACATGAACTATCACACTGTAACTTATTTAAGTGTCTGTAACTCACTCTTCGCGCAGTATACAATGTCACTTATAATATCAAACATTAAACTTGGTGGTTTACCAACTTTTATCTCAAATCGGTCACAGCACAATATTCACGTGTGTCTCCATCTCAGTTTTTAGTTCATCTCCCTTCATCCTTCCTCACCTCTCACCCCGCTCCTGATTGGACACTCTCACGGATAAGTGCATTTTCCAACAAACTTAATATATTAACCATATAAACCGAATATAAACATTTTTAACAACATGAAATGTACATTTTAAGGAAAATAACCAAAATAAAAATATTGGCTTATGGAAATAATCTCTTTTTTTATAGGGCTACAGTAATATAAACATTTTGGTTCATTTTGTAAGGTATTTCTTCACCACTCACAACATAGTTTTGTATTATATATTACATTTTGGTGAATAAATCCTTCAAATTCCTACACACTGTACCTTTAAGTAATTTCTCTTTCATCGTCTTTAATAGTGTTTAAGTAAGAATACAAGGGAGTAGATAAAGATTTTTTTAAAGTGTTGTGTTGCAGCAGTTTGCTGTTTATGGATAGTGGCAAGGAGCTTCTTTATATAAAATTGATATTTGTTGAAATCTCAAAAGATAAAAGGCGAAAGTGATATTGATTCAATGCCATTAACAATAAAAATATTTAAAACACAATTTTTTTTACTTAAGATATCTAGTATACTTTAGAAACACGTGGCACTATAATCTACAAATACAGAAGCAACAAACTTTGCAATAAACAATTTTTATATTTGCAGTGGTATAAATTTTAAAATGTATATCACTGCCAATACTTTTGGCCATGACTGTACATGTGACTGTTTGATTTAAATGTTTTTTTATGGAAGTAAGATAAACAAGCACTTTGCATACTGAACGTCTGTTTATTTTATGCATGGAAATATAATGATTTATTTTAATTATTTGCAAAGTCATAATGAACACCAACAGTACGTTAAGAACATTCTCTGTTAATCGCCGTTGCAGTGACTCTTCTCTAGTGTGTTTACTGATGGAGTGTGCAGTTAGTTTTCAGACCCCTACGGCATGATGCCAAATAACGTAGACTTAAACTATATCATAAACATACACTTTATATGCCAAAAATGTAAGAAGCTCTGGTAACACTTCAGCATAGGGGGCAATTCTCTCTATTAACTTGTTGTTATTAGCATGGCTATTATTGGCATATTGGCTGTTTATTAGTAATTATAAAGCACATATTATGCATGACCATACTCTATATCCCTTATCCTACCCAATACCTAAACCTAACAACTACCTAACTAACAATTAATAAGCAATGAATTAAGTTTATTGGCGGGAATTATTTAGTTAATGGTTTGTTAATAGCGATAATTGCCCTCTACAAGGAAGTGTGACCGTAGTACAAGCTCACCCTTGCCCGAAAGCTTCTGTAAATGGCACAGATTTACAGAAATGTACTTTCGTTCGGCAAATAAACAATTTTACCTACGTATTATCAACATTTAATTTAGTAAGCTTTAAGTTACATCTCTAATGACAATCTTTCAATTTATAAACGTAATTTGCCCGTCCACAAATTCATTCTGGCAAACCGCCTGGGTATGCGGAGCATTCGCTGCTTATATGGATGTAACGCTACTGATGGACAGACCAATTTCCCGATGCAATTAAATATTGGTTGTAAACAATGTTCAGTTGTAGCACAGATCATTGAAATGACTTTGTAAGATATAGCAGACAAATTGTGTTCTGCCAGTTTCTACTTTTTGAACGTTTTGTAATGACGGCACCTAAGAATATACATTTTAACATCACCAACAACAGCAGTTTCAACTAAACTCTTCTTTACATCTTGGATGGACTGAGAGTGAGACAACTAGCATCAAATTTAAATTTCTCTTTGAACTAACACTTCATAAGGTTTTCCTCAAGTGTTCAAGTTTCCTCACAACTTGTAATGTTCAAACAGATCAAAAGAAGCAGATTGTGAGAGTGGAGGTGAAATCTGGTCTAAATGTAAATGATGCTGCAGTGATGGAGAACATCTTACAGTGGGTGAGTATTCAACCATAACATAAAGCATTCATTTGCTGCCTAAATACAATTTCAAAGTCAAATTATAACTATTTGAATGGTTTTAAACTCATTTGAGTTGCTGTGACGTTATAATATGTCATAAAAAGTGTTTGATTTTGGAAAGAAACATGACTTTAATGAAATCTTTTTCAAATGGATTTTAAAAATCACTTCACACTACACATGTTGAAATTCTGTGTTAGTTATTCACAGCGGATCAGCGGATGATTTCCAACAATGATGACATGACTCATGCTACGATGCATTCTGGGAACAATGGATGAGTTTTGCAACGTACTCGGAATGTATTGTGCCATGAACCATGTCACCGTTGTGGAGATTCATAATTTTCACGCGTTGAGTGTGAGAACATATGTTGAGATTTCAACATGGTGTCAACATAATGGTGATAGAAACAAAATGCTCAATAACATGCTTTATCAAATGAAAAGATGGTAATGTTGTTTGTGAAGTTTTTAACCCTTCTCTGGTGAGCAATTTAATGATTTATTTTATATTAAGTCAGTTCTTTGTCTCATTTCTTCATCTTGATGTTTCCCTGTCTATAAGTGTCAATGATTTTACTTTATTAACTCCAACATTCATTGGCACATTTAACTCACTAAGCAGTTTCTATTTTTCTTGGCTAACCCATGTGGGGCCTTCATTAGACCCTCTTATACAGCCCACACCAAACCCAGCTGGGCTTCACATGACTGTGCTGTCTGGGAAGTAGCGGGTTTTATCACTAATGCTCAGTCAAAATTTCACTTGACTTTTGATGGAAATGTTGGATTTTGAAGTCCATCAGATTTGCAGTTCCAACCAAATTCCAGTGTAAACGTTTTAATGTGGGAGCCCAAATTGACCCAAAAACTACTGTAATAAACTTTTTGTGCTCAGACCTCTGTGCATTACTGGGCAAACTGGTTGACACAATTCTTCTGAATATGATACACAATCTAGTGTCACATTATGTATTTATTCAGATCAATCAGAAACTGAAGGATCAAGGGATAGAAAAGGACACAACAGTGAAGTGGAGACTGCAGCCTAATGGAAATGTTTTCTCAACAAAATATGATCGTAACGATGCTGCTGAAGAAATGAATCTCAACCAGGAAGGCTGTTCAGAGATAATTTTTTAACAATGCCTTTCATCTCTGTCATCTGCAATAAATTAGACATTGTATTTAGAGCTGTCTTTTAGGTTTTGAAAAAGATTTGCTGTTGTATAACTGTTATATAAATGATATTTTCCTACTGACTGTCTTAACTCTTCAGCTGGTAGTTTTGACATGCTGTAATATTTTAAGTTACAAGCTTTGATAAATATGCTATATCTTTACTGTTTACATAAAAGCAGGGGCTGGGGGGCTTGCTGGGGCTATAGCCCCGTCAGAAAGCTGCTTAGCCCCGGCAAAGAACCTCCAAGGATTTCCTTATATCTTTTACGGGGTGTCTATTTACACTGATCGTAAATAGCCCGTCTTGTAAACAGAGGATATTTACCAGTTGCTGATTGGATTAGAGATGTAAAAATGACGCTTGCTGGCGTCTTCCGTGGCGTGAAGAGTAAAGTGAATGTTAGCTTCGGATCATCGGAAGGTCCGAAAATGCCTCCTGACTACTTTTTTCCCAATTACATATCAGATCATAAAACAATTTATTCTTAATAACATTAAAGAAAGATTGAAAAGAGGCTAACGAGTGTTTAATAATGAAGTTGAGGGGTTAGGTTTGGGTTAACATCTGGCAACTTAACTGAACAGACCTGACGGGCCACCAATGATGAATGGTCCCATTGATATTTTATATAAATATTTATTTCTTAAAATATTATTATTTTATTAATATAAATGCAAACGATCTGATATCATCCGAAATCAATAAAAAAAAAATAGTTTTGGATGTTACATACTGGCATCTGTTTTCAAGACTAAGTATGTGAGTTGATGGATGGCTGCTCAGTCAAACTTTTCCAGTAATTCAGTGTGAGAAAACGTGACTTTCAGATAGCAGCGAACCGAATAAAACATTACTTAAAATAAATCGCATTTACCTGGAAGAGAAGCTCTCCATCTTACAGCAAAGACAAGAGCAGCTTAGAGCAGGTAATGCGGATTGTTATGCTTGCCGTGGCAAATCAGATGTTATGTTGTTTTTATACGTGAAGCACGGGTGATATCTAAGTTTGCTGTACTTTAACAATTCTGTTACTTTAATGTAGAGTAGGCTATATGGAGTTCGGGCCAATTCTGAATATATTCAACGTTATGTTAGTCTGGGAACACGTCGTGGTCTGAAATAAGCGCGTTTTTTGTTTTCAATACCAAAAAAACAGAATAGTATAGCATTGATTATATTGGTTTTCGATATAAAGTTAGAAGGAATAATTAGGCTAGTGAAGGACCCGTGGTGAGAGGACTTGAACCTTGTGCTTGTCGATAAGCACTTTTTTATTATAAGAAACTTGTGAAGCAATAATAAAACCATACGCCGAATGGACACTACAGTAGCCAACATGTAGGTTCATTGCAGCGTTCTGCTTCATTTGTTTTTTCAGTTTTTTTAGTTCATAAATTAATAACAATAACTATTACTAAGTGCACCAGTGGGAGAAGGTTTTTGCGCTTCAGCTATATATTTAAGGTGCTGTTCTGCATTTAAAGTGTAAAATTGCTTGTTGTCTAGCTAATGAATTTATTCATTTAAACATCTTATTAACCCACTCTCTAAACTGTTAAGCAACCCCTTAGTACCCCCATAAAAGTTAATGCCAATGTGGGTTATGAAGTTTAAAGTCATCCACTGCATAATTGAGCTTCTGTTTATTATCAGAAACATGTTAATAATCATATTGTAAACTTTATTTTATGAGTCTTATAATGCAAGTTAACCAGAACTATATGAATAAAAACCATCCTACAATGATAAGATATGATGTTATTTATTTATCCTGTTGAAAACTCAAACTTTTTTTCGACATAAAATGAACATGTAGAAGAACAAACCACAATCATTGTTATCAGTTTTGCTTAAGTTGGGATCTTGACTCTTGAGTTTTAATGTTAGTTTTCTTTAGCTGTCCATTTGTGGACACATCTGAGTGGGGTTAGAAAGTGATAGTTATTTAATCACGTATCAATCACATATAACTAACAGAACACACCCAAAATTACTTTAAAGAATTGCAGAGTTATTATATAGTTTGAAGAGATTATAGCAGTGCTATGGACAATTCACAGAATAAATGATCTTCACAAAACCGTTACATTAGACATGAATAATCGATGTATGAATCATCAATGTCGACAATAAACAAAAGAAAGCTTCATGCTGCATTACATGATGGGTAACATCATAGAACAAAACTCAGTAATGACTCCCAGCATAAATTGCAGTTGATCTGATATCAGAACTATTATGATGATTGTCACTATTGTTTAGATTTGTGTTATGAGCGTTGATGTTTAAACGTGTTGATAAAATGTTGTTTCTTTTCCCGTAGAAATTAAGCATTTTGTGTGACCAGAACATATCAATCAATAATTAATCACAAATCAGTTTCACAAAATCACAAAATTAACACTGCTTCTTTTTTGCTATGTCATCCAAAAAAAAGCCGAACAACTTTAATTGTCTTGTTGCGATAGTTCACGTTCTTCATGCTTTACATATGCTTTATTAAACACATACACAAGCATTGAAAGAGAAATGGAGGAACTGACTTAATAATGTTGAGCATCAACGTCCCAACTAAAGCAAACACTGATCATAATAATGCTTTGATGAAATTTCATTTTTCAACATGAATTGCAGGTGCAAAAGCTATTTTGATTCAAGCCATTCATATTTTTTAACATTGATTTAATGATTGCTTGCTTTCAGGGTATTAGAGTTTAGTTTTCTGTTCTGTTGGAGTTTTGTGACGCCTTTTTAGGAGTTGTGGAGAAGAGTATATTGTTGGGTTTACTTGATTCAGTCAAGTTCACTTAACATGTTAATTTCATGTTGAGTTTACATGTTGCATTCAGGTTGAGGTTACTTGATTCTTTTATGTTCTTGCTACATGTTAATTTCATGTGAAGAAAACAGTACTCAAACATGTGAAACCACTGACAGGATTGAATCATGTCATATTATTCACTTTCGGACTCACAACTTGGCAGACAGCTTACTTTCAAACACGGTAACATATCAGACTGCATGAAATGTCATTTTCATGATCTCATGCTACCTACTCTTTAACTCTGATTCAGAGTTACTTCAACACTCTTTACAGTGGGACCAAATGTTGTCTGAGAAAGGATAATTTGACTCTGAGGAACACTACACTGTAAAAAATGATTCTGTGTCCTAGTAAATTTCATGAAATTAATTGAGTAAACTTTACTTAATACAATTGTGTTCTTGTTCTTTTTACCAAAATCTAAGTTAAAATTATAGAAATATCTCAGAATTCTAAATACACAAATAATTGAGTGAATTCAACTTCATTTTACCATGTTTGTTGTGGCGAATCGGCCATCCATTGCAGAAAGAAATCTCAGAGATAAGGGTTCCAGGTGCCAAGAGTTTAAACTTTATTTGCCCCGCCAAGCAAAGTGGGATATTCAGAGTTCATCTGAAGTGATCCAACGAATACATATCTGACTCTATCTTTTATACATTGTTTTCAAGTTGTTATCACAGTTTAAACCAATCATGTGTGCATGACATCGTCTTCTTCCAATCAGGTTTCATATGACATCACTTTTTCATTAGCCCGTCCCTCTGCTTGCATAGTTCCGGCCAGTGGTGGACAGTAACGAAGTAAATGTTATTTGTTACTGTACTTAAGTAGTTTTTTTGTGTATCTGTACTTTACTCAACTCAACTCTCTCAACTCAACTTTATTTATAAAGCGCTTTTTACAATTTTCATTGTTACAAAGCAGCTGTACATGAGACACAATAGATTTACAAGTAAAACAACTAAAGGCATATACATATAAAAACAAGAAAAAGGTGGAAAACAACAAAAGACAGACATACAAATGCTCCACACACACAGATATGCATACATACTTACACACATTGACATAGACGCACACACACAAACACACTCACACACAAACACACTCGCACAAAGGACAGTGAAAGGACACATTTGAGATAAAGGAGAGAGAGAACCAAAGGTCAAATATTAAATGGACCATAAATTCTTATATGCAGTATTAAGTATTTCTAATTTCTGAATTCTATTACTCAAGAACTTCAATTTTGGGAGACTTTTACTTTAACTCCACTACATTTCAAAGTCAAATATCTTACTTTTTACTCTGCTACATTTTCAAAATAAGTCGTTCCTTTTTATTTATAAAAACTGGTCAAAACGAGCCACCAATCACAGTACATCGCACGCTTTATTTTGAATTCATTTTGTTTTGCCCCCGTTGTCGCCTTGGTAACGTTATCTACTTAGCGCGAAACTACGATTAAACACATCAGATTCAGTGCAACTGTCTGCAACAACATAACATTTCGACTGCCAATGTCTTTAGTGAAATCATGGAAGAAACTGCAGGATCTAACTTGCCACAAAACCCATGGCCTTATTTACGCAATTTTTTTTAAATCGTTGAAAAGAAGAATGAGTCTTTCATCTTTAAGTGCCTTCTCTGCCTGCCTCGGTCCTGTACAATTTCTTCATACAAGAATTCTCCTTCCAATCTAAGGAAACACATAGAGGTAAGCCATTTTAATTTCACTCATTTAAAACAAAGAGATATAAATCTAACAGTAGCTTGCAGAACACATTTTGGTTAAAATATAGACTGTTACGCTACCATGAACATTGTACACGTCGTCAGCTATGTAAACTTAGCTGTTTCACCTTATTTCATATTTGAATTTGAAACTTTTCAAGCTGAGTGCTCTGATAGTGTCAAATGGGAATCAATGGAATTTAACATTTTATGTTGGAATTTAAATTAATTATATTTTGACTAAGCTGCACCGATTCAATTCACATTTATTTGGATTTGCGTTTTTCACAAATACATATAGTTTCAAAGCAGCTTGAAATTGTCTACATAAATATTTTGAGTGATCTGTTATCAGAGGTGACTGTCTAAGTTATCTAAATGTACAGTTTTAAGATAATACAAATCATGCTGTTATAGCTAACATCATGTATTATTTTAAAGAAGGAAACAATGAGCTAATTAAAGTAATTATTACAATTTGGGAACACAATGATTGTATTATAAGAAAATTTTGCATTGGTGCATGTATGATGCAAAAACATTTGACTGGTGGAGTGGAGTGCTCCTTATTAACAGGTATTGTTATTTTCAAAAGCTTCCAAAGACTGATCTAACTAAGCCTATGCTGAAAATAATAAACTGTGTATATACTCTGTATTTCTTATGACATGCTAAAAGAAAAGCACATAAAATATATTTTATTATTTTATTTAATCAAAATAATAGTACTTGGATACTTGAGTACATTTGATGGCAAATACTTTTGTACTTTTACTCAAGTAAAAGTTTAAAGGCAGCACTTCTACTTTTACTTGAGTAATATTTTTCCTTGGGTATCTCTACTTTTACTCAAGTACATGGTTTGTGTACTTCGTCCACCACTGGTTCCGGTCTACCATATTAGGATTTAATCGTAGCGTGAGCCTCTCAAAAACAGGTGCCTCTTTATCTTGACACTTTTCCGGGGGGTTCAGATGATACATGATTTACACTTGTTTTTATTAAAAATGAGCTCATGGTTTAGCGATAATGAGCTACCCAGTGTCCTTGTTTGTATACAATTTAATTCAACTTCTCTACAAAAGTGTGTGGGGTGTACATCTTACTGTTACAAGATATTTGGTGTGTGTGCAGATGTTCAAGTGTTCAGACTCATAACATTAGCTTTGTTAAAATTAGCTCACTGTTTAGAGATACCAGCGTCCTTGACTCTATGCGACAAACCAAACTTCCTTATTAAAACTTATGTGTGGTGTACGTGCAGTTAAGATAAGCTGTTTGTTGTTCATGCAGGTGTTCAAGAGCTCAAACTTATAATACATGAGGCCCAATATTATTTCATGAGAAACTAAATGTATCATTTTATGTAAGAAAACTTAATACTATAATAGAAAAACCACCATATGTTCAACCCACTTTAACTTGTATAAAGGATCTTTACTTAATTATTTTGTGGTGGAACTACATGAACTATTTCAGTTAATTTCCATTACTGAGCAGTGAATCTAGAGTTCCCAGCATGCTCTGAATGCGACAGCATTAGGAGAGTATTTTTTATGACAAAGTGCTATTGTATGTGCTTTAGAATGAAATAAAAGACTTGATAGTTTTTATTGCTCAGTTGTCTTTAATATTTAGAAGATATTCTGTTTGTATTTTTGTGTTTCGTGGTTACCATTTTTCAAAAGAGCGGTGCTTGTGTTTAGTTTGAGAGCTCAGGCTATATGTTTTTTCACTCCGTAAACAGTAATGCTGCTAATGTCAGTACTGAGTCAACTCTCAGCTTACTTGTACATCATATATGTTGTAAACAATAACAAATATTAAACTTAATTAAAAAAAGATCAAGCAATTAATTCCAATGCTCAAATTAGTTTTTCTTCTTGATTTTTTTAAGTTTATCAGGTGACGTGCTTAAATAATTTAGGTAATTTTACTTGATTTATTTATGGAATATTGCGTTAAAAATATGCTTTAAAGTGCTCAAAAAAATGAAGGTAACAGTATTACACAAAGCATTTTTAAGTAAATATCTGTCAATTTTTACAGTGTAGTCAGTCTGTACTGAAAATATCCACTTCAGTTCAAACATGGATACAGAGATGAAGGAGGAGAACATGAGACGAAGTGATGATGGAATAAAAGAGTTTATTGAATAATCTTCATCTGACTAGAAACAGATTCAAAAGCTTATTACTGTAAACCAACAGTGTCAGTGGAAAATGACGACTTTACAAGTAGAGAACTCAATACAATATTAAACAACATTGAAAGGAAACTCTTCAGAAAAATCTGCCATGAATTACTATCCTCAAGACGTTCATCAACCATAGGACCTCTGTTTACCTTCAGAACACAAATAAAGATAGTTTTGTTGAGGTCCGGGAGCTTTCTGACTCATTTATAGACTGCAACAGAACCAAACTTCAAAGCGCTTCAAGTGTCAGAAGCTCACAGACCTCAACAAAACTCTTCTTTTGTGTTCTGAAGATAAACGGAGGTCCTGGAGTTTACAAACGACAGAATATTCATTTCTGAGTATTACTTTAAGAAAAGTAAATAAAATAATTAAATTAAAACATATTTTATAACCCAATTATCAAATAAAGATGTAAAATTAATAGAGAATAAAATTACAGATAAAAAAATAAGAAATTAAATACAACACAAATGTATCTGTGGAGACAGAATCCCAAGCAGACAGAATCCCAAGCACACACACAGATTGCTTTTAAGAAACAAAGATCCTAAAATCTATCATTGTAAATAACTTAAAGCCAAACATGTGTGATATCATAAATAAGAGTGTCAATCTTCTCACTTATCATCATAAACACATGTTCTATTTACATGACTTTTACAGAGCATCATCTTTCTGATCATGTTTTGCTGAAAAAACATTTCCATTTGACTGTACTTTCCATGTCAATCTTGTCTCCTCGTCTATCCCATGATCTCTCGCCTTCTGTTTTATCTAAAGAACAGAAACAAGCAGAATTTGTTTGGTCAGAGTGAATATAAACACTTCAAAAATACACAACCCCAAATCAGATAAAGGTGTAAAATATAAATCAAAACAGAATACGATGATGCGCAAATCTCATAAACACATATTTTATTTATTTAACGGAATAAAGCAAATGTGCCATTTAAAGAAAAATAAATATTTTGAAATTGATGGCGTGACAGGGATAACTCATTATGAAATAAATGTTTAATACACATTGCTCATAATTAATCAACACTTTTTATTCAATACTTTTTAAAACCTCTTTTTGGTGAAGACTGAGCTGTTCTTTTTCTAGCTTCGCTCTGTGTTTCACTTTGGAAATTGCTTTAGGCGTGACCCACTGCAGAAGCTCTTATGACATCACAGTTTGATATTGAAAGTGTCATTTGTGCTTTCTTCCCGTGGGAGACTACAGCAACTCTCTCAGCACACCCTGACTCTGCTAAACTGTTCAACAGGTGGAACGTCAGTGTAATACGCCACAGAATGCGAATTTTGTGTTTTAAATGTTAAGGCAGAGCTCATAGCAGGGATGGCCATTTTATTCCTGCAGAGTCTCTACTTCTGGAGAGTTTAGCTCCAACACTCATCAAACACACCTGAAGCAGCGAATTAAGACTTTCAGGACCTGGGGTTTTCAACTTTAGTCCTCTGATCCCCTGACAGAATGTTTAACATGTCTCCATACTGAACACACTAACAAGATGATGAGTTGATTGAGGTGTTTCACACACACTGATAACAATATAGAGTAGGATTTACTTGATTTAGGATTTACTCATTTTTGACTCAGAAAATCTGAGATCTTGTTAAAGGACTAAAGTAAACAGATTGATGTATACATAAAAAAAAAAACATATCTTTAAATTTCAAGTAACTTTTACACAGATAGAAAGCAACCACAATCAAAAACCACCATTATTGTGATCAGTGTTTCATTTAGTTTGCATCTTGAAGTGACATTTTACTCATAAGCACTAAAGGCTAAGAAAATAACATTTTGAAAAGGTTTAAAATGATATTGATTTCATTTTTTATATTTGGTTGGCTGTATTTAAAATATATTACTGAGAGTAGCTTTGAGGGGAGGTGACTATGAAAAATTTTCTGGCTAAGACATGAATGAATGTTTTGTAAAAGTGTTCAAATTTGAAAATAAAAAGCAAACTGTATTGACACACTTAGACATCAAAACTCATCATACAAACTTCAACAATGGAGATTCATCAAACTAATTTAGAGTAACCGTTCAACTGCAATGCATGCTGGGAGTCATGAACGAGTTTTGTTCTATGATGTTACCCAGCATTCATAGCAGCAGTCACTTGTTGAGTTTCATAGACTGATTCTTGATATCTTTGTTTGCCTAGTTGCAATATTTCCATAAAATGTTTTTTTTCCAACACAGATGAGACTTTGTCTCATTCTATATTTTACATAAAATGATACCTTATGATTATATAACAGCATTTTGAAACCCCAAAAAACTGTGAAACCCATTACAGGTCAGCATTCTTTGACCCATCAAATGTACATTAAGATTTTGTTGTAACGGTCAAAGGAAAGAATCAACAGCCCAACTAAATCAAACCCGATCACAATAATGCTGTTTTTTCATGGTGGTTGCTTTCTATCAGTATTACAAATGAAGAGTGAGTACAAGTTACTTGAAATATTAACATACTCTTTAGCTGAGAATTTCTATTTAAAGTTACAGATAATTGTGTTTAGCTTTTACATGACAGCTCCTTCAAAATAACTGAAACATTTATTGAATTCTAAATAAAGAAAATCCTACTCAACATTTCTATGTGAAACACCTGATTCAATCATCAGCTTGTTGATGTGTTCAGTATAGTGACATTACAAACATTCTGTCAGTGAACTGATGAATTGAATCAGGTGTTTGATATAGAGACACATGTAAAACATTCTGTCAGGGGACCAGAGGACTGGAGTTGATAACTGCAGCTCCTGACAGATTTGCTGCTTCAGGTGTGTTTGATGAGGATGGAGCTAAACTCTCCAGGAGCAGAGACTCTTCAGGAATAAAATGGCCATCCCTGCCTCATAGGTACAACAGCTCAAGTGCTCATCCAGGAAGAGAAGAGGACAGTGATAGAGTGAAGATGACAACCACCAGGAGAAAGGAGTGAGAGAACAAGGGGGTGTGGCACACACGTGCGCACGCACACACACACAATGACCTTAAGCATATTGCCAGCTGTCAAAACACAGTGATACAGAGACAGTAGAGGATACAAACAGCTGATCAGACCAGAAAACCCGGGTTTACCTTAAGCAGCCCATTATTATCTTAAAAATATTCAACCAAAGGGTTTCATTCATTATGAGCAATTGTGTATTAAAGAAAAACATTTATTTCAATGATGATCTTCTTTCTCAACAAACAAAAAGCCAGAATGCAGTTTAATGTTTTAATAGGAAACAGAAGTTAAATGAAGAAATAAACAGAAATAATGTTTTACAAATAATATTATGCAACATTCCTCACTGTACGAACATAAGCTTTTTTAAACATTATTAAAACAAACAACAACACTTTAAACGTAAACTTAATGGGAGGTTTAAGCAACATTCTTAGAGCTGGAGGGTCCTCAGGATTACATGTGTTCTATTTTAACACAAACTCTTACAGTCACAGTTCAAAATACTCACAACCTGCAAGATGGCCTCCATCACCACAGGGTCATTTACATTCTCTCCAGATTTCACCTCGACTCTCACAATCTGTGTCCTTGAATCTGTGAAAAATCATTTAGATGAAGGTTTATTTAGAATTATCACTGACTATTAGAAATATTAGAAATCCCTCAGTAAGGGAATATGTTTGAGTGGATAGTTCTACCCCAAATAAAACTCTGTCATCATTTCCTCTTGTCATGCTAAACCTGTATGAGTGTCTTTCTTCAGCACAACACAAAAGAAGATATTTAGAAGAATGTTGGTAACGGAACAAGGGTAGTACCCATACACTTCAATTGCATGGACACTAAAGTAATGAAAGTCAATACCGCCGTTGTTTAGTTGAAATATATAATTTTGTGCTTTTTGGAAGAAAGAAAGGAAAACAGCTTTGAAATGACAAGAGGGTGAATGAATGAATGATGATTTTTTTAGGTGATCTGTCCCTTTAATGATGTTGATTCATCTTATCTTTTCACTTCAACACTGATTCAGTGTCATTAATGGACACAAACACTGAATATTGTAATAATTTGACTGATGACTCAACTGTGTCAAGCTGAATCGTTCACAGCGTACCTTTTAAAAGACATTTTCTGACTAAACTGACTCACAATAAAGTGTATTTCTGATGGTCGTTACCTAAGATGAGTAGCAAAGCATTAAACTTACAAGTCAAACAGATGAAGGGAAGGACATGTGAGCAAAGTCTATCCTCTATCAGACCATCAGTTCGTATAGAGCCGCAAGGTTGGTTCAGCCCAGTAACATCAGGTTGTCCAGTCAACCAGTTAATTGAGGAAGTGTTGACCTTTGACCCATCTGACCACATCCACGAATCCCTGTACAGACCAATCCATACTCTATAACCTTGAGTCATTGATGCCAAGTGGTCATTCTCAGATGGACTCTGAATGATGGCCAGATCTGTGTAATGCTGTCTGCAGTAGCTCTGAGCCTCAAGCCACGTCTTCCACAGATGAGAAATAAAAATAAACGTATTTGTTTCATTTTCTGTAATAAAATGAGAAAGAGAGTTTATTATTGTAGGTTTGAAAACGGTTCGATTTACACTGTATTTATCAAGTCTGAACGATTTGGTACGAATATTGAATAACCAGTTATATTGGCTAGAAAAACCCTGCAATTGGTTGATCCACCTGATGCAAAAATTTAAAAAAATATTTATTCAGAGATATGCACATTTTCTGTATTTTTATATTTTTATTAAACATTTCTTAGCTTCTCCTTCTAAACTTTGATGACACACAGAAATGTGTCAACGGATCAGTTTTCAGAAAGGGTATTACATCCCTAAAGCAGCAGTCCATAAATTATTTTGAGAATAAATAAGCTGAAACCAATTATTAAGCATGAAAGAACGGTGTGTCATTACTTGCTGGATTCAACATGGAAAGCTTGTAATGATCCTTATATGATGTCTTTCATCTATGCGTAATTTCTTCACATTCGTACACAGAACGAAAGGATCCGGCTGCTGGATCCCGCATGTGGATGTGAGTGACAGGTGTTTTTTTAACGTGTACTCACAACCAGTGTTGAGTAATGCGTTACAAAAGTAACATTACATGTTGCTGTGATGCAGTAGTGTAAGGCATTATTAATCAATGTTCAGTAATATTTTACTCGGTACATGTTCAGTGACGCTTGCTTTACAAAAAAATGTTCACCCGCAAGACATTAACAACTCAAAAATCGTAAGTGCAAGTAAGTTCTATATCCTGTTCGTGAATAGATGCATGTGGTGTCATTCATCTCCCTCTGGTTGGCAGGATTTCAATTTCTGAGCTAAAAGTCCATTTAACCATGCTTATTTCTTAAGCAAGTTTTTATATGTCTTACGAACAGAAAACATGTTTCTCATCCATTTCCGTGCGTGGCCTCGAGCACACATGGGATCTTTTATAAAGGGACACCCAACCATAAGAATGAAAATTCTGTTGTGGATTACTCACCCTCTAGTTTTTCCAAACCTGTATAAATGTCTTTGTTTGGTTGAACACAAATATATTTGGTAGAATATTAGGAACTGAAAATTCTTTGGCATGATTGACTACCATAGCAGAAAAGATCATAATGGTAGTCATAGGTGACCCAGACGTTTTTGCTTTCCTAAATCCCCCAAAACATCTTTTTAGTTCAACTGAAAAAAAAATCAATACCTAGGAATCCATTCAGATAAGCAAATACAGCAATTGAAACGTCTTTTGGCAGTTCTTAACTTTGATTTAACACCAGAAAATAATTGGGCTAGTTTTCATTCCCTTTGGGCGGGTTTTGAGGGGTTATTCTGCTTTTTCAGGAAGCTAGTTAGCAAGATCCCTGTATATATACAGTTGTGTTCAAAATTATTCAACCCCCAATGCTGTAAATGGTTTTAGGGAATTTAGTTTACATTTGTAATTGTATTCAGAATGAAATCCTACAAGGACTTCTTAAAGAACCATATGCAACTAAAATGACATCAATTAGTTTTGTAATACAGTAGTAAATGTTTCTTTTGTGAATTCTTCATTGACATAATTATTCAACCCCTTAAAGACTACCACTCTGAACAACAGAGGTTCATACCTCTAAGTCCACTAGAGCATGGTTGCAGATTAAAGGCTGGAACATTTTGAAGTGGCCATCGCAGTCACCAGACTTAAAACCGATTGAGAACCTCTGGTGGGACTTAAAGAAAGCAGTTGCAGTGCGCAAGCCTAAGAATGTGACTGAACTGGAGGCTTTTGCCCATGATGAATGGGCGAAGATACCCGTAGATCGCTGCAAGACACTTGTGTCAAGCTATGCTTCACGTTTAAAAGCTGTTATAACTGTAAAAGGATGTTGTACTAAGTACTAAGATTGAATGTCACTTGGGGGTTGAATAAAACTGATAATGATGTGAGCTCAGAAAAGACATTTGTGGTTATTTCATTATAAATGTTATGTTATATTTGTCTGACCTACACGTGCCTCTTTGATTTAATTGTAAGCAGGATGACTGAATGATCATAATCAATGTCAAACCGACCAAAACAATCAATTTCAGTGGGGGTTGAATAATTTTGAACACAACTGTATATGTATACATATATACACTCACCTAAAGGATTATTAGGAACACCATACTAATACTGTGTTTGAGCCCCTTTCACCTTCAGAACTGCCTTAATTCTACGTGATTCAACAAGGTGCTGAAAGCATTCTTTAGAAATGTTGGCCCATATTGATAGGATAGCAACTTGCAGTTGATGGAGATTTGTGGGATGCACGAAGCTCCCGTTCCACCACATCCCAAAGATGCTCTATTGGGTTGAGATCTGGTGACTGTGGGGGCCATTTTAGTACAGTGAACTCATTGTCATGTTCAAGAAACCAATTTGAAATGATTGGAGCTTTGTGACATGGTGCATTATCCTGCTGGAAGTAGCCATCAGAGGATGGGATCATGGTGGTCATAAAGGTATGGACATGGTTAGAAACATTGCTCAGGTAGGCCGTGGCATTTAAACGATGCAGTTTTGGCACTATGGGGCCTAAAGTGTGCCCCCACACCATTAAACCACCACCATAATTACATTAATGAGAAATTGAACCGGTGTTCCTAATCCTGTATGCAAGTATATATATATACATGTGTATATATAGTAAGTATATATAGTTGTTTTGTGTAAAGCGATTTATGAACGTACTCGTCAGCATTTGAGACCCGCGTTCGGGGATCTTCTGTCCGGTTCGCTTTATGGAAATTTCCATCAGAAATAACAAAACTGGAGACTCTGCAGTAAGTGCAGCTGTGGAAATGACCCAGCACCCAGAATAATATCAAAACAATTCAACACAGCCTCTGATTGCGGTATTTGTGTGTGTTTATGTTCTTATTTGTTTCATGTTATATCATCTGCCATGTTATCTATGTTTATCATGCGCTACTGATGTACAGTGAAGATTCTCACAACTGCACTGTCAAAGGTCACGACTCAAAACATCAGACTCATCCGCTCAGCTGAGTAGTGCCCAATCACAAGTCACATAAAGAAATACCTCCACACATCACCTGCAGTAGCAATTACAAACTGAGATGGCGACAAAGAGACCATTCCCACGGACTGCTGCTTTAAAATAAATAGTTTAGAAAACAATGGAAGTTCTCTCATAATTGACTCAATCTGGACTAGCTATCTTCTCCAATGATATTGATTCATGGTGGTCATTTTACCATCTTAGTTACTGTGTTTATACCAGCTTGAAAAAACAACCAACAATGACGTGGGTTTGTATTATTTCTTACCGTTATAACAAACAAAGCGCGATTTATAATTGCACGAATAATCACTCCATGTGCCACTCCACATTGAAGCACATTCCTCATTTCCATTGTTTGGCTCTCCAGATGCCCAAAGCTTGAATGTAATATACTCATCTCTGTAACTCCATCGCCAGCTATTTATGTTATTGTATAACCCAATCCAGGTTATTGATGTCAATTGAGACTCAATCGTTTTTTGTACATGTGTCCAGTCTTCAGTGCTGTGAACAGTGGCCAGGTCAATGTGATTCTGTCTGCAGTAAGCTTGTGCTTCATGCCAGGTCTTCTTCTCCTGGATCAAATCATACTGACTTGATGTTGCTTGGGTGAGCAGACAAAGTCCTGTTGAGAGGAACGTTGAAAGTTTATCATCTGAATTCTTTACATGTCACAAAAATCACAGACAAATCTGAGTCCAAGACAAGTCTGAGACGTGACTCGAGTACTACAGCACTAATGCACCCTTCGAGTGGACACTGAACTGTCATGAATCTCACACAGAGACATGGCGTGGGAACCCAAGTGCAGGCAGACACAGACTTTTATTTAACAAATAAACACTCAACAAAACATGCAAAACAAAAACCCACGTGGGGGAAAACAAGACAGGGATATATATACTTAAACAAGAAACACTCACTCACTAAACTACAAAACAAACACTGGTAACAACACAAGACTAAACTCACATAGACACGGGAAACAGGAACATGGTAAGACGAATGGTGACAGGAACAAGAACAGCATACATCAAACAAGGTATCACCAATATGGGATCACAAACAATGCACGAGCAACGAGACAAAGAAACGTGAGGACTCTTTATAGGGAAACAACAGAGGATCGAAACGAGCAACAGGTGCTGGGGATTGGCACTAAGGAGAGGCTGACAAGGAACGAGATGCAGGGAACAATGACGAGACACGAGAAAGAACTATTCAATCTCACACAAAACCATAGGTTATGCCATGATTCCACTTGAGACAGGAATAAAACATGACATGGTAGTGGAACCATGACACTGAACAGTCTAATGACCATACTTTTTTTTTTATATCAAATATTAGTATAAAATTATATAAACTAAATTCACACTGACCTGAAAAAAGTAGAACATGAATGAATCTCTCCATTGGTGATGGATTTACTAAAGCAAATGTGAAACAATGAAACAGCATTTTAATCATGACAAACACACATTAATAGAATCAGTAAATTAAAAGAGCTCGCAAATATAATTACAATAAAAATATATTCCCAGATACCTGTAACAAAGAAAATCAAGTTGAAGACCAAGTGGTGCTGTTGTAGAAGACCAAGTGGTGCTGTTGTAGAAGTGCAATGACTAGTACTCCACATCCTGGCTTTTATTTCTTATGCAAAACATGTTTTAGTTTGGAAACACAGAGACTGATTTCCATTTCAGATTGTGTTTACAATGTGAGTTTCTGCATTCAAATCGCCTCACAGAGCCTAGTGATGTTTATCTATAAAAGTGCACGCACATTATCTAGGTTATGGTGTGTATACAAAACAACAGCACTCAATTTAAGCATAGAACAACATTTGTTATTGGAAAACTATGTTTTCTTTTCTATAACAGTAATCCATTTTTATATTTTTATATTTCATTATTGATTTTTCTATCATTAAGGTTCTTATATAAAATAATACATTAATAGAATTTTTGATATCCATTTACTACTTTTGATATACTGTAACTTTTAATATAACAAAAGGCTGTGAACCTCATGGGTTGCTTAGCCACCAATACCATTTCTCATAGGCACAACAGCACACACAAGTTGAGAACATTGTCACAAACACGGGTGTGTTAAGTATTGTTGCTAAGGATAATATTACCTTTTTGGGTTGCATGATATGAACCTAACCATGAGCTTATTGGTAATAAATGACAAATATGGTATAGAACTTGTTAAACATCGACTTACGTGAGAGAAGGTGTATACAACTTATTTTTAAGAACCCTTAATAGTTTTTTCCCTTTTTGAGGGTGGAGCTTACAAGTGTTTTAAAAATTTTAATAAGTGTAACTCTGGAATGCTTTGGTCTAGAGACCTAATCTTGGCTGGTTTTAAAGAAGAAATTCTATACTTTATGGTAAAAGTGTCTGGAGTTGAAAAATGAAGTAGAAAAAATTGACATAGCAGTTTAATTATACGTAACAATTTATAAATAAATATATAAACATTGTTTTATGTCACCTGAACATAATAAATATCATCAAAAAACAAGTTTTGTATAAAATTTCATGCTGAGATCACAAAAAATTGATTCCCTATCAAAAGCTACACTCGATGCTGCGTTTCAAACGCTATGGGAGAACAGTCTTTGTTTGACTGGTTGTGAAGCACGTGTGTCAAACACATCAAAAATTATTTTGTCTTTAAATAACCTCAGCAGGTGACGTGGCTAATTATACCCGCACCTGCCGGTTATAAATACGCATGAATGCGGACGCGTCATCAGTTTTTTTTGTCTTCAAGGACCGCTTTGTGTGTGCGTGTTGTGAGGGAGAAGTCCCCTCTTTGTTGTTTTCAAAGCCTTTATTATAAAATAAAGAGATATTACCAAGATTCTTACACTAGTGACCAAGCAGTCTCTGAGTTACTTAAAGCCTAGTGTAAAAAATAAGGCAAAATAACATATACCACACCATGACTGACTCGGATCGGAGATGTGTTCCTCCCTGTGAGAGGTTGCTCTCTGATTTCGATAAGCATGAGTTTTACTTTGAATGCTTGGGGGCTGACCATGCCGCCCAGGGACTTGAGGTAGAGTGTGAACTCTGTGATGTTTTTTAATTCAGAGTTCTGCGTGCTCGGCTCGCCTTTTTTAAACCGCTTCTCTCGTGCATTCCCCGAACCACGACGTCCTCGTGTCCGCTTCTTCTGAGCCGGCACAGGACGAGGGTTCCCTTGTTTCTGCGGGGTTAGATAGCTCCGCCTTGGGGCGTTCCTCTCGCAATATTAAAGCGGTTGAGGATCTATTCGGGGCGGTAACGACAGGCTCAAACTCGACTGATCGCAGGAACAAGAGGCTCCCAAGAGTTCAAAGCTCAACGACAGATATCTGTCGGGTGGCTGGAGGGAGGAGCCCCAAAATCGGGCTCTCCCTTTCTTTGAGGATCATCGTCGTCCCTGGAAAAGCCTTCTCTTCCCACCAAGCCTTGCAGAGTGACATCTGCACTGGTGGGAAAGGCTTTTCAGGCAGCAGGTCAGCCTGGTACTGCCCTGCACCCCATGGCGGTTTTGCAGGCGTACCAGGCTGACCTATCGGATGATGTCAGCACTGGTGGGGTGATTGACGAAGCAGCGTTTTCAGCTGCTTTGGTTTCTGCGGAGAGGCATCTGTGGTTGAACCTCACGCGCATCAGGGACAGGAAAAGAGCCTTCCTCCTTGATGCCCCGATCTCGCCCTCTGGACTGTTTGGTGGTGCGGTAAATTCCGTAGTCACCAGGTTCCGAGAGGCGAGACGTCACATGGAGGCATTTGTCAAATATCTACCCCGCCGTGCCTAAGCGTCTGGAGTGTCTGCCACCCACTTCGGACCAGTTCCCCAGTCCCATCCAGGCACACAGTCTCGGGTGGGTCCTGTCTACCTTAGGCGTGAGGTCCTCCGGCAGAGTGTGGCGAGTCGCACCCCCCCTCGCAGAGGCAGGGGAGCGGCCCACCATTCCCCTCAGGTCGCCTTGGGAGGGCTAGACCTGAGGCGCCTAATCTCTTCTAAGAAGAGATCTTAAGATATGTGTGCCCGGGACTGTGGGGGTGTGCCCCCCCCCCCCGAGGAGGGGTTCTTAAAATTCCAAGAGTAATCTGAGGCTCCCCATCGGCACCGTCAAAAGGTCGCTTTGCAATCTTCGCCGCCACCGGCCGTTTCGGGGATTAGCGGGCTAAAAAAGAATGCTAGATGTTTGGTTGTTTCTGCCATATCTTAGGCTGCCATACATCGGCATCCCCCCAATGAGAAGTGCCAAAATGTATACCCCTTTTGGAGAAAAGCTGGCAGCGTGGAAACTACTGCCAGGTATCTCTCCGTGGGTTGAAAGAACCGTAGACCAGGGCTACAGGATAAAATTTGCATATCGCCTTCCGCGAAAGGCGTGGTCTTCACATCCATGCAACCGGAGCGAGCAAATCTGTTGGCACAAGAATTACACACTCTGCTGGTTAAAGAGGCCACAGACTGTGTTCCCCTACCAGACAGAGAATTAGGCTACTAAAGCCGGTATATTTTAGTTCCCAAAAGGGATGGGGGATTGCGTCCGAAGATGCACATGTTCAAAATGTTGACAATCAAGATGATTATGTCGTACATTCAGTCCCACGACTGGTTCGCGACGAACGATCTGAAAGATGCATACTTTCATAAAGAGATCCTGCCACAACACAGGAAATTCCTGAGGTTCGCTTTCGGGGGCGAAGCTTACCAGTATCGGGTTCATCCATTCGGCCATGCCTTGTCACACCGCACATACACAAAATGCACCCTGCGACTCCAGGACATCCGCATTTGACGACTGGCTGAATTTAAGCTCAGTCTTGCGAGTTAGCGATTCGACATTGGGATGTCGTCCTATCTCATCTCAAAACTCTCGGGTTAAGACTCAATGCCACAAAGAGCGTTCTCTCCCCTACGTAAAATACAATGTATTTAGGGATAATATGGGACTCGACCACGATGCAGGCACAACTGTCTCCTGCACTTGTCGAATCCATCCTGAGCACCCTGAGAAGCATCAGGCTAGGCCAGAAAGCTACTCATCACTTTCAAAGAGTTCTAGGTCTCATGGCGGCGGCTTCCACGGTGATTCCTCTGGGATTCCTGCACAACAAACCGTTTCAGTTGTGGCTCAAAGGCAGGGGTTTTATTCAAGGGCCAACCCCAAGAGGCAGACAAGGGTGACGCGCCAGTGGCTTCTCACCTTTACTATGTGGTACAGACCTCGGTTTCTGACTTTAGGTCCCACTCTCGGTCCGTGTTGTCGTCGCAAGGTGCTAACGACAGACGCATCCCTTATGGGATGGGGTGCGGTCTTAAATGACTGTCCAGCCCAAGGGATCTGGAGAGTTCATCTTCTCGATTGGCACATCAATTGCCTCGAAATGATGGCTGTATTTCTGGCCCTGAAATACTTCCTCCGGCAGTTACAAGGATACCATATCCTAGTGCAGGGTGACAACCCTTCAGTAGTCTCATACATAAATCATCAGGGCAGGCTGCGGTCGCGCCACCTGAACAAACTGGCTAAGCAGATCCTGCCCGGGGCAGAGGGCAAATCCCTGTCCCTAAGAGCAATTTGCATCCCAGGTCATAGGAATGAGGGAGCAGACTTGCTGTCCAGACAAGCTGTGATAAACGGGGAATGGAAACTCCACCTCGAAATAGTCAAACAAATCAGATAAATATTTTACGAAGCAGAGTTGGACCTCTTTGCTCGTCAGGAGACATGACAATGTCCCCTCTACTTCTCTCTGACTCGTCCAGCTCCCCTGGGTCTGGACGCGATGGCCCATACATGGCCCAGACTGTGTCTTTACGCATTTCCTCCGACAGCTCTGCTCCCGGGAGTCCTGGCGAAGGTCGGTCAACAGGGCTCGCGCCTCTTATTAATGGCTCCCTGTTGGCCAACCAGAATCTGGTTCTCGGACCTGCTATCCCTACTCGACAACTTGCCATGGGCGATCCCTGTTAGGAGAGATCTATTGTCTCAGGCGCAGGGGACAGTGTTTCATCCCCATCCTGAGCTCTGGAACCTCCATGCCTGGCACCTGAAGGGCACAAGCCGAATTGTCGAGCTTCCGCCTAATGTAGTAGAGACTATTCTACAGTAGTGTTCAAAATTATTCAACCCCCACTGAAATTCATTGTTTTGGTCGGTTTGACATTGATTATGATCATTCAGTCATCCTGCTTACAATTAAATCAAAGAGGCACGTCAGACAAATATAGCATAACATTTATAATAAAATAACCACAAATGTCTTTTCTGAGCTCACATCATTGTCAGTTTTATTCAACCCCCAAGTGACATTCAATCTTAGTACTTAGTACAACATCCTTTTACAGTTATAACAGCTTTTAAATGTGAAGCATAGCTTGACACAAGTGTCTTGCAGCGATCTACGGGTATCTTAATCCATTTATCATGGGCAAAAGCCTCCAGTTCAGTCACATTCTTAGGCTTGCGCACTGCAACTGCTTTCTTTAAGTCCCACCAGAGGTTCTCAATCGGATTTAAGTCTGGTGACTGCGATGGCCACTTCAAAATGTTCCAGCCTTTAATCTGCAACCATGCTCTAGTGGACTTGGAGGTATGCTTGGGATCATTGTCCTGTTGAAAGGTCCAACGTCTTCCAAGCCTCAGGTTTGTGACAGACTGCATCACATTGTCATCCAATATCTCCTGGTACTGAAGAGAATTCATGGTACCTTGCACACGCTGAAGCTTCCCAGTACCTGCAGAAGCAAAACAGCCCCTAAGCATGATTGACCCCCCGCCATGCTTCACAGTAGGCAAGGTGTTCTTTTCTTCGTAGGCCTTGTTCTTCCTCCTCCAAACATAGTGTTGATCCATGGGCCCAAACAGTTCTAATTTTGTTTCATCAGTCCACAGAACACTATCCCAAAACTTCTGTGTTTTGTCCACATGACTTTTGGCATACTGCAGTCGACTCTTCTTATTCTTTGGGGACAGTAAGGGGGTGCGCCTGGGAGTTCTGGCATGGAGGCCTTCATTACGCAGGATGCGCCGTATTGTCTGAGCAGAAACTTCAGTACCCACATATTTTCTCAGTTCCTCAGCAGTCACACGGGGACTTTTCTCAACTCTACGCTTCAGGTAGCGCACAGCAGTCGAAGTCAGCATCTTCTTTCTGCCACGACCAGGTAGCGTTTCAACAGTGCCCTTTGCCTTGAATTTGCGAATGATGCTTCCTATGGTGTCTCTTGGTATGTTTAACATCTTTGCAATCTTCTTATAGCCATTGCCCTTCCTGTGAAGAGTAATCACCTGTTCTCTTGTCTTCCTGGACCATTCTCTTGACCTCGCCATGTTTGTAACCACACCAGTAAATGTCTAGAAGGAGCTGAGTATCACAGTCATTTTAAAGCTGCCTAATTGGTGCTTATTAGGCTTTATTGCTGCTCCCTGATATCCACAGGTGTTTTCAATACCTGATTGAAAACACTTCATTGAACCTCTGTTCTTCAGAGTGGTAGTCTTTAAGGGGTTGAATAATTATGTCAATGAAGAATTCACAAAAGAAACATTTACTACTGTATTACAAAACTAATTGATGTCATTTTAGTTGCATATGGTTCTTTAAGAAGTCCTTGTAGGATTTCATTCTGAATACAATTACAAATGTACACTAAATTCCCTAAAACCATTTACAGCATTGAGGGTTGAATAATTTTGAACACAACTGTAAGTACTAGGCCTCCCTCCACTAGAAGGAGCTAACCCCTAACATGGAGCGATGTTCACAGATGGTTCATGGTACACCATGCAGACCCAATTACTGCCAGATCGTTTCAGTGTTGGAGTTTCTGCACGAGCAACTGTCCTCAGTGACAAGCCCCATAGTTCAGGCAGTCTGTATTTTAACACTGGGCCGGCCACTGGGGTTGCTAATGTTTTTTGATGGCTTATTTTATGTGCATTCCAAACCTTTGCAGTGTCATCCAGCTCATCCCAACAGTACTCGATCTTTTGGTTAGCAGTACTCGCACCATCCATATAGCTCTCAAGAGTAGCATTTACGATGTGGAAAAAAAACACTGAATGTCTCTTACATGACTATTTTCAGTACCAAGACCCCCCTAACATTTCTTACACATCCTCCAAAATACTCGACCGCTTCTATATAATAACCACTTATTAGCTTGGGATCGCTACTTGTTGTGTAGGCATTAAGTCAGACCATCTTCCTCGAAAAGCCATCAATTTAACCATTAATACAAAATCCATATGGTTTTAACGTATCATTTGAGTCCAAAAGCCAAATGAAGTTGGGTCCCTTAGCAAAGTAGTTGTGCCGTCTGAGACGTCTGGCTCTCCTCATTGAAACTCCCCTCAGGTCCAGTTCCTTAAGCACAAAGCGCAAATCCTCTTTTCTCACATGCAGACCATTCTCTCTGCATTTTGCGTACATCCATTGGTACCTGTAGCTGTCACTGAATTAAAGTGTTTTGTGTTAAAATTTCAGTAGCTTTAAATGAGAGCATTTTGTGGTGAATGTATTTTGTAATATATTGTGAAATAGGTGTTTGGTGATATAATGTTAAAGGGCCGCAAATTTTTTTTTGTTTTCTGCAATGTAAAAATAGTCAGTGGTATCACTAATATCTCCTGATTTTCTGACTGGATGATGAACATGGTATGTTTCTTATGTTTGTATGTTTATTTTGGGGTTTCATTGTCAGGTTATATGTAATGTTCTATGCATCAATGTTTGTTTAATAAGTGTCTTGATGTTATTTGGTTCATTTTTAAGTTTTCAAGGTGTCTATGGTGTATGATACTGACCCTTTGGGAGAAAATATAATATGTTAAGACGTCATATGAAGCGTGTTTGTTTAAAAATCGGAAGAAAACATTTGGGAGCCGTTATAGTACCCATGAAGTGGCCCAGAGTAGAGTAACTGATTACGAATAAAATCAACAAGGTCCACTAAGCCTGTGTCATTTTTCCGTCAAGTCAATCCTCTTTCACATAATATCCTTTTCAGGTGTCTTTCACCTACACCACAATCATGTCTTGAACTAAGCACTGATCGCAGTTCTTTATATTTAAGTCCAAGTTCAAAATAAAACTCTATGAACTGCTCCATTGCGAATTGACCGCCCTGTATGAGCCACTAGAGGAAGATACTCAGGAAGTGAAAGCTAAAGTTTTCCGAGATGACGCAAATATATTTGCGAGAGAAAGCTAAAATTTTGCAAGGGAACGCAATGTTTCTAGGGGAACGCAAAGTTTTGCGAGGTAATGGAAAAGCTTTAAAAATATTTTTCTCTTACCTCTCATATTATTTCCACTACCATGTCGCTAAAAGAGCTCCGTAGACAACAGTGTTTTGATGGTCAGTGGTTGATGGTTTGATTATGAAGCACACTTGTAATGGCAAATAAAATAACAGAAGTGAACACTCTCAGAAAATACTGGTGTACTTGTATTTCGGGCAAAACTATGGGTTAAACCACAGTAAATAGGTATAATTAATGATGATCAATCATACCTATTTTTACACACTTTACCTGATGCACTAGACCTAATAATAGCGACAAACTAAATGCACTTGTCCAGCGAGCGATCAACAGGTTGAATATCAACAGAATATGACTTTCCAGGCTTTGGAAACATAACACTCTTACTGTAGTTCAGAACCGCTTTAGAAATTATAACGAAATCAAACAGTTTAAGTGACATTAATATGTGACAGGTAAACACAGAAACAATTTCGAGCGTGTAACAAACGTGATGTGGTGAAGCTGTCAAACAAAAGGGGAATTAGCTCCTCCTATCTCCGTCCATGGAGCGCTCCGTGACAGTCCCGTGCGTGAATAATGTCCTGTGGTGTCAATCGTGCAATCATGTCTGCTTGTCAGCCGCTGGATTCTGTGGTAAGAAAGCATACACACGGTTAGTCATCAAGAGGCGCTCAGGATAACAAGTCCTCCTGCTTCCTGTTTCTCCACCGCTTATAAAGCGTCCTCATGATGCGATCAAGGTGCTGATGACGTGCAGGTGCAGCGTGATTTCGTGGTTTTCATGGCGACGCTGATTGGCCCTTGGCCTGCTCGTCACAGTAGTTACAGCTTAAACAAAGCTATACTGTATAGAATATAGTTGAGATAGTTTCACTGGCTTCCTGAGTGTGCTGGGACAAGTTCTTGTGCGCTTGGAAAATAGTTTTTAGAGTCCTGATGGTTTTAAAGCAAGCGGGTGAGTCCGTCTAATTCTTTCTTAGAACCGGATTGGCTGATGAATGTAGAACGAACTTAGCCGAAGCAAACTTCTGGAAAAAGCTGTCTCCAAGGCGAGAGATAGGTCTCGAGGACGTGACCGAGCACGAGCTTGCGAACAAAAGATGAACGTGGTTTCCTCCGTGCACAGAGGTTTGAACCCTGGGGGCATCAGCATCACGCCCCTCCAAGGTGGCCGATCCAATGCGATGAGATGATTTTGGGCGCAAAATCATGTTTTCTTTGTCCTGCTCACCAGCTCATATGTGTAGCCCAGTGTAAACTTGGGTTTCATAGTGTAATGGAAACGGGGTAGGTTATGATAAATCTCACCTGACTATTAAATAAATTAAACGTTTACTTAATGTAAATAAATAATAGGAGACATTAATTTCTAGAGAGGGAAATATTTTATTTCATGTTACTATTTTATTGTTAATGTGGGTATTAATGCTGGATAGTTAATAGTGTTTTGATGTCTGTAGGACATTGGATAAACATGACCGGAAGGAGGGCGGGGAGGTTTTTTCCGGGGGACTTTTTCCTTTTTCTGGCGCGACCGGTGTGAAGCACATGGCGCTGGTGCGTTTGAGACATATATAACGCAATAAAGAGTGAGTAAAGCGGAGGTAACTGAGCAGGGTGTTCAGATAAGGGGATCGCGGAGGCGGGGTGTTATTGAGCGAGAGACTGAATGAGAAACGAAGCCGGAGACCCGTCTGACGGAGTGGGTGAAAAGGACCGGACGTGTGATCGGAGGTAGCCTGCAGTGAGTCTATGCTGGCGGACCTGTCGATGAATCGCACTGCCCGTGATCATCCGGACCAAGTTTTTCCACGCTCTCAAGGTTTTGCAAGTTTTGTTCAGCGAACTCAATGTTTTGCAAGACCAACACAGGCCTGCACCATGGTTTCTCCTCCGTTGAAAGCAGTACCGTGAGTGAACTGAAACGTGTGTGAATGCGTATGTGTGAGTGGGCCCACCACTGCATTTGCTAGGGTTTGTTTCAGTACACGTGGTGACGTTTTTTTTTGTCATTGTATATTTTCAATTGTTAAGAAAGAGATAAGGAAGGGGAACTTTTAAATCATTTATTTTGGGGTAAAATGTGTGATTGAAACTATTGATGTTTCTAGTTAATTTTAAAGAGGTTATCATTTAAGTATTTGGAGAATATTTTGGTTAGTTATTTTGTATATTGTTTGATATTTTGTGTTGGGGATAAAGCTCTTATATTACTTTTGACAGATTCGGTGGTTTAAATAAACCTGGGTATTAACCTGTTTTTTTCTGAACAAACAACTATCTCTGAGTCTCATTATTGTTACATATTTTATTGTCAAAAGTGTTCACAATTTAATAGAAACTTTTAAGGTGCAACTTCCTGGTATCCACCTGAACTACACCGAACCCAAGCACCCAACTCACTTAAGTAACAATCAAAGTAAGTGTAAGGGTGCTACATATGCATTTAAGGTCACCTAGAAGTTTGGAGCGGTAATACTCTTATAATAAGATTTAATGGGTATGGTATAAAATACATTACTGTGCTATACACCATCTTGTAAGAAATGAAAAGAGAAAGATTTAGATATGAAACGAGCAAGGATTACAAGTACATTGACCTGTAGTTTGTACAAGAATCTAAATAAAAAGGGAATTGAATTAAACACACATGCCTTCAAGGTTATATGTGAGCAGAATAACATGGGGACAAGCATACAATGTGGGAATACTACTCATGTAGTAATTTTAGTCTGGTTATCATTTTAAAGAAAGCTTCATGCTGCATTGAATGCTGGGTAACATCATAGTACAAAACTCATTCATAAATCCCAGTCACATCTTGACCTCTGAACTCACAGTACAATAGTAAGATCAAAGTTTGAGCACACAGTGAGTTTGATGTGAGATTACATTTTGACCTCATTGTGAGTATTCTGAAAGCTGATGGTGACATCACATTGTTGAGTGGGCTATTTGCATTAGTGGCTCCTGCAGGTTTGCTTTTAGTAAAACATTCTGCTCTTTTCCATACTTGGGAGTGTGCGTTGTGTGAGATCCTGACTGTCAGAGTCAATATTAGTTTTGCTTGGGAATTTAAATTGCATTTAAGGTTGGGCATATTTGCATATCTGAATCATTGTCCCCACCTGCACTATACAAAGTCTGAGGTGACATGCGATGAACGACTACAGTTTTGGACAGGTTTATTATTTTAAGCTTATGTAGTTGGAATGGGCCCTGGGTTCTTTAAATTTTAGATCTCTCTACTATCTGATAGGTATTATGTTCTCTGTATTAACAAACCCTTTTTTACTATTCTGGGATACCCTCAAGTATAGCAACTGCTAAGCTACAAGTAAAACCACATACAATAGAATATCCAAACAGGATTTAATAAACAATGTATAAAATAAATAATAAAGCAGATACACTACAATACACGTACTTCAGCACAACCCTTGTAGTCAGTGAATACCAAACAATACTTTAACTAGTAAAAGTGAAAGTGAAAAAGTGAAAGTGACCGATTTGTCAGGTACGGTGACCCATACCCGAAATGTGACCTCTGCATTTAACCCATCCAGTGATTAGTGAGCACACACACAGCAAGTGGTGAACACACGTACACCCGGAGCAGTGGGCAGCTATCACTGCAGCGCCCGGGGAGCGTGTAGGGGATAGGTGCCTTGCTCAAGGGCACCGCAATCGTTTCCCGCCGGCCCTGAGGATCGAACCGGCAACCTTCTGGTCACGAGTCCGACTCTCTAACCATTAAGCCACAATTGCCCTAGTAGGCTGTTAAATAAAACAGTTATCCGTTTACATTAGCTCAGCAAGATTCAAACACATTCAACTTAATTAAGTTCCTGTAAATGTCCCAGTAGTCGCTCAATGTTCAAAAAGGCAATAGAAAATAAAGTAAATGTTGCAGGCCTGATTTCACGCTGGCGTCCGATGAGGCAGAAACAAAGTGCCGCTTCACTCAATGAGCAAACATAAACAAGATGGTGGTTACCTTTGCCGAAGAAAGTTCAGGCCTTACACTTAACCACGTATCCGCAGCACGAGAACAACAAGGTCAAAACTCCCACAGCGGTTCCACACACATGTCCTGGAAGCCAGAGGAACCACTGAGAATCTCTGGTATCTCCAGGCGGTATTTGGATAATAATCTCCGCAGAACGTCCGGTAAGAGACCCGATACACTTTAGTTGTTCACTGCAGCGAACTCGAATGTCTCCCACGTCCTTCTCAGCTCCGTTTCGTAAGAAGCAGAGGCAATTACAAATTACGTGAAGACTTAACGGGAGAAATTCCTATCTTCTACATCTTACATAAAAGTTATACCAACATTCAGAAGTTATCTTGTCGAGAACCGTAAAATTAGCACCATTTTTATTCCATTACCGCATATCTCATCTTCCCAGTTCTCTCTTTCCCCGCCCCCTGAACAATTCAACCAATCCTGACCTTCAACAGCAGGTACGTAAATTAAAGCAACAGTACAATGTCTTCATAAACTTACACTTAATACACTTTCTCTTCATTGTAACAACTCAAAGGAACATTAACACATTTAAACCCAGGAATCAAACAATATATATATAAAATAAAACGAAAATAAATAATTGTTTGTTAAACACCCCAAAGTTTTATAGTATCGCCAAACTCAGGGCTACACTTATAAATAAAACAATAATTCAATTTATAAAACAAGAATTAAACATGATTTTAAAAAATCGTGAAGTTTCTGAAATATGTCATTTGGTATATTTCATTAATAAAACTTAACAGTGCATGTTTTATATAAATAATGATCGTGTTAAACGTTTGGCAATTTACAACTACACTCTGATAGCGTGCTCACACTGGGCATGGTTGACCTGAACAAGACCGAAGGCTTTTACATCGACCATCATTGTGAATGCTGGAGACGTTTACACTGAGCTATAACGCTGAAGAAATTGACCCTTGAGCAGTGATTTATCTGGTCAATTCATGACATACACAATAGTAACAGATGGTGATTTGCAGGATCCCAATGGCTATTTTTGGATATGTGCAATGATAGAAAAAGATTAAAGGTGCCGTTCTTTGGCCGTCTTCAAAGCTTTGATTATGTTTTTTGAGTATTAAATTGGATGATCATGTTTCTAGTTTCAAAAGACGCTTTATATTTCACATATTTCAAGTCTATTGTTCACCGCTGTCCTTCTTCTCACAAAACAACTGGATATTTTCCGGTTTCTATATAAGTCCCTCCTTCGAAAACGCTCTGAATTTTAAAGCTGACACAGTCTGTTGTGTTTGGTTCCCAGCTTACAGCGTGTGTCTACAGATGGCCCTACCACACCATGTAATAGGAAATTTCACATGTTACTCTTTTTCTTTCTTTCACAGGTGAGCAAAGAATCGACTCGGTCTTCTTTAAATTTAAAGAGTTCACTGAAAGTATCAATAAACAAACAAATATAAAACAGTTTTGCTCCATCCGTGAGTGCGTTTACACGCGCAAAATAAACGGATGTCTATCAAAAATCTGCTTAAAAAGAAACCTGTTTTCACGTGTTTACATGGATAGTAATAAACCGGCTACACAGAAAAACGTTTACTTAGAAGTTGAGACTTGTCGGGTTTCTTGCGTGCAGTGACGTCATTGTCGATAGTCTTTTCAGTAATTACATATGCAGCGGGGAAACGGTCAGAAGTTGTATTTTTATTTTTCTTCTTATTGTCGGCAGAACCTGCAAATGCAACAATAGTTCTTCATTTTGACATTTCTACATAAGCTGCATGATTCCAGAGTGGTCATTTATAAGTTATTTTACTATACGTTATTTTACTATTACGTCCATTTGGGACTTTTACTATTGCGTTGTTGGACATGCGCACATAAAAAAAACTGAGAGAAATCAGGTAAAGGAGTTTTCATAAGGCGCAAAAAATGAGTAAAGGGCTTAAAACTACCACTGCCAAGCGGGTTTTGCTCACGCCGTTTATGACCTTTAGTCGAAAAAGAATACTGTTGTACGCATTTACATGACCTTACATGTTATCAGCTGATTAAGCATAATTGGAGTAAGACTGTTCATGCAAACGCAGTCAATCTTTCTGTCCAAACAGTATCTAAATTATACTGTGCTTTAAACCTATCCAATCATAGCAAACTTACAGTATCATTATGACTTTACAGAGAAGGGTGTTAAAAACTGTGTAAACACAAGCACATCATTTATTCTATAGCCAAAAATTATAACCATGGCTCTTACACACCATATCAGTGAGCTTCCACTTCTCAGGATGTTGTGATACTACCTTTGTATATAAATGCCTCATTCATAATAAAATAAGCCAAGTTTATTAGAGAAAATCACAGTTGCAGTATCATGCTCATTCTAGCTCTGTCTAGCTCATTCTAACTTTGTTCAGGCGCGAACTCCGACTAACATCGTCTGGAGCAAACTTTTCTAGCTTCATGGCAAATAAAAAAAAAGAAGTGAACACACTCAGAGATGACTGATGTAGTGTATTTTGGGGAAAACTATGGGTTTAACCAAAGTAAAATATGTATAATTAATGGTGATTAACCATACCTATGATAACACACTTTACCTGATGCAGTAGACCTAATAATAGCGAAAAAATAAATGCACTCGTCCAGCGAGTGATCAGCAGATTGTAAATCCACTCTAAGAAATATGAGTTGTCTGGCTTTGGAAACATAATACTCTTACTGTAGTAATGTACCGCTTCAGAAACGATAATGAAATCAAGCAGTGTAAGTGACGTTAATATGTGATAAGTAAACATAGAAACAATTCGAGCGTGGATACAAATGCGGGTTTATTGACCACAATAAAGGGAAAACAAAAAGACTAAATAACAAATAACAAACGCTAACAAACAACACATGCAACATAAAAGCAGTAAAGAAATGAAAGAAATAGACAAAGCAGAGAGTGGCAGTATTACAAACAGCTATTCACATCTGCATGAACCATCAAGGACAATCTCCTTAGTTAAAAGGGGTTACAGCTTAAACACAGTTATTTAGAATGTGTAAACACTTGCACTGGCTTCCTGATTGTGCTGGGACAAGTTCTTGTGCGTGAAAAAGGGTTTTCAGAGTCCTGATGGTTTCAAAGCAAGCGGTCGAGTCTGTCTAACGAAATTAGCCGAAGCAAACTGCTGGAAGAAGCTGTCTCCAAGGCGCGAGACAAGGCTCGATGAGGTGACCGAGCACAAGCCTGCGAACACAAGATGAGCGTGGTTTTCTCTGTACACAGATCTTTTAAGCCCTTGTGATATCACGCCCCTCCAAGGTGGCCGATCCAATGCGATGAAATGATTTTGGGCGCTAAATCATGTTTTCTTTGTCCTGCATACTAGCTCATATGCATTTGTGGTCGCCTAGAAGTTTGGAGCTGTAATACTCTGAGAATAAGATAAAATGAGTCTGGTATAAAATACATTACTGTGCTATACACCATCTTGTAAGGAATGAAAAGGGAAACATTTAGATATGAAACATGCAAGGATTATAAGTAAATTGACCTGTAGTTTGTATAAGAATGTAAATAAAAACAGAATACAATTAAAAACACATGCCTTTCAGGTTATAGTTGAGCAGAATAACATGGGGACAAGCATACAATGTGGGAATACATGTATATCCATTTAAAACCAGTCTTTTGTGGCTACGGAGTGAGAAAGAGAAATTCAAAGGACTGAACCTGGTTGACGCATTCCTCTTGATACCATATGGCTACAAAGACCACACTGTCCTCCCCCGAGCACCCCCTTTGAAGTCCAGGGGACATAGTATTGGAAACTGTCCTGGTCAGTGGTCAGAAGATGTTAAGAGGGGGAACTTGGACCAGACTCAATGGCGCCTGGTAGAGGCCCTGGTGAGAGCCTGTGGTGTTTTAAGATACCAAACGGTAACCTTTGCTCCGACCAGATCCTGCACTGGTTAACTGATTATAGTTGATCATTGATCTCATGTAGTATTTTTAGTCTGGTAATCATTTTACAGAAAGCTTCATGCTGCATTGGATGCTGGGTAACATCATAGCAAAAATTTCATTCATGACTCCCAGCATGCATTGCAACACAATGATTCTTGTAATAGTTGTGTCTAAATTATATATTGTTGAAATGTTATGTGCATAATTCATTTAGAAGACCATTATAATAGTTTATAGTATCAAACCAGCTGGATCTTTCGCTCTAATATCTCACAAATTGACTGCATTCTCATCAACATTTAATCATGTTTATATTACCATCCAAGACTCCTTTGGCATGACTCAATACAACAAATGTGTTTCATTCAGTAGATACAGAGTTACAGCAGCCAGAGGAAGTGGCTCCTGCAGATTTGCTTTTAGTAAAACATTCTGCTCTTTTCCATACTTTGAGTGTGCGTTGTGTGAGATCCTGACTGTCAGAGTCAATATTAGTTTTGCTTGGGAATTTAAATTGCATTTAAGGTTGGGCATATTTGCATATCTGAATCGTTGTCCCCACCCGCACTATACAAAGTCTGAGCAGACCTGAGGTGACATGAGGTGACATGACTTCAGCTTTGGACAGATTTATCAGTTTAAGCTTTCACTGCGAAGTCCATATTTAAACATGATTTAAAAAAATCTTTAAAAAAAGTCAAATTATTTAGTATATTTTGATAATAAAACTTAACCATGTTTTTTATATAAATAATGATCATGTTAAATATTCAGCAATTTACAACCACACTATGATAGTCTGCTCACACTGGGCATGGTTGACCTGAACAGTGCCCGAATACTCATTCAGTACTCAGTCATTCAGTAATTGGTTACTATGTGAATATAGGCAACCATAAATCTGACTGGACACCTATGACTTGTGGTGTTCCACAGGGCTCAATTCTTGCTCCGCTCCTCTTCAATTTATATATGCTCCCAATTGGCCAAATAATGAAAAAGTACCAAATTGCCTACCACAGCTATGCAGACGACACTCAGATCTACCTAGCCCTCTCACCCAATGACTACAGGCCTATTTACTCTCTTTGTCAATGCATTGATGAAATTAACTGCTGGATGAGTCAAAACTTCCTTCAGTTAAATAAAAACAAAACTGAATGTGACCTTATGGAACTTTGATCAGATCTAGGTTAAATGGTTCTTGACTATGCCACCTGGTGCCTATCACACCAGGATATACTCTGCACCTCAACTGCTTAAGACATCATCTAAGGCAAGCAGGTTCATAGAAATGCACCAGAGATGAACTAGACAGAGACGTGCTTTCAATAGAAAAACAATAATACTTTATTATACATTAACATGATTTAAAAGTGTGACGCCATCACACTAGAGGCGCAGTAGGTACAAATGACAATGATTGGGCTAAAGAGAGAACTGACCTGGCATTGGCTGTTACAAGGGACAATACAATTAACAAAATAACAAGGAAATACTGACTCACTATCAAGGCAGGTTACCTGTCCGGGATACGTGTGACGTTCACCACCCGTGCTCTGGACACTAGGGCCCACAATCACATGCATGCGCGCACACACACGCACGCACACAGGCACAACCACTACAAGCTAAATTCAATCAATAATGTGAAGTGCAGTTTACCACTACAACGCATGGAGCAATGCGTGAGGACCTAACCAGGAACCTCCCTTGTGAGCAGCTACTCTAATACTCGGAAGAGAAAGGGAGAAAGGACAAGAAAGTTATTTTCAATAAGAATATACAATTATACACTACTTGACCAGCCAATACCACGGTAAATTAACCATAATAAAGAAAAGAAAATGTATATCTTTAAAAAACTTAATTTAGGCAAAGCAGCAGTAGCAATCTCACTGCAGACACAAAATCATTAAATACATTTCTATTATGAATAGACAATAAAACAGAGCCATGCATTACGTCAGAACAACACAATCAGACTAATTTTACACGTTGTCAAAGCTATTAGTCCTCATACACTGGGTCTACTCGTAACAATAGACAACAGACATTTACCATCTAGACGTTATGTCTTAGTTGCGGCACAGCTACCCGGCGGGTGCTTTGCCCAAGAACTTCGGCAATACACAGTATGACTACCCGGAAGCGTCTGGCAATCAGTCAAACACCTTCGTTGCACAGGAAACCCGCATACCAAAGCCGTAACAAGACTGAAGTTATCTGGACACCGGTGACTCTCTCTAACCCCGACAGTGAATATGGTTTTATAGAAACCAGCCTAGCTGGAAATGAGCTGTTTAGCCACTCATGGCTAGCTGGGTGACGTCAGAGAACTACCATAGCTGCCGAGGGACAAACTTCAACCAGACAGTGACTACTCTGCCGGTTACATGAAGTCATTGTTTTTGGTAACAAGGATGAAACTAACAAGGTAAACGCATAACTTGACTTAAGAGGTCTAAAGACACAAAGCAAGGTAAAAAAATCTTGGTGTCATTTTGGAGTCTGACCTTAGTTTCAGCAGTCATGTCAAAGCAATAAGCAAATCAGCCTACTACCATCTCAGAATCATAACCAGAATCAGATGTTTTGTCTCAAGCCAAGATTTAGAGAAACTAGTCCATGCTTTCATCACCAGCAGGGTGGATTACTGTAATGGACTCCTTATAGGTCTTCCCAAAAAGACCATCAGACAGCTGCAGCTCATACAGAACGCTGCTGTCACTCTTGCCTGTCTTCAAAACTTGAGAGCCCTGTTTTTGTAATGTTGAACATCGCGCCCACCGTAGACACGGTAAAAGTTACATGCTTCGACTGTTGGGATTCACAGGAACTTAGTGTTGAAAACCACACTCTGTCGTGATTATTTGTGTGGTGTAATTCAAATTTGCAAATGCAGTTATCCGTTAAATCGAGCGCACAAATTAAAACGAGTCACCAAAGCTTGAGGTAAGTCGATGTTCACGGAGGATAGCCCGGTAAAGTGATTAATGTAACTAACCAGCTAGATATACAGTATATGTATCGAAGGCCAGATGAGAGCTGTAGCAAAAGACGTTAGCCACACCCTCATCGTTAGAGCAGGTCTGTCTCCCAAATAGGACCGTTGGAGTGTGGGAGTGAGACGGCCCGTTATAAATACCAGTGTGACAATTTCTTGACCGTGACATCCCTAACGTTAGATGGCTTACATTTCTGTATTAGTACGGTTTTAAGTGTAAGTTACTCTGTGTAATTTGCTTAGTTTGTTTGTGGAGTCACTTATACTTAAATGTAGTTTAAATGTAAAAAGCTTAAAGATAAAAGTCTATAGTAACTATTAACTATTGTCACATGTGGTATTGTTTGTTTTAGGACACACTTTGCCATGCAGGCCATTGGATGCTGACTACTGGAAGTTAGGTTGTGTGTGGCGTGCTCAGCACAGCTTCATGTCTGGCCTTGTCACTCTGTTCATGTGACATATTCAATCTTGAGTACCAGGATGGGTTGGCGTGTATCTTGGAGTCCAGTTAAAGGTATTAGTTGAACCACTTCCTTACCTGCATTTTATAGATATGTTAATGTTATATACCTGTTAAGACCTTTAAAACAATATTCCTCAACGAGAGATGGATTTTTTTAGGGCAAATTATTTAGAAGTATCCCCTATTTAACACTAGCAAGATGATTATTTGATTCATGTTTTTTAATATAATATATTTTGTATATTTAATATATAACATTTAGTTTTTCCTGACTCTTTGTAGATATTAATCCAGAGAGTGGAACAATAAGAAGCTTCATCTAAAATGCCATGATACAGAAGAAACAGGTTGCAGTGAACCCACATGTTGCCGCTCTTCTGAACACAATGATGAATTTTCAGTGTAATCGATGAAAAGTAAGAAGCACGCACACACACATACACATAATGCAATGTAAGTCGCATTTATGCTAAATGCATAAATGTAAATGTGCATGTTATATCATCAATGCTAAACAGAGTCTTTTTTGGAATAGTGGTCATGCAGTGTGTGGTACACATAAATACTTGCAGATAGACCATTATCCACATCTTCAAGTGGCCACACAATCGTGTAATTGTGTTCTTCCTCAAGAACTGTCATTATTGACTAGGGGTGTCACGATTCTCCAAATCCTCGATTCGATTGCATGTTCGATTCTAAGGTCACGGTTCGATTCGATTCTCGATTTTTACATTAATTCTTTTTAAAGCACAGATTGTCATTTTTCAAACTAGACTTTTATGCAATATAATATCTGACCTTTGTTTGCAATGTACCACACTACATTGTCAAATTTAAAACTTTTATTAACAACATAATGTAACAATAACTTATATCTTTAGTCAATTGAAAACTTAAAATAAACTTGTGTGTGCTTCATATATGGCGCGAGTTTGAAGGACTGGATTTTGAATTTCCCAGTCATCATTAATGTAATGTGCTGTGACAGTCATGAAGCTCTGTGTTGCTCTGGATGTCCAGCAATCTGTAGTCAAGGCAACTAAATGTGCGCTGCTCAGACCTTCAATAACTTTCTCTTTTACATTATTGTACATGGAGGGAATCACCGTAGCTGTGAGATGCGTTCTACTTGGGATTTCGTAACGTGGCTCTTTCGTAGCGTGGCTATAGCACGCTAATTAAATGCCTAAAAACCGGAGTTTTCCACCACCGAATAAGGTCGCATGTCCGCGGCTATAAATACTCCTAGCGCACGCGTAATTGCATTTGCACGAGTTGAGTTGCTTGGAAGTTCAATTCCAAATGAAGACGGAAGAGTAGTTTGTGTAGTTGTTGGTTTAACAGATAAATCTATGTTTTTGTGGTGCCTGCGGAGATGCCCTGCCATGTTAGCCGTGCTGCCAGTGAGAGAATATGGTACACGCACATAGCACAGCTTGCAAACTGTTGTTTTTTTGTCGGCCATGCTATCTTTTGAGTGGCTGTTAGAGGAGGTTGACTCGCAGCACTTCAACACGTGTTTTTTTCCGCTTGGCAAGTAACCAGACGCAACATGGGGGCGTGGCAGCATCGACGATTCCATTTTTTAATTCGAAGTTTGAGACTGTGACTTAATTTCGATCGATTTCGATTTAAAATCGAAATCGTGACACCCCTATTATTGACATATTCACACAACTTTTTCTGAAATGCCAATAAGCTGCCTTCCGTTATACAGAATGAGTGAATGGGACAGAGAGCCATCTCTACCTGCTCTCCCATATGCCTGCATGTGTGTTTCAATGTCTCTTAGCGGCCCATACTGAACCAGGTGCTGAACATTTTTTAAATCTACTCCCATTCCAAAAGCAGTTGGTGCCAGCACCACTCTGAGACAAGACTCAGGATCTCTGAGAAACTGAATAATGTGTTTTTTTTCATTATCAGATGTCATTGAATGAAACATTTCAACAATTCTGTGGGATGACACATTACTAGGTGCATGGATGTTTGTCGAAGGGTGTCAAGAAGCACATCATAAAACACCATGAACAGTCTGATATGGATTTGCAATAAATGACAGTACGTGCAGCGTGTGGACCCTTCACTGCAAGTTCGTTGACAAGCCAAGAAAATGTAGCCGCCATATTGTTTTGGCTATACTCGCAAAACCTACAAAACCTACTTGGCATCCGAAAGAACAATAGCGTTACTTACCATTGTACAACGGTGTGCACCACGTCAACATCCATGTCAATAAGACTTTCCAATTTATGGGTGACGGTCGGCCACGCTTGAAAGATTAAGACTTTTGCCATATCCAGTCTGCAAACACGTTTAAATATCCCTTTAAGATTCCACTAAGTGCCACAAACAAAACTCTTGCACGTCTTTTAAGGAGTCTATACCGTGAGCCTCACATACTCTTAAAAAAGCTGCAGGTAGTTGGTCTTGATGAACGGTCATTGTCACTGATGTAAACAAGGAAAGCCTTCTAAATGGATAGGAACGCTTTGATTTGTTTCCCGGAAAACCGTTAAAAAACACGACACACACGTCGCCTGGAAATTATGTGACATTTAACCATCAGACATTTACTTTAAATTCGCAGAAGTGTTTCCAGAAAAGTGTGCCATATGCATCAGACGTTCAGCAAACGGATCGTGGGTGTGACGTCTGAGGCTGAGACTAGAGACAGGGATGCAACAACAAAAGTCATAAAACATAAAAGTCAACAAGACTGACAGGCCATAAAACATCATTTGAAAAACCTGATTTGATTGACTGGTTGAGGTAACTTAGCATGGGAGAGTGGAGGGCAATGACACTTTGGTAAGAATACGGAACCCAAATTCTCAAACACTCAATTGCCAGATAAAAGTCATAAAACAAAGAAACAACACACTCTTAGAAGAAACATTACATAAACATTTGCTTTCACTCTCTCTCATTCACAAACACAACTGTCTTTCACAGCATGTAGCCTAGTAAAAAATCAGCCATGCTGAAAGCACAGTTT